>CM040238.1:283443772-283497910 GCA_022545495.1 Chrysanthemum lavandulifolium
TTACTTTGTGGATATTCTTATAAGTAAATTATGAATAGTTATCCTCGACTTGAGATACCGGATAAGTGTCATGAATGTAGTGCACTACGTGGAACAACTTAACGCTATCGTGGCGGTAGTTATAAGGGTTGTTTCTCAAGTGTTGCAAAGTTCATGGGTTATTCTCGTAGTCAAGATAGAATTTGTTCCTTCAAATTTATTTTGGAGTTTAATCTTCTTGGGCCCTCGTAGGGTTGACAAGATGTTTGTGTGGCCACACCCAAAATCTCCTTAAATATGTTTAGAAGATTTGGTAATCTTGTTCAATCACTAATAACGAGAAGCAGAATGGTTGAATAAAGAATGACTTAAATCCATATCTTTATTTAAACATGGTATTAGAAACAAAAGGATTTCCGGAGACCTTACTCGAGTCGTGCTAGAGGCATCGAAGTGTTGCTAGACGCTAACCGATGTGATCACTCTATTAAGATATGTCCAAGTGGGAGCTGTTGGTTTTATGGACAATAAATTAATAGACGTGTGTTAGGATCGAACTCGAGACCACGGGATTGCACACTTTACGTATGAGAATTAAAGTTAATAATTAAATGTAATAGTTATATTTATTTATTAACTAAACGAAATAACTATAACGGACGTTAAGTAATTAGTTGTAATGGACTAACGGTCGTTAAATATATTTGGAAAGGACAAAAGATGAAATTAGAGATCGAGAAGGTTCTAGAATCCCTTGTGGGTTTCCTAAACCGATCGTCCATATGGTTTCCATAAACCAATCCATAGCCAACTTGTTCACCAAGTTACTTTGGGTATAAATACAAAATCAAGGGTGTTTGTAATCTATCTCTTGTACTCATAAGCTAAAAACCTAAATTGTTTGTGTGTGTTTTTTTGCTTCAATCGATCGTACAACCCTTTAGGGTAGTCGATCATAGTTTTTCCAAAACATAATTATTTTGTTTAATTAAAACTAGCATTACTTAAATTTGTTATAGTACGTGTGTACAAGAACGTGGTACAATCACACTATTGATTGTATCTTGGATTGAATTACAAAACGGTAAGGGGTAATTCACATAATCCTATAAACCCTGATTAGGGTTCATCTCAATTGCTAGTTTGTGGATTTGATTCTTGTTCGGCTAAATCAAGAAAATGTACGCATATTCTTTTATGTTAATTAATTGTTCATTGATAAATCCTATACACTTCCGCTTGATTACTTTGATGTTTTGTGATTATTTATTTGATTGTCATGTTATATAATTCTAACATCTAAGGGCCCGCTTAGTTCATCGAATCTGATATAATCTGTTGTAATTGTAATCAATTACATTACAATCTGTTTAGTTGACAAGATGGATGGAATTGTAATTACATTACATTGGGTGTTTGGTTTGCAAGGAAATGTAATTGGATTACAACCAATTACGTCCACCGATGTAATTCGGATTACATAGCAAACTTGATGGAATGTGATGAATTACGTTGTAATTGATTTTTACCGATAATATATTAGTTTTGTCTTTTAACGTTATTATTAATTAATATTAATATATTATTTAATTATAAAAAGTAAATAATAATTATAATAATTAGTTTTATATTATTAATTTTATATTATATATAAATATTTAAATATATAATTAATTTTTAATAATTAATTTTATGTTAAATTTATGAATTTTATTTATTATTATATTTTAAAATAATAATTATTATTATTATTATTATTATTATTATTATCATTATTTTTATTATTATAAAACCACACTTTTATTAAAAACCCAAAGGATTATTAATTATTATAATATTATATTTATATTAATACTAATAATAAGAATTATTACTATATTTATTATTTAATAATATATATTATTATTTTATTTTATTAGTGTTTATTATTATTATTATTATTATTATTATTATTATTATTATTGTAATATTTTTATTATTATTATTATTTTTATTATTATATATATTATTATAAAATAATAATAATAATAATAATAATAATAATAATAATAATATTATTATTATTAGTATTATTACTATTATTAATTTTTATTTTATTATAATATTATAATTATATAATAATAATAATAATAATAATAATAATAATAATTATTATTATTATATATTTTTATTTAATATTATATTATTATTTTTATTATTAGTGTTTATTTATTATTATTATTATTATTATTATTATTGTTATTAATTTTATTATTATTATTATAATATTATAATTATATTATAATAATTATTATTATTATATTTATTATTTAATATTATAGTATTATTTTTATTTTAATCTTTATTATTATTATTATTTTTATTATAATATTATCATTATAATATAATTATTATTATGACATTAATTATTATTATTATATTTATTATTTAATATTATATTATTATATACATTTTATTATTGATTATTATTATTATTATTATTATTATTATTATTATTATTATTATTATTATTATTATTTTTGAATTACATTACGTTGTTAGTCAACCAAACATAATAATATATTTTATCAATTACAATTCATTCAAATTACAATCCTTCTAAAGATTACAATTCCTCACAAACACTCTTGAACCAAACGCACCCTAAGGCTCTAAGCAATGAGTTATCGATATCAAATTCGTTGATCTTCAAATTATATTTGAACATTTTCAAATTTCGTACAAATCTCAATTTGTAGCATTTTAAACCAATGTTTTAAAACCGGGTTGACCGTGGTTCAACTGGTTGAGCAGGGAACCTTTCAGAGGCCTTTGGATGTGACCGGGTTTTTACTTGTTTGAGACCCGGATTAAACCATCGGTTTTCATTGACTGGTTTGATAAACCCGCCCGGTCACGACTTTTATCGAAAAATCTATCAAAATTATAAAGATTAGAAGGCCACGTTCAATTTCACATATTTTGTTTTGTAGTATATATATATGACCATTTAATGTCCTGATTTTAAGATTAGAATCATCATTGTCAATATGTTCTTCAAAACTTATCAGTACAATTCATTCTAAAAGCATATTCAAAGTTAGATTTGAAGTTGGTATAACCTTCTCTTTAACATATCGTTATGTAAATAACTTTGGTGTAAAGTATGTGCATGACTTTTCATGTTACATACAAACACCTCAATATTCAAATTACCTAGTTTGAAATATATGGTTCTTAACAAGAAATATTAGCGGTCGAGTAGTCAATTTATACGTTGTGCTTTTGTAATTATTATACACATTATGACTTTACGAGTTGATTGTTATTGAAATGTAATAATAAAATCGAATAATGTGACAAACCGTAAATTTTCAGTCTTTTATTTTAATGACACTACTATTTAAAATGTGATTTTTTTTTAATGTTTACTGATAATTAAAATTCAAAGATGGGAGGTTATCTCGCAACTCCTAATATACGACGCCACACGCGTACTGACACCACATTAGTAATGGTTTAAACTCTATAACTATTTTTCGTCAATAACTTTCTCTTTAAATTATTTTTATGAAACGATTTCAAAATTTTATTTTTCGCATTTATACCGAATCGAGGTACCGCGATTACGCCTTAGTGAACGAGACACGAAATAACCGAATAGAATTAAAATAAACTTCCTTGTACTTCTATTCGGATTGACCAGATCTTACACCCGCAAGTCACAAGAGTTCCTAATTAATTTGGGGTGTGATAAGGACTTTGGTCTTATTCCCTTTAAGAAAACACTTTAATCATATACCTTAAAAGTTAGTCAAAGCAAATTTAAGATGTTCATCTTTCCTTTCAAAGCTGTTCGAACCACCAAGAGCAAAAACAAATGCAAACTTTAACAATTACATTTTATGATAGTGACTAAACTAGTTCCTTTTGTTTCTAGCTTCATATAGACAAACATTTATATTCCCCTTTGAAAAACTTGGTCAAATGTTCCCATATCTCTTATCTTTTGAGCTGTTCGAAACACACAAGGCAAACACACAATCACTTTTCCTTTAAACTCACGTGATTCCTTGTAATTGAGCTAGATAGTGATAACTCCCACCCACTATTTGTTTTTAGCTTATTTAGATCATTCACATGCTAGCAACTCAAAAGCAAAAATAAAAGACTCCTCCATTGTCTTCCTTATAGTCTGCCGGAAACACAAGGCCACAACACAAACAAATTTTGCTTTTCCAATTTCACAAAACTAGAGTGTTGGTGTCCTAGATTCAAACTTGGAGGTTCTTGAATTATTTGGTGGTTAATAGGCAATTTTTGGGTTCTTGATTCCTTTCCTAACTCGACACACACACAAACTTTGTAAGAAATTCTTCACAAACTCAAACTCTTTTGTTCTTAAATAAATTAATATCATCGTTTATCATGTTTAAATTTGATATGGGTGTTAATATGTTAAACTTCTAAAGGTTACAAATTGTTCTTGATTATATACACAAATCGATACACATTAAATATGATGTAAGAGTGTTGTTGGTACTTGTGTGGTATATGTTTAACTTGCTATGCACTAATAAGCACAACTAAATAAGCTAATGCTTATTTTTAAAGGTTTCTACTTGTATACAATTATATAAACTTATTAGACATTTTTTTTGAAAACATAAGCTTGGCTCTAAGTATTGGAAAGTGCTTATTTTGTTATTCGGCTTCTTCTAAAGCATATTGCGTATTTTTGAAATTTATGACACATTTGATAGAGAGAATTTTAAAAATAAAATGAAGCAGAGAATAAAATCGATGAGAATTTTGTTCGATTGTAATGTTTGATAACAATGAGATTTGACCAGAAATGAAGAAAAAAAATATTTAAATAACATTTTGTCATATAAGACTCACATATATTTGTTTGTTGATTTTTTAAATTATTTTTATTTTTCGAATAACAATCTTAAAACATATTTTAAAATAATAATAATAATAAATTATTTAAAAAAAACTTATTTTAAAAAATATATATTTTTTAATTTATTTTTAATAATTTATTTACTTTCTTTAAAAAAAATTATTTAAAAATTATTTTTTAAAATGTATTTATTTAAAAAACTTGTTTTTCTAAAATTATTTTAAAAATATTTTATTTAAAAAAAAAAACTTATTTTAAAAAAAATAATTTTTTAAAATTATTTTTAAAAATGTATTTATTTAAAAGAACCGATTTTTTTTTAAAATATATATTTTAAAAACTTATATTTGGAACTAAAGTACAAATATAAGTTGAAAAAGAAAAAAACATATCATGAAAAAATATTAGGAATACTAACAATTCTCATTTCTCCAATTTCCCAACCAAAAGGGATGAAAATGGAACTCTAAAATTTACACTATCAACTCCTTATCAATTCTTCCAAATTCTCCTCAATTCTCCGGCTTTTAATTTCTCTAACCAACCAAACAAGAGAATTCGATACATTTCCTTTTCTCTTTTACCATTTCTCACTACCAACCACACCCTTAAAATGTAGAGAGTTGAAAATGAAGTAGAGAATTAAAAGAAATGAAGTGAAGTAAAGAATTAAAATGTAGAGAGTTGAAAATGATAGAGATATTAGCTCCAGTGTTTGGTAAGATTGAGAAATTGACGAAAAAAAAAAAAAAAGCCTACAATCTCATTTCTCCGGCGGGTTTTACAGTCAGAAAATACAGAGAAGAAATATGGAGATGAAGATATACCGGGGAAGTGTGAAAAGTGACTGGGGGATAGTGGGGTGTGGGCCACTGGTTGGAACTTGGAAGTAATACAATTTATTAAATGTCGACCCTTTTTATTTATTAAATGTCGACCTTTTTTTTTTGCAAGAATCTTCAAATAGCGTTTATTTTCTAGCATTTGGATACAAACATAATGGGTATTTTAGTTTTAATTTTTTAGCATAGTAGAGTTTTTCAAATGTTTTTCACAATTATTGTTACATATAATATAATTAAAGGGTCAATTTTACATTTTCTCAACACATGTTTTAAAAATATTGTATTTGTATATTAAAATTTTGTGTTTTAGAAAAGTATGTAATTTTGATGTTTTAATCGGGTAATATATGGACTTATCTCGTAATTAAACTATTCATAAATTGTGAGTGTTCTAATACAGCTTTTATGTACTTAATATTTGAATTTTTGTAAATCGGATGAAATTACCATAGGATTTTTGTTATCGTCATTTAAACTTTATAATTTGTGTTAATTGCATCGTAGTAGAGCACTTTTAATGCCTTTATATCAAACCCGACCCGCTTTTTTTTTAAATTACGCTAGAAAATGACATTTCTTGTTATCTAATTTTTCGCTCAATGCCCCTCGTAATAAGATTTTCTGGCTCCGCCACTGGGGCCAAGCATCACCTGACTATAAAATGTTTGGTAGTATAATATGGGATTCTTCTTTACCCCTCTTTTGCTTATAATGCATTGTACTTTTGTTAATAGTTTTTATCTTTTCTTAGCAGTTACTAATACTTTTCTTTCTTCAAAATTTATGATATGGAGCTTGGAGCATAATGATAAGTTACATTGTTAATACGGAGTAATATTCATTTAAGACTTGCATGTTGTGCATATGTGAAAATTTAGTATGGTATAGTGTACGATTTTTTGCTCAGTAATCTTGTTTGAAATTATCTTTACACGATGTCATACCGATAAAGTTTTTACTTTCTTGAAAGGATAACGTGGTCGCTTCATGTATGCGATTATTGTTACCATCGTAAGTTTTTCTGTAATCATTTAGCATTATATTGTTATTCAATTTTTCAAAAAAGTTATAATTTCGATAAAATGATCACCAATTTTTTACTATTAAGATGGAAATCGCTATAATGCCGTTTGTAGAATGTTTAGTGTGTTTAGTTTTGTAATAATAAACGGTAATTGCATCGAAATAGAGCATTTTTTACTATAATAATAACCGGCCCGACTAGTTTCACGTTACGCTATGAACCCTTTCTTGCTCGATACCCCATGTAATTACAATTACTGGCTCCGCCACTGATGTTAACCATAGCAATTGAGCACACACTATTTACTTTTAAAAATAAGCATATACTGTACTACGTAAAATTTTAAGTTGGAGTAACTAATTTTCAAAAAATATTGTAAATCTTCAAAAAATATTGTGGGTCTCTCTTTCTCTCTCTTCTATTCTTTCTTTTTTCAATTTCCTCTTCACCTCAAAATCCATTCATCGTTTACAAATCATCAAGTATTGTTACAATTAAATACCACCATCACCTCCTGCACATCACCCCGATCACGGAGATACTTTTTGATTGGTCGCTGGACAGCCGACGCGCCGCCACGCACCGGAGCTGCACTAACACACGCCGGCTAAGTTCCGGCAAATTGGTTTTTCTGTTTTTGTGTCTCTTTTGCAGTTGGATAGAGGACCCGTGGAACCAAGTTTTTCATAGGAAATCGCTGATCGCCGCCTTTGCTTGTTGAGCGATTCTTTGCCACCACTGCGACCTCGCTACTCTCATACTCTTATATCCTTTGCTTTCCTTTTGGTTTCTTGGTCGCCGGCTGCCGGATTTCATCACCGGAAAATTTTTCCGATCACCAAAATTTTTTCCGCCCATTGAGTTATATTATTTTATATTTCTATTACTATTATTATTATTATTATTATTATTGTTATTTTGCTTTTATTTTATTTATTGTCCTTTCATCGACTTTTGTTGTTTTGTTTTGTTAGTGTTCCACTTTTATTTATATATTGATTGTTGGCTTCATTGTGTTGTTTCCTTCTGTTGTGCCTTGATTGTGTGCTTGTTTGTCTAGTCGCTGCTAGTTTGTTTGGTCTAGGATAGATCCCTTGGCTAGCGATGGTAACCTGAGGTCATGTCTTGCCGGGTTGGGCGGGGTAGACGGTTTAGGTGTTGTGGGCGGGGTAGGAGGGCTTAGTAGTGTTGGCGGGGATGGTAGGGTCGGCGGGCTTAGGGCGTGTAGGGGTTCTGCTAGGGCTGCGTCTTCTCGTAGGATTAGGGTGGGTTGTTGGAACGTCGGGTCTCTTACCTGTAAGCTCTTTGAGCTTGCAGATGTGTTGAGGAGACATAAGGTTGACATTGCGTGCTTCGAGGAGACTAAATGGAAAGGATCAAGCACGAGGGAGGTAAACGGCTACAAGCTCGGTACTCGGCTCTAGGTCACGAAACGGAGTTGGTGTTTTTGGGCTGCAGGGGCTCAAGGATAATGTAGTCAAGTGACCGGAATAGCGATAGGATCATGGCGATTACTTTGGTTATCAATGGGGAGACCGTCAATGTTATCAGTGGCGTATGCACCACGGTGGGACGGGTGAAGCGAGAGAAGAAGAGTTTACAGGACGATCTCGACGAGCTCGTGAGGGAGTGCCCGTCGGATCGGCGTTTTTATAGGTGGTGACTTGAATGGCCATATAGGTGCGAATGCGAGATGGCTACGAGGAGATTCACGAGAGGGTTTGGCTTGAGTTAGGAGCAGCGGGTCGATCGATTTTAGAGTTTGTTACCGCTCGCGACTTGGTAGTAGCGAACTCTTTCTTCAAGAAGAGGATGTTCACTTGATCACTTTTCGGAGCGGGGCTACAATACCCGATTGACTATCTGTTGATACGAAGAAGTGATCTTAGTAAATCTGAGGGACCGTAGGGTTTTCCTGTGAGACTTGCTCATCCCAACACAAATTGGTAGCGGTGACATGCTTTTCGAGAGGCAACATTCAAGGAGATTAGTGACCGGCTTGCACGAGTTCTTTGGAAGAATTTATGCGGTGAGGTGGCGTAATCGTTAGAGTGAAAGTCTCGGAGGACTTGCTACTCGGTCGGATGACTTGGCTGCTAGAGAAGCGGATCGGTTGTGGGGCACTCTTGCTTGGCATTATCAAAGATGCGACAAAGGATTCCTTGGGTGACTAGAGGACATCGAGGTCCCAAATGGCCAATAGAGAATCTTGGTGGTTTTGCGAGGAAGTGCAATCCAAAGTCGCCGAGAAACAATCTAGGTTCAGAGAGCTTCTTTTGTGCCGGAGGGTCGCCAAGCCG
Source organism: Chrysanthemum lavandulifolium (assembly GCA_022545495.1). Taxonomy (NCBI): domain Eukaryota; kingdom Viridiplantae; phylum Streptophyta; class Magnoliopsida; order Asterales; family Asteraceae; genus Chrysanthemum; species Chrysanthemum lavandulifolium. The sequence continues at coordinate 283,452,809 of CM040238.1, forward strand.
ACATTACTGCAGCAGGAAGAGGTATAAAGTAGCCAAAGAGAAGCGAAAAAGGCGTAGCTTTGGTAAAGGACAAGGCGTATGAGGATTTGTATAAGCTGGACTCCAAAGGGGGCTAACGACATTTCGGGATCGCTAAAGCCCGAGAGAGGAGAAGGGACTTAGGATACGTAAAGTATATCAAAGATGTGGGAGGACATACCATTGTTAACGTGGGGATATCGGGAAGAGATGGGAGAGTACTTCTCTCTCTTTTCAATGTAGGAAGAAATGGAAGGCGTGGAACAAGAGAACCTTAGCTAACGTTCGAGTGCTCCTATCAGGATTAGTCAACCGTATGAAGATCGCACTACGAAGATGGGAAGAAACAAAGCGGTAGGGCGGACCAAATCCTATAGAAGCTTGGAGGTGTCCGGGAGATAGGGGTTACATTGGTTGGCGTGCCTCTTCAACAAGATATTCTACGGGGATAAGATGCGGATGAATGGAGACTCATGAAGTCATCCCCATCTACAAGAATAAGGGAGATGTACAAGTGTGTAGCAATTATAGGGCATTAAGCTTCTCGATCACACCATGAAGCTTTGGGAGAGTTATTGAGAGAAGGTTGGGAAGGGAGACGAGGTGTCGAGAACCAATTTGGTTTTATCCGGTGAAGGTCCTCAATTGAGGCTATTCACCTTCATAAGCCTCGTGGAGAAGTATAGAGAAGACAAAAGGACTTGCATATGGCGTTCTTTGATCTTGAAAAGGCTTATGATAGCGTCCCGCGAGTTTATTTGGAAAACTCTTATCGACGGAGGAACCCCAAATAGATACGTGAGTCATTAGGGACATGTACGAGGTGCCAAGACTGTGTACGGTCCATGATGGGGACCTCGAGTTTTTCCACATGGAAGTTGGGCTCCACGAGGATCCGCCATTAGCCCTACCTCTTCGCCTTGATTCTAGATGAGTTAACTAGAGGGTACAAGAGGACATCCCGTGGAACATGATCTTTCTTGATGACATTGTGTTGGTGGCGAGAATCGGCGGAAGGGCTAAACTCGGACTTGAGCATCGGTAGGAGGCTCTTGAAGACAATGGCCTTGGGTGGCGAGGAGAAGGCGAATACCGAGATGTGACTTTAGGAGGATTGAGCCAGTCATCACTAACAAATTGATATTCATATCGGTGATTATATCCGACACCCAAAGAGTCCTTTAGATACCGGATCGATTATACATAAATCGGGGAGGATAGATGAGGACGAACCCACCGGATTAGAGCGGGGTGGGCGAGATGGAGGGTGGCTTGAGAGTCCTTTGGCATGTGAACATCCCATTTCGCTTAAAGGGAAATTCATAAGGTGGCGATTAGACCGGCTATCTTGTACTGACTCGAATGTTGGCCCATATTAAAGGCACATGCTAACGAGGCAGAGGTGGCGAACCGAGGATGCTAAGATGGATGTGTGGTAAAACCTTGTTGACATGATCCCGAACGGAGTTTTCGAGCAAAACTTGAGGTCGGGAATATTGTTTCGAAAATGAGAGAATGAAGGTTGGTGGTTTGGACATGTCGGAGGAGGCCACGATCGGCGCCAGCTAGAAGGTCAAGCGCTTGATGTAGATGGCGTGAGAAGGCGGACCCAATATCGGTGGGAGGATAGACTTAAGATTGACATGACAGAGCTTAGTTTGACCGAGGACATGATCTCGAGATAGGAAGGGTGGAGGATAGAATTAGAATTTGCGGGTAGTGGTGTTAGGTGCTTGAACGATTTGTGAGTAGTGGTGCTAGGTGCTTGGCTTTTGCGTGTTTTGTTTTGTGGCCTCACTTTTGCTTTGCCGTAGTCTTACGCCCGTGCGTGGTTTGCTTTGCTTTGCTCTGTTGTTGCCCCTTAGGTTTTCCCGCTTTGTCTTGCCCTTGCGTTTGGTTTTGGTGCTACGTTTTTTCTTTTCTTGATGTGATTGTGCGTGGTTCTTTCTTTAGTAGGCCATGTTTGCTTGTTTGCTTGCTTTCTTTACTCGCTTTAGCCTTTTGTTTTGCTATACTATATCTATCCTCTCGCATTAGCACACATGCACTTGCCGGAGGTCTCGTTGGAAGCGATCTCTACACACGGGTCTACCTCATGTAGGGTAGGATCTGCTCACATCTTACCTCCCATACCCCCGCCTAGGTGGGATTGGGTTTGTTGTTGTTGTTGTTCAAAAATATTGTAATTTTCAAAACTTGCTCAAACTAGTTCTATATTTTGTATCATAATAAATGGCAAGTTGCCTTCCAGTGTCTTTGACTTATATTTTATTATGATAAAGAAAATTGAGAACAATTTGTATGGACTACACATCACATGACATTCACTTTGGCAGTTAAATGAGGTTGGATTCAGAGGTACAACGACAACAACGACCATCGTTGAAAAAAACTTGATTTCTAACCCTCCATATTGGCCTCACATAACCAGCACTTTCAATTTTAGCTTTCTTCGCTGTAAAGATATAAAAAGCAAAATTTATGTGTAAAAGTCAAGAATGAACAATCCGAAAGTTGCACTTAATTGTATATGTTGAGTTGACAATGTTGTTCTTTGCAAAACAAGACATAACTTTTATAATGGAAATGCATATATGTTAACCTTAAAGATTGAGATTGAAAAGTTTGCTACATTATGTTTTCTTATGCTTTGAAAACTTTGCTACATTAGAGCATGTATAATGGTAACTCAAGTTATAAAATAACACCGCTCACGTCGGTAATCATCGCCTTTTAACATTTCACCCTAACATCCTCAAAAAAACACTCACAACAATAACATTTCAAGTTAAACTTTAACACTCCAATAATTTACAAAAACAGCTCCTCATTTAAGGGCATAAAAAGAAAAAGAAAAAAAAAAAAAAAAGAAGGCAAATAACGCCCGTTAGGGCAATAACTTGGAGCTTTAACGCCCGTTATAACGCTGACCTCCCATCCATAACGCCCCGAATTTGAGCTTTAACGCCGGTTGGGCGTTACCACTGCGTTTGCTCTTATGTTTAGTGGAATTTGGGGTTTGAAACTTTGCTTTATATTACTCGACTAAGGATGCATGTTAACCATAGAGATTGCGTACGTGCGCACACTGCTTACTTTTAAAAATAAGCATATAAAATTTTAAGCTGGAGTAACTAATTTCCAAAAAATATTGTAAATTTACGCAGTTCCGTTTCTTCTTTTCCGATCGAGACAGGGTATTCTCATGAAATATTAATCCATAATACTCATATTTATTACTTTTCTTCTTTTCCGATCGAGACAGGAGTACAAACTTTTTGAAGACCAAATCTGTACGGGAATACTAAATATGAGTTTAAAGGCATAAAGGCCACCAAAGCCCTTTTGGAAAGAAACAAAAACTGCTTTTTGACCAACGTGCATGAATATCTTCTTCCATCCACTTACATACTCCACGTCGCAATAGTTAGGTAATAAATAAACACAAGATCCACTAACAAAATACTTTCAACCGCTCATTGTTGCATCCATCAAATGAAATTCTTTAAGAAAGCTCCAGTTTATATTATATGTGTACTAGTCGATCAATAGTTGTACTAGTCGATCAATAGTTTTCATGACTAATTAATTTTTTTAAATCTTTGTTTGTTTGATGCTCTTTGTCACATATTGTACTTCTCGAATTGTGATCCTTGTTATATGTAAAGCTGATTTGTATAATTAGTTAGTTTGTAATTTTTGGTTATAACTGATTTTCATTTGTTAGATAAGATAAGAACGTTTGAATTCACGTCATGTTTTATTATCACTGATTAGTGATGTCTATGCTTATTTTTATTTGCCAGTCATGTTTTATTATCATTTAAGACTTTTACAACAAGATTAGTCATTCAATAATTGTTGTTACGTCTATTTTTATTGAAACGGCATTATCTACATGTACATATTGGTTTGCTAGAAGAAGTATATAGAGTTTTGTGAGTGTCGTTGCGGATATGATTTGCAATGATGACTTTAACATATTGTCACAAATTAGTAAGTGTACTATATTTGAAGATAATGTTTGATATATAATAAATGGCATGAGTTATTCATACGGTGGTATATGTTTTTATTCAAACAGGTAGCTATAAATTTATGACACCCATAGGGTACTTTTGTCCCCTTGTCCCTTTTTTTTTTTTTTTTTTTTTTTTTAATAGAAATAAGTGTGTGTATAATAATGTATAGGAGCTTGTTTATAGGTGGTGACCTGAACGACCATATAAGAAGAGTTTCTGGAACGACCTCGACGAACTCGTGAGGGAGTGCCCGTCGGATCGGCGTTTGTTTATAGGTGGTGACCTGAACGGCCACATAGGAGCGGATGCAGATGGTTACGAGGAGATCCACGGAGGGTTTGGATTCGGAGTTAGGAATGACGAAGGTCGATCGATTTTAGAGTTTGCTACCGCTCACGACTTGGTAGTAGCGAACTCTTTCTTCAAGAAGAGGGATGAACACTTGATCACTTTTCAGAGTGGGGGTCACAACACCCAGATTGACTATCTGTTGGTGCGAAGAAGTGATCTTAGCACATGCAGAGACTGTAGGGTTTTCCCAGGCGAAACTTGCGCATCCCAACACAAATTGTTAGCAGCTGACATGCTTTTCTAGAAGCAACAATCAAGGAGATTAGTGACCGGGTTGCCGAGGATTCTTTGGAAGAATTTGAACGGTGAGGCAGCAGAAGCGTTTAGAGTGAAAGTCTCAGAGGGACTTGCAAGTCAGTCAGATGACCTGGAGGCTAGTGACGCGGACCAATTGTGGGGCACTCTTGCCGGCATTATCAAAGATGCAGCAAAAGATTCCCTTGGGGTGGCTAGAGGGACATCGAGGTCCCAAACGGTCAACAGAGAATCTTGGTGGTTTTGCGAGGAAGTGCAATCCAAAGTCGCCGAGAAACAAGCTAGGTTCAGAGAACTTCTTTTGTGCCGAGAGGGTAACCAAGCTGACATTACTGCGGCAGAAGAAAGGTATAAAGCAGCTAAAAGAGAAGCGAAAAAGGCAGTAGCCCTAGCAAAGGACAAGGCGTACGAGGATTTGTATAAGAAACTGGACTCCAAAGAGGGGGCTAACGACATTTTCAGGATAGCTAAAGCCCGAGAGAGGCGGAGGAGGGACTTAGGATGCGTAAAGTATATCAAAGATGTAGGCGGCCAGACCATTGTGAACGTAGCGGATATCAGAAAGAGATGGGGAGAGTACTTTTCCTCTCTTTTCAATGTAGGAAGGGCTGAAGGCAGCGCGGAACAAGAGATCCCTAGCCACCAAACAGAGTGCGACTATTCGACGATTAGTCAACCGTAGTGAAGATCGCACTCGTAAGATGAGAAGAAACAAAGCGGTAGGGCGGACCAAATCCCATGAAGCTTGGAGGTGTCACGGGTGATAGGGTTAGATTGGTTGACATGCCTCTTCAACAAGATCTTTACGGGGATAAGATGCGGAAGAATGGAGACTCGGTGAAGTCATTCCCATCTACAAGAATAAGGGAGATGTACAAGTGTGTAGCAACTATAGGGCATTAAGCTTCTCACGCACCATGAAGCTTTGGGAGAGAGTTATTGAGAGAAGGTTGCGAAGGGAGACGAGGGTGTCAGAGAACCAATTTGGTTTTATGCCAGGAAGGTCCACGATGGAGGCGATTCACCTTCTCAGAAGTCTCTTGGAGAAGTATAGAGAAAGACAAAAGGACTTGCATATGGCGTTTCTGGATCTTGAAAAGGCTTATGATAGCGTTCCGCGTGAGTTGATTTGGAGAACTCTTATCGACAAAGGAACCCCAACTAGATACGTGAGAGTTATTAGGGATATGTATGAGGGTGCTAAGACGCGTGCACGGTCTACAGTGGGGACCTCAGAGTTTTTCCCTGTGGAAGTTGGGCTCCACCAGGGATCCGCCATTAGCCCTTACCTCTTCGCCTTGATTCTAGATGAGTTAACTAGAGGGTACAAGAGGGCATCCCGTGGAACATGATCTTTGCGGATGACATTGTGTTGGTGGCGAGAATCGGAAGGGTAAAACACCGGACTTGAGCACCTGAGGAGGCTCTTGAAGACAATGGCCTTCAAAGAGTAGGAGAAGGCCGAATACATGAGATGTGATTTTGGAGGATTGAGCAAAGTCACCATGATCAAATTGATATTCATATCGGTGATCAGATCCTGCCACCCAAGGAGTCTTTTAGATACCTGGGATCAATAATACATAAATCAGGGAGGATAGATGAGGACGTAACCCACCGGATTAGAGTGGGGTGGGCGAGATGGAGGGCGGCGTCAGGAGTCCTTTACGATAGGAACATCCCATTTAAGTTAAAGGGAAAATTCTATAAGGTGGCGATTAGACCAACTATCTTGTACGGATCTGAATGTTGGCCCATATTAAAGGCACATGCTAACAGGGTAGAGGTGGCAGAACTGAGGATGCTAAGATGGACGTGTGGTAAAACCTTGCTTGACATGATCCCGAACTGAGTTTTCAGAGCAAAACTTGAGGTCGGGAATGTTGTTTCCAAAATGCAAGAAGGAAGGTTGAGGTGGTTCGGACATGTCGAGGAGGCCACGATCGGCGCCGTTAGAAGGTCGAGCGCTTGTTGTCGATGGCGTGAGAAGAAGAGTAGACCCAATACTAGGTGGGAGGATAGACTTAAGCTTGACATGATGGAGCTTAGTTTGACCGAGGACATGATCTCGATAGGAAGGAGTGGAGGGATAGAATTAGGATTTGCGGTGGTGGTGCTAGGTTTTTTTTTTTTTTTTTTTTTTTTTTGACTTTTAGGCTTCCCCTTTTGCCTCTTTGCGTGTTTTGTTTTGGGATCTCCTTTTTGCTTTGCCGTAGTCTTAGGCCCCGTGCGTGGTTTGCATTGATCTGTTGTTGCTCCCTTAAGTTTGCTGCTTTGCCTAGCTTTGTTATGTGTTGTCCCCTTTTGTTGGTATGCTTTCGGTGTGCCTAGGCTTTTGGCTTTTTCTGTTGCGCTTTGCTTTTGGCTTTTTGACGTTTTGCTTGTGAGTGATCCTTTTTCCTGTATGCCTTGTTTGCTTGTTTGCCTGTATGCACTGTTTGCTTGTTTATCTGCTTGCTTTTACTACGCTTTTGCCATTCTGTTTTGTCGTATGCTATCTTTCTCCTTTCGCACTAGCACACATGGCACTTGCCGGAGGTCTCGTTGGAAGCAGTCTCTCTACCCACGGGTTTACCCTGGTGTAGGGGTAGGATCTGTCTACATTTTACCTCCCCTATACCCTGCCTTGACGGGATTGGGTTTGTTGTTGTTGTTGTTGTTGTTGTATAATAATGTATATAATAAGTGTGTGTATAATAATGAGTGTGTGTATAATAATGTATTGTACATGTATAATAATTTGTGTAGTGTTTTTATATGTAGAGTATTTATTTGTATATTGTTTTCATTTAATTAAACGATAACAATAAAACATTTTATAAACTTTTTTTACGTTACTTTTTATAATCTTTTTTTATAAACTTTTTTATAAACTTTTTATAAACTTTTTTTTATGTTACTTTATAAAAAAAAGTTTATAAAAAGAGTTTATAAAAAAGTTTATAAAAAGTAACGTAAAAAAAAGTTTATAAAATGTTTTATTGTTATTGTTTAATTAAATGGAAACAATACACAAATAAATACTCTATATATAAAAAGTGTTGTAAAAATCGGTCCAGGCGGCCGATTAATCGGTGCATAATCGCTGATCGGCCATTAACCGCCCGATTTTCCAAAATCGGCCTATTTAATCGTTTTGGTCAAAATCGGTCAATAATCGGTCAGCGGACCGATTAATCGATCAAATCGGATCAATAATCGGTCAACGGACCGATTAATCGATCAACGGACCGATTAATCCGTCAATAATCCGATGTTTGTAACTTTATGTTAGAAACTTAGAACTATGTTTATATTTGAAAATTTTTCACTATAAAATTGCAATCCGATTAATCGATTAATCCCGCTAACCGATTAATCGCCAGGCCCTACCCAACCGCCTCGCGGCGCTTAGCGATTTTACAACCTTGATAAAACACTACACAAATTAAATATCGCACAAAATAAATACACTATCGTATAAAACATTATACAAATTAAATATACCAAAAAAAAAAAAAAAAAAAAAAAAAAAAAAAACGAGAGAGAGAGAGAGGTCCATCAAGAAGAAAAGGCGAAAGTGGCGGTTTAGGGGTAGTAGCGCCGTATTAATAGTGTATCCATAATAAATATATACTTGAATTGAAGCTAATACTGTACGTAGTATATTAAACTACTATTCTGTTCATGGATTTAAAACCATAGTCAAATGTGGAGTTTTTTACCAACTAATCGTACTCACAAAACTTATTTGCCATTTCATAGCATGTTAAAAAGTATTGACCATTATATGGTATTTCTTTTTATTTTTCTTTTAACATTACACTTTTTCTATTTATTTTGAACTTTATAGATAATCAAGCAAATGAGACATGGTGAGGACCTTTCATTCTTAACAAGAACGTCCTTCGTGATTTTTAATTTATTTTTTGTGCATACTTGGGTTATTTAAGAAACGGTTAAATAAAACTAATACAATAATTCTTTTATGATATATCAAGCCACCAAGATAAATATATTATATTATCAAACGCGTCAAATTACATAACAACTAAAAACTATCATAAGACTAGGAAAAATATATATTAACAAATGAGATCAAACAAAATAGTAGATTTATGCATGATAACAAACGAGATCAAACTAATAATTCTTGTAGCATTAGTTCGTCGTTGAATTATCGTGCCCAATGTCATGTTTGTCCACGTTATTTTCATTTTCGATCATGTATTTCTATTGTTTTATTATCTTCAACGTATCAGCTACTTTTTAATGTTGAGAACGACAATTTGTGACCGATGTTGTACTCAACATTAAGGCTGAGCATTTGAACCGAACGGACCGGACCGACCGAAGGACCGACCGGACCGACACGGACCGAGACCGGACCGACCACATTCGGTCCGGTCCGCGGTCTTTGCTTTTGGGGCAAATCGGTCCTCGGTCCGGTCCGGTCCGGTCCGGACCAAAACCGACGAATTTGGCCGTTTTGGACCGGACCGACCGAAGGACCGACCGGACCGACCCGGACCGAGACCGGACCGACCAAATTCGGTCCGGTCTCGGTCTTGGCTTTTGGCCGAACTCGGGTTTCGGTCCGGTCCGGTCCTGGCCGGTCCGGTCCGGTTTTCAGCCTTTGCACACCCCTACTCAACATTATGAATCAGGAACACTAATTAGCTAAAAACAACCATAAACAACTTGAAATCAAAAACCAAACACTAATCAGTCATACATATCAGTGGTTAAGAGCATCATAAAGTTCCACAAGTACAATAAAGCTAAAATCATTATACTAACACAAACTGTATATAATGAGTATATGTCAATACATATACATGTAACAGTAAGTAGCTGAAGGGGGTAGAGCCACATAAACTGTTATTTTTTCCTTTTCTCCTTTAATGTTGTTTGAATCCTGTTTAATGCAAAAAAGAAATAGAAAAAGTTTAATGTTAAAAAAGAAAATAAAAAGAAATACCATATAATAGTCAATACTTTTTAAATTGCTATGAAATGATAAATAAATTTTGTGAGTACAATTAGTTGGTAAAAAACTCGTCAAATGTGATGTTGATACATTAATTATTTATCAAATGTGATGTTGATACATTAACTATTTATCCATGAGCAAAGTGTGATGTTGATATGTATTTGACTATTCTGTTCTAACCGACTTGAAATACAACTATTCATCTTTGTTTTCTTGTGAGAAAAGTGTTACTTGGTGGACGTGCGTGATTTGACTTTATAAAGTGCTTGTCGCAGTGGGAGGTTGGCACATCGGTTGGGCATCAAAATTATACACCCTCGACCGATCTTGAATTCGGTTGTCACAATTGTGGCACTTGGGTCGCAACATCGGTCGTGTGTGGTAGTTTTGCATATCGGTTACATTTTGAACCGATATGGTTTTATTCGTTTGTATCAAATTTTAAAATGTGACCGTTTGGTCTTAAAAAAAAAAAAAAAAAAAAAAAAAAAAATCAAACCAAATTTACCACTCTATAAATACCAACTTCACGTCAAACACATTTCTTAACACACAATTTCAAACACAATTCAACCTCAAAATACTTCTTAACACAAGATTTAATATGGCTTACCGTCTCCCTATTCTCATTGAAGATATGCAAGTGTACGTTCAAAATCAATGTAATATCGACGATGAGGCTCGAAACAAGCTATTATAAGCGTCATCGAATTGTTTGACCAGCGAAAGGAGAAGGAACAAATGAGACAAAACTACGAGAGTTGCAGCGACATTACTCCCGAAAGAAAAGTCGTGATCGACAAATTTTGAAAGATCAAGCCCGTAAAGATCGCGAGGTTCTTGACAAGTTGTGGCGGTGTGTTTCGATGATAACGAACAACATCGTAACCAAAATCAATTGGAGCTATCGGAGAACAAAGACGATGGTGTGAGCGAGGAAGATTTGGCTCGGTTCGAGGGATTGCTCGTTCTCGTACTCCTCGTATGACTCGCATCTTGGGAGCATTAAGATTAGATTTATAATTATGTATTTCGTAGTGTAATGTTTTTTTTTTTTTTTTTTTTTTTTTTAATTAATGTAATTTTTTAATTTGAATGAAATTTAAATTTAATGTTAAAAATGTTTGAATTAAAAAAAATAAAAAATAAAAATAAAAATAAAAAATTCTTGGGTCGTCGACCGGGGCATCCGGGTTGTCTCGGTCATTTGGAGAAGAAAGGCGGCGTGGCGCAGTTGTCCCAAGTCGTCCCAGTTTGCGATCGACTAGCCTTAATTTTCAATGAACCGTAATTTGTTTGTGAATGTCTGAAGATAGTGGACGTGCATTTGCTTTGAATTAATTTGGAATGAGTAGTAGTATCACGTGCTCATGGATAACAGATACACTCCCCGTCTCAAATTAATTGTCCTCATTTAACTTTATAAAGTCTTAATTTTTCAAATTTGATCTTATATATTTTTGTTTATGTTATATAATAATTGATGCAAAATATATAAATGGATTTGCTATATAATGGTTTTTCATAGGTGTAATTTTCATCAAGTATTATATAACACATACAAAAATATTAAGAATCAAAGTTGAGAAATTAAGACTTTAAAAAGTCAAATGAGGACAATCATTTTGGGACGGAGGTAGTATTACATTTGTGTTAACTACAATTTTCATTCATGGGCCAAATGCACTGTTGGGTTGCGCATTGCTGGATCTGGGCTTCGATAGCTGGGCTTGGCTTCTGGTTTAGGCTCGTGTTGAACAGCTGGGCCTCGCAGCTACATTTAAGTAAAAAATAAATTAAACGTGACAAGAGTGGGAGTAGAACCCAAGACTCTTGCTTAACAAACATGCACCCAACCAATAGACCAAAAGCTCTTTTTGTGTTATGTTTTTTTATCTCTCTTTCACTTGATCCGAATTTAAGATATTATCTCAAAAATAATCTTCGTTCATGCTCCGTTTAATCTTTCAATATTTTGTCTTTTGCCTCAATGCTCCATATAAAATGACCACTCGACTCTAATTTTCGTGATCTTTCAATGGTGTGCTCGGGGAATTTTGTATGACTTCGTTTAAACCTCGATCGAAAAACACGAAACCGTTGCCGAAACTCATCCGAAAATCACCGTTTTGCTTTGTTTTCAAACCCTTGTACCAGCAAGACATAATAACACATATCCAACATATTTGCAATATAATTTGACATATTTAATGATTATGATTTTGCATCTTTTTAGATATAAAATGATGTGTGTTTTACACACATTATCCTCCCAAGTATTCAAACTCCGCATCAAGTAAACCTTCATAACGACACATTGATCGTGTGTTCACAATAGCACGGAAATCTTTGTAACAACTAAGTAGAGCCAAAGAGAAATCATTAGATTGATCCTGTTTAAGAGTGATCAAAGGAAGATTACCTCCACTTACAGCTTCAATCATTTTATCATAAGAACCTCCACCATTAACAGGACCCTTAGCAACGTTTGCATAAGAATTTGCTTTGCATGATAAAGAATCATTGTATTCATAATTTCTGATAACCCGTGTGTTACGTTCAGCAGCCCTAACACCTTTTTGAGGGGATTTAACCGCATCCTTCCTAGCAAGCCTAACCACATTGGTGTGTAAGTGAAGCTTTCCAGTCCAAGCTTTACACAACGAATCAATTAAGCAATTGTATTAAGCACCTTGATGTAATGGCAAAACGCATACATTTTCCCTAATTTGTTCTTACGATTAGCAATAAAAACATCAATAAGGGTCCCCATTTTGCCACATATGTTCCATAATTGGCGGGACCTTTATACATTGATAGATAGATCTTCGTTTTGTCATCCGCATTAAAAGTCTTAACATGAGGGTAATTTAATCTATCAAACACCGAACGACGTTTTTTTCGATTTACCTCATTCCATTCAGCATCACCCATGGGAAACGGATGAAAAACACCTTGAAAAACTAGGGATTGAAAAAGAAAAGAAAAGATTTTCAAATGAAAAAACAATTGAAAAACAAAGAGTTATCAATGAAATTAATACCCTATAAACAACAAACCGACCCCTATGGTTCCAAAGCAATCATCTTGTAAGAAACTTCGTTATGAGATGAATCACAAAGTGATGCTACTCGAATACATAGCCTTAGCAAGATTATGACAGATGAAAGGTAACAGATCTATAAAGCAAATAGGCTCACACACATGCTTGCACTTTTGATATATGACCAAATCAACAAAGGTTTCAAATACTTTTACAAATGAAATAACTTCTTTCATTTGTTTGCTTGCACCTTTGACATATGCATTAAATCAAATATGTTTCACCCAAAACCTTTGAGTTGATGCTATAACTTTGAGATTTATCATCGTAAAGCCGGATTTTGACATGTTAGTTGCATGGCCGTGCGAATAACGGTAGTGGGGATGAATGTGTAGGGGTCCTTAGAATCAATCCTGAGTGTGTAATAATTACGCCTCGTTTTTTTCCAATAATGTTTTACATTGAATTTCTCCATTCCCCGTAGCTTCCCACGATATTCATTATAAATGGATACACAATCTGCGGTAATCGCCAAAAAATGACATTCACGTATCCAATCATTAGGTTGGTTAATTTCTTTAAATACCTCTTTGGATAAATAAAAAGAAATAATCAATCCTTTGGTCATTTTATATCCACAAAACATAACCCAGTGTAAAGCCCCATTGCATATAGTACCAATCTGTACAACACTATAACATGCATAGTTTACGTGTCTGACATGTTTCGTTGATTTTCAAGACAACACGTAAAAAGTTGTATTTTTCCAAACTTTCCACCACCCCATATACAAATTTATAATCAACTTTTAGTGAATCATACCCAAAACCCTAACACGAATTACGGGAAACTTCCGGCTTTTGCAACATTCTCTCTTCTTTAGTCCAGGGATTGATTTGGTTTTAATAAATAGAAGTGTATTTGTAAAGAAACAAAGTTTAATATTTAAAACAACTTTTATTACCCAGAAATCAAGAGTACACAAAAACTTATCTCAATCAGTTTTAATAACAACACACAGATCTCAATCTGTAATCAAAGAATAATAACAACTCAACAACAACAAGTGAATCACAAGAATGATCAAGATGATCAAAGCTTGAATAGGGTTTTTAAAATTGAGAGAATGAATATCGTATAGAGAGAGAGAGAGAGAGAGAGAGAGAGAGAGAGAGATGGCATTGATTAATTAGAGATGGATTTGTCTCTTTGCCTATACACTCCTTCACCGACAAAAGATTCATCTTGACACTATAAGCCCTTTGTCTTTTCCAGCACAACTACTCAAAGCTTTATAAACTGAAAAACAAACATGACACAAGTAGTCCCTGGACTTGTTTCCAGGTCGAGAGTTAGTAACCTCAACAGTATCATTAAATGAAGAACCGAGCATACAGTATTTCAGACCATATAACAAGTACTTATATGGAATAATAGCCTTACAATATGGAACAAGGTTAACTTGTCTTCAACTAACCACAACAAACCTCTCCTCACTCATAACAAACCTTAACCTCTTCATTTGGGACCCACTACTACCACTTTATTTTTTTTATTCAATTTTCATTTCCAAATAAACAAAATAAATTCATTTCATTCAAATTAAAATACAATACATAAAAACAACACTTACTAATAAAAGCGATACGAAAAAAAAACGACACGGGTAAAAAAATACAACACACGGGTAAAAAAGCGACACGGGTAAAAAAAATACAATACTACTCGTCGATGATTTGATGATATTTCTTGACTAGGCGTTCACGCCTATTGCGGATGATTTACGCTTTCACCGGGTCGATTGGTACCGGATCTATCATGAGAAAATCCATCTCGATCCTCTCTTGCCACGTTTTTCCTTCTCCCGCCGCCTTGTAACAAGCCCTTTGAGCATCGGCTTTTGAGCATATATTTCGGATATATGTCCCGAAAACTACTGTTTGACTTCCACCGAGCTTGCGGTAGCTTGACGTTGAAGTCGACTTACTTCTTCCGGCTCATTTGCATCCATCTCTTTCGAGCAGAGGTCGTTTGTCCGGCCCGAATATATCCTCGAGACATGTAATGTCAGCGGGATCTTCGGCATCCCACTGGGATAATTTTTCAAAATGCGATGAACATTTTTCATACAAAAACTCCCTCCCACCAAAATTGTAAAACCCGAAAATCTAAAACCTATATAAAGACTAAAATACCCTTGGAACCAAGAATAATAAAATACATAAAATACGTTTATAATAAAGTACGAAATTAAAAACCTAATAAACAAAACTTAATAAATATAATTTCGTGAGGTTCTTTGGTACGACGAAGGACTTAAATGTTTCGCTAATATGTTGGGCCGTTTGATTATTAAATGGACTCGTTTCTTTTTTTGTTTTGCGCTGCCGAGAGCCCAAAGGGGTGTTTGTTTGTGTTCGTGTGAGCGAGGGCGAAGCCCAAAGGGTGTTTGTTTGTGACCGGTTGGACCCAAGCAAACCCAAACCCAACCTTTCCTAAACCTAAACTAATTGCTACTACTATAAATACATCACATATTCATTAAATTGAAACCCTAGTTTTGCTTTGTCTCTCCTTTTCTTTCTTCTTGCTCAGCCGAGACCTATAACACCATTGGTGTTGAGATTTTGCTTCAACGAGCTAAGGTATAACGTTTATTCATCTTGTTTTAACGTACCTTGCATGTATATGTCAAGATATATTTGTTTCGTCGCGTTTTTGTTCTCTTTTGTTTGTGGCCGAGAAGTGTAAATCGAGAAAACAAGAAACCCTAATCCATTTAACTTGTAATTAATAAGGATCATGTAAAGTGATAAGTAATATTGAATCGGGTCATGTATATGTTGAGCTAAGTTAGGCCGAAACATGCATGAGTTTGGACCGAGGCATGCATGACTTTCGAATAGGGTTTAAAACATTATAACTTGATTATGTAACATGTTTAGATGAACTAGGTCTTGCGTAAAACATGCTAGCCGAAAACCCTAGTTGAACCGAACATGTATACAAGAGTTTTGGACGTGTAATAAATAAGTAAGGGTTACGTAAACATAAACCCTAGTTTAATATGTTAGGCGAATAAGTATATAAAACCCTAAATGTTTGTAAACCATGTCTCTTTTGTGTGCGTTATATTAACTCAAGTGAAATAGTAGTTATATAAACGTGTAAGTTATACGAGTAATAAGTAACTAGTATGTCACATAAAATCATGAACGTAATGTGTAAAGTAAATGTATATTAATGAGTATTAAAGAATAAGAAAAACCCTAGAACGTAAATGAGAGTCGATTAGGGTTGAGCTAAATATAGTAATACGTTATTTCATGTGTGAGTTATGACTTATAAAACTATTTTTCACAATTAAAGATGGACTTTAATAAATGATATAACGAACCCTAATCTACAACATTAATTATAAAATATTTAAGACTCATTAATAAAACCCTAAAAGTATGAAGATTACTAATTATGAATACCAAATATTAAAAAGATCATTTTGACGATTATGAAATCATAAATAACTTGGACGACCGTTAATGTCTATAGGTTCTGTGAAGAGGAGTAATCCTTTGCTTTTCGTCTTTACGCTTTTCGATCTTTGCGTTGGAATAAGGTGCAGATATTCGACCTTTTCAAGAAAGGTTTCTCTTAATGTTTTCTTCAGTATTAGGTTTTCCTAAGCCTTTGCTATGAATCCCAAAATCGATTTGTTTGAGCTATTGCTTATCCGAACTTTGATTTACGAATTATGAAACATCGATTTTGAACTATCGATATGAGAACTATGATTTTGGAAATATGAATGATTTTCGATAAATATGATCGTGTCGGTTATGACATTCGATTTGACCTAAGATAGTTTGACACCGAGCCAAATATTTAACTAGTCATGGGGTTCCATGTCCGTATCGATGATGCACCTCGATATGACTCTAGGGCGATGAGTGATGTTCGCCACACGTCTACGGATGGTGAAGCATATTTGTGAATATGTAGGAAGGGCGTATGGATGCATCCTAGATCCGTTATATGTTATAAGTTATATGTTATCCATTATCGATGATTGATGTCGCGCGCATGCACGCCCTTCATAACTCGTAGGTCTCCCTACAAATGTTGCCTTATGTGAATATGAATATGATCGATATATGTTTACGGGCTCGTGGTAGTTGACTATAAACTTCATTTGAAATTATGATTTATGCTTTGAAAATGATAAAGATTTTGTTATTGCTCATTCACTTTATTTCGTATCCGTTATCGTTTAGTATTCGCTTTGCTTTCATATCATTCATGGGCTTTTGAAGCTCAAGACTTTCTTTTCTTCCGCGGGTATCTAAGCATTGGGTCGGGTTGCTTTGGGATGAGTGCTTGAGTGGACTTACCTTAGAGATTTTAGCTTTGATTTCTTATGATGCCATTTAGACTTATTTATTTCGGATATTATGTTGACGTTTATTTCGTTTCCGCTGGGACCTATGTATTGAAGTCTTTTGACTTGGATTACTTTCCGCATTTATGTTAAGACTTTCTTTTGGTTATGAATGTTTTGCTTTGATATGACACCATTACTTGTGATTCCTTTACCCTTGGCGGGTCGGGGCGTTACAAAAACGCTGCGTAAAGTTAACTTTGGCATTCTCGACATGATCTTGCTCATTTTCACCACTTCGACGCTGAAGATGTTTGTAAACAGCGTTGAACTTCTGGCAATCACCGTTAATCCTTGTCCATTTACCCGTTATCATGTTCTTGCCACGCTGGTTATCGGTTGTCTTAGAATTGAACATGTCGAGAATGTCGTTCCAAAAGTACTCCTCCGGACGGTCATTGCCCATATCTCTATCTTGGGAAATTTCTATCCAACACTGCGCAAGTAACATTTCTTCAGACTTGGTCCACTTCCTCCTGTCCGCTTGTGCTATGACTTCAACATCTTCGTCATCGTCCTTGTCGAATCTACAATGCTTTTTTTTCCTTCGACTTTTGCCCTTGCCTTTTGGGTTAACCGCTTTTGGAACTTTGAATTGTGAACCGGTCGGTTGTGATTCCATTTGGGGCAATTGTGGAGACCGAGACAGGTTAAAAGCGTGGAGATTGTGACGGTTAAAAAGCTATGATGATGGAAATCGGTTTGGGTAATTTATGAAACCTTGTTGAAACCGATATTGTTGGTTAAGAAAGATTTCTTATGGAGACGGGTTGGAATTGGTTGAAAAGGGGTAGACGGGTTTGAAGAACCCCGTATTGTTAATGGGTTTGAGTTAAGTAGATTTGTGAAGTATCCTCCGTCATTTGGGTTTGAGACATTGTGTAAAATGATATTGTTGGTTAAAAAGATTTGTTATGTATTTTGGGTTTGAAGATGTGTAAAATGATGAAGATGAAGATAGTTTATATAGGAGTGGTGGGTTTTTAAAAAAAAAAAAAAAAAAAAAAAGTTAACGTTTACAAAAAAAAGTTTACGTTAAAACTAAAGTTAACATTTTATAACGTAAACTTTGCTTTTGTGTCAGAAGTAAACCTCGTCGTCCCCACGATTTTCACTTCCACGGCGAGCCACAACGAGCGACCCCGGTGTGACGGCGAGCGACGGCGGAGCTCCACGTCATCCACGGCGAGCCACAACCAACTCCACACCGGATGCTCTAACAATGGGCTCAAACCTTCAAATTAATTAATAACAAAAACGAAAACACCCCACTGACCCACTCACTTTTTAATCAATTTTAAGGTCTTTGTATCAAATTCTCAATCAACATGTGATGTCAATGCCAAGAGGAGTTGAGATCAATATAGAACTCATATTTGTCATAAAACAAATGAACCAATCATAACGTTTCATTTTTTATCTAAATTAATACAAAATCATTTTCCATCTTTTTTTTAAAACAACATATCTTACAAACGGTAAATCTTCAAAATATAAAAAATACACCATCGTGATGAAAATTAAATTATCTTTCTATAGATATGCACTTTTATATATTTTTGACAAACATTTTTTTCAAAAATTCCGTCCGAAAAAATCATATATGATTTTAAAATATCATGTATGATTCGATTTTTACGAATCATATATGATTTTACAATCATATATGATTCTCAAAAATCATATGTGATTCGTAAAATTGAATCATATATGATTTTCATAAATCATATATGATTTTTGTTGACCGAAATTTTGAAAAAAAGTTGTTAAAAATATATAGTAGTGCATATCTATGAAAGATAATTTAATTCTCGTCGCGATGATATATTTTTTATCGCATAACGATTAACGGTTTGCGAGATATTTAATTTTTTTAAAAAGGGTGGTTTATCATAATAAAAAAATGAATGGCTATTATTGGTTCAAGATGATTCGAATCTTCCCAAGTACTTCCAAAGAGGCCACCTTCACCAGGATCGCTTTACCATAACACTCTTGAAAAGCACTTATATTATCGTCAATGGACACGGTCTTACCAACCGCAGCACCAGAGAACGCATCCTTGAACGACATCCCATTATCCATGCCAACATACCCTGATTCATTCACCGGTTTGGGCCTGAAGTTGCTCTTCTGAGGAGGCCGATTTGTGTGTATCCTGTCATTCGAAGACTTACGTGCATTAACCTCTCCATCCTCCAACACAAACCTCGCCACGTTAAACTTCAACTTATAATCACCCAGCCGGATCGAAGACAAAAGTTTTTCCATCTCTCCACGATCTTTGACATCTAGAAGAGAGACAAAACCGAATCTATGAGAATGGAATTATTCTCTTTATCTATAATTCAAACCTAACCAAAACAATTGTAACCCAAATAAAACAGCTGTGTGCCGTAGTCAAGCTTTTAATATCGTTAACCTTTAAAAAATGATACCGTCTCACAACTCTTGAACGTAATATCAACATGTAACAATGGGCTCAAACCTTCAAATTAACGAAAACACCCCACTGGCCCACTCACTTTTTAATCAAGGTATCAAATTCTCAATCAACATGTGATGTCAATGCCAAGAGATGTTATTTAGGCCACAGATCTTGCTAAGATAAACTACTATATTATAACTTCATAAAGATTCGATTGTCGCTTGACAGGTACTATCTAAGGCTCTAAGCAATGAGTTATCGCATCAAATTCGTTCATCTTCAAATTATAAATGAACATTTTCAAAATTCGTACAAATCTCAATTTGTAGCATTTTAAACTGTAAACTGCCCCGTTTAAACAACACTTATTGTGTTTCTTCCTAAAATTAGATGACACTTTCTGAAAAAGTCATGTGAACATTAAGGGTTTTTCTAACTTTTTATTTCAAAATCTAACTATAAAACAAATTACAAAACTGAAAATTTCAAAGAAAAATAGGATTTAAATCTTAATTGTTTTTGTGAGATCAAATAAAATCCTTTGTGTTTCAGCAACATTGTATCATGGATTTGTTTCTATTGAATATCTTCTATCGCAAGGTCAAACTTAAAATCAAATAAAACATGAATAAAATTATGATAAAATAAAAGTATTGTACTTTTTAAGAAATAATCACTAAACACTATAAAAAATTAAAGCTTTTTGATTTTTTTATAAAAGAAGTTGTAAAGAAAATAGATCTAAGTAAATAAAAGAGTTTTTGAAAAAAACTAAAAATGAAAAGTGCTTATTGAATAAGCTATGTGAAAAGTTTACCTAAAAAGCTAGTCTTTATATCTAAAAATAAGCTATAAGGGAGAGCTTATTCAAGATAAAAAGTATGTAAAAGAGCTAAAAGTGAAAAAGCT
The DNA here is from genome assembly GCA_022545495.1 of Chrysanthemum lavandulifolium. Taxonomy (NCBI): domain Eukaryota; kingdom Viridiplantae; phylum Streptophyta; class Magnoliopsida; order Asterales; family Asteraceae; genus Chrysanthemum; species Chrysanthemum lavandulifolium. The sequence goes on from CM040238.1 coordinate 283,473,242, forward strand.
ATAAGAGAGCTTTTCACAAATAAGCTAATCTAATAAGCTACAATAAGCTAATAAGCTAAAATAGATTATTAGATAAGAAAAGAAAGAAAGAGATGAAGAAAATAAAGTAAACTCCATAAACAACATTATCATTAATAAGCAAAACGTATTTTACAAATAGGGTTGTTCTATTATGTGCCCTAGAGCACATGCACATGATAAGAAATGAAAAAATAACGTAAAAATACAATAAATTCACAAAAAATGACATAAGCACATACAAAAAATATATTTTTTGTTGATCTCCATGTACTTTATTGTACTTTTTTCACTTCTTATTATGTGATTTAAGGCACATAATAGAAAAACCCTTACAAAAGTAATACAAGAATAAGCTAAATAAAAGAAAAGCACTAAAAAAAAGACTTCAAGAACAAGTGCTACTACAGTACTACATAAAACTTGGATGAAAAAAAAAGAGTGTGTGTAAATGTGCTTTTTATAGCAAAAAGATGCTTAAAAATGCAATGAACCTTATACATTTGCGTTAACTACAATTTTCTTCATTCATGGGCCAAATGCACTGTTAGGCTGTGCATTGCTGGATCTGGGCCTCGATAGCTGGGCTTGGGTGCTGGTTTAGGCTCGTATGGAACAGCTGGGCCTCGCATCTACATTAAGTAAAAAATAAATTAAACGAGCGTGCGTTGCTGCGGGTTTATTTTGTTATTATTTTTTCTTTTATATCGTTTTGTATTAATCGTTTTTTAATTTGTTAGTATTATAAATTTTTATTGTTAATAATCTTTTTAAAAGAATGAGATTTTTTAACAACAGTTTGGTTATATATTTTTTTTATCAATGAGGTTGTTGATTATAATATAACATAATTTGTGATATATCAAGTGTGTAAATGCAAACTACGACTTAAATTGTTGATCTATGTGTATGCCGAAACAAAAAAATATAGTATGATAATTAGATATGTCGCAACTGAAACTAATATGGATACATCTAGTTTTAGACCTGCTGCATATTCAAGTTTGGAAATGTCAGGCCCTTACTGTTTTGGTTTCATCTTGTGCACACCCTCTTTTTCATCTTCATCTCATCAGACATGATATTGGTTATGTTCAACAGGATTATTCAAGACCACGAAAAAGTCTATCCAGGGTCCTAAAACTATATAATTACCCTAATTAGTAAATAGATTAAAAATTATCAATGGTTCGGGGCAAGTTGTGAAACATGTCAGAAATGAGTAGTTTTAAAGCAAGAGGCAAAATGTGTCGAATGGGTTGAACCACTAAGCCTTTTATTATATATATCTGGAGTAAGCATGTGCGGACTATACCTTTACAATGTAAATATAACTGAATCATATATTGTTCAAAGACTCGTTTAATGAAGAAAATTACTCATACGATCATTCATTTTCATATGGCCAAGTTTACTCAAAGTTAATAAAAGACCAACTATTAGGGTGGACGGAGTGGTCATCGGGTAGATGATCGAGTAGTGTTAGGGTATTAGGGTACACCGCCCCCACTAGTTAGGGTACTTGAAATTTTGTACCAAATCGAGCTCGGAACCCGCTCGATTATAACCTTTGTTCTCTATATTTTTTTTTTTGTCTTTTATGAAAGGTAGTGTTAGGGTAGGATCGGGTACCACTCCGTCTAGTTAGGGTAGTGTTAGGGTAGTATTGGGGTAATTTTGAGGTGGAAGGTTTTTATTGGATAGAGGTGATGTGGTACCCCCAGAGTATTAGGGTATTAGGCAACCACTCCCACCCCCTTATGATCATTAATAAAATACCAACTATAACAGAAAGGGACAATATGTGTACCGAATGTTAATAAGCCACAAAGAACACCGTTTTAAACCAATCACTAAGAAAACGGCACGTATCATCAAGTAACCATGCAACTAAAATCATAATGGCCTTGGGTTAGAAGCATATAAAAAATACACTCCAATTACTTACGTGATTTTATCCAAGTGTAGCTACCCGTGTTCCTCGCCATAATAATACATGTGGCAAATTGGCCGGGTTGGCCGTTAAGAGTTATATGTCTAAATGTATCATTTACATCCAAGGTTAGCGTTAGGGAACTTGGTCCTAATGGTTTCTCAAACACTTTCCCTAACGGCGCAATACCAACATAATCGTCCTAATTGATGACATATCATATTTATCAACCACCAATGACTTTTTCTAGCTGAAATAGTAATTAAAATACAGTGACCAATTCATCTTTGCTAAAAATTTACCTAGTCATCTACTTAGATTCTCATCCAAATTGGCATCTTCGTCATCTTTACCCTTTGTTTTCGCAATCTCAACATGCGGCAATTACAGAATCACCTTCCCTTGCAAATCCAAATCGCAAAAAAATAAATAAGACTAAAGTTTAGGCCTTGTCCAAACAGTCAATATACATGTACATATAGAAACTGATTCATGTAAATAACCACTCGAAGTTGCAAACTGATTGCGAGAATTTTAGTTAAAGAGTTCTAGTAGACAATGTTTTAAAAACAATTGAGAACATATATAAATTGTTGTTATATTATATAACAAAGGTGTCTTACAAATAAGCCAACAACACTATACTAGTCTCGATTTATACATGTACATATAGAACCGATTCATATAAATAACCACCAAGTTGCAAACAGTTACGAGAATTTTATTTAAAGAGTTCAAGTAGACAATGTTTTAAAAAAAATTGAGAACATATATAAATTGTTGACTCGATGAAAACAACACTGTTATATTGTTATATTATATAACAGTGTATTACAAATAAGCCAACAACACTATACTAGTCTCAATTTACACATGCCAACTACAGCACAATATATAAGTAAGCAGAAATACTTGCCTTGAGCCGATGTGGGAACATACAAGTACACCTTTGAATAGGATGTGTGTTTTTTTATGGTTATGATCACAATGATGATTTTTAGTGCTGGTTCACAAATAATAGCTTTATTCCTTCTAGACCAGAGGTGTTCAAAAATTTTAACTATCTATCTCGAGACGGATAGTTTATTTTACTATTCGAAACCGAACCGTAGTAAGCAAGTAACCAGACATGTGAGTACCTAAATGAGTGGTTACTCGCAGTTCGGGTCACGATTAACTATTCTTAAAATGTAATCGAATCAAATCTGATGAACAATAACATAACTTAGAACGTAAATGTCATTGTAGTAAATTTAAATATCATTGAAGAGATTAAAGTGATAGTAAAGTTGTTCTCTCTGAATAAAAACATTCAAATTATTAAAAAATTTCATCACTTACCCGATGAACTGATATATAATTAAAAGGAATATAGAGATTTATGATATTTACAAAGAGGTAGACGGCAAACGGGGCAACAATATTATTTACGTTTATAAGTTACGATCACTTTAACTAATATTATTTACTTAATACCTTTTACATTTTTACTAATGTTCTGGAAAAAAAAATAAAAAAAAATATGAATGGTTAGTAAAACCTATATGTATATTATACACTGTTAGGATACCACGGATAAGTGAAAATAATAACCGAAATTGGACCGTAATAAGCATGTTTTTCTAGTTTCGGGATTTCTCGATTTTGGTTTCTTCAGTTATTAGTTTATTGCGTTTTCAGATTGAACGAATCGGCTTGGTTTGTCGATTTTTTGGATTTTTTTGAACACCCCTATATTGGACTATTGGTAGTACCAAAATGTAGTCAACATAGTTGTTTAACTTTTATTTTGGTTTATATCATAGTGAATTTTTGTCGAATCAAAATGTTTTTATCGATGTATGATATAAAAATTGCATTTGATTAACATTTTTAGTTGAGACAATGAAATTACTGAATACTAGTGTGTTTCTAAGCTTTTGAAATAGAGAAATTTATTTCGTGAATAGTGTGTGTAATGTTTTAAACGTTATTATAAAAATATAAAACGTTACTTTTACGTTGTACTTTGATTGTGACAACTATTGAAGTTCATTGCACGACTCAATGTCTGCATTTACTTGACATATTTAAGTGATTTTAAGAAATAGAGTGCAACACTAAAATGTGTGAGGTTTTAATTTCATTTTCGGATCACAAACAACTCTGAAATTATCACGTCAACTTTATGAAAATGATAGCTTTACGTGATTCGTGATTTAGTGGCGTGGGTTTTAACCCGTATATTACTCGGACATAGATCAAAAATCATGAATAGAAAAAGAAAAGAAAAAAGAAATACGAGTATGTCACAATCAGTTGAAAGTTGAAACCACCATCCAATCAAAGGTCGATGACGTAGGGACGACACATGCCTTTTTTGGAGAGCTAAATAAGAGCGCAAATTATTGTGGCTCAAGCCAAATAGCACATGAGCATATTACTTTTATATTTTGTGACTTATTAATGTTGGCGTGAGGCGTGGCATGACGGCGTAGTCACGCCTCAGCGCTTACGAAATTTGCGTTTTATAAAGCGTCTTAATGCCAAGAAAAATATTTATAGATTTATGTATTTATAATTTTGATCATTTTTAAGAAAGATTTCAATAACTAAAGCTTCAATCCCAAATAACCAGGCCCAAATATGGCGCTAAAGTAGAATTAAGTTTTGAAATAACGATACCAAGAAGAAAATAAAAATATTGAAATTGCTCAAATCAGAATCCCTAAATTCTTAAAAACCATACGCGTCACCAAAGGCCGCTTTTCACGCCTTTTCGCGCCTTATCCCACGCCACACGACGCCCAGACCGCGCCTGGTTCATTTCGTGGCCGGGGCCGCCACTGGCATGGCGCTACACGACGCGCCTTTTAGAACATCGCTTATCATACCAATTAAAACACAATATTCGTACAAAACTCATATAAAAAATGTGGAAAAGCCAATGCTTCCAAATTGGGGGGAGGGGGGGGGGTTGGTATTATGGCTTAAAGATGACTGCTCTAAAACAAAGTGCCAAGTGGGATTCGGCTTGGGTTTTAGCCACGGTACCGGATGCTCTAAGGTTACTTTGGATATTTATCAAGTATATTTTTTGCATAGCTAAATTTCTTAGCAAATTCAATTAAATTGTGACTAAAACCAACGTTGTCGTATCAGTTACACAACATCATTGACTATCATCAACGAACAACTACCAAAGGCTGTAATTTTACATAACTTTTAAAAAAACATAAAAGAAAAAAAAACACCCCACCTCACCTATCCTATTTCTTGTCGTATTCTGCAAATAACACGCATAAATATATGTATTTTCGATTGTTGCATACACCGCACCCCTTTCATCGTTCAGTCCGATTTGTCACCAAACCACACACAAAACACAAGCACCACTTGTGGTGGTGTTTGGGCTCTAAGTCTGTAACAACCAATCACACGTAGTTGGGTCTCTTCACGCGTCATATAGGAGGTCATTACGACCGATCTTAGATATTTTTGGCATCATTAAGTTCAAGTCTTTTCCAAACGGTCGATATACATGTACGTATAGATCCTGATTCATGTAGACTAAACCTAGTCTATATGAAATGTTCTTGATGAAATGTCCATGAATTCGCAGCTAAACCATTAAGGTTACGCGAATTTGATGCTCGTAAACTTAGTTTACGATAAATGATAAATGATGAAGCATGAATAATGTTTTGAAATATGACCTGAAAATACGAGTTGTCACAAAAACCGATCCGGAACCGGTTCTACCGTTCCCGGTTTTTTTTACCCCCAATCCGATGAAAGGAACCAGTTCATTGACTTTGACTAGGAACCGGAACCGACTTTTGAAAAAACTGAGGAATGGCCACCCCTACACATCAATATTCACTAGTATATCACTAAACAAAAACCAAACAACAGTAATCTCACACAAGTTAAATACTTCCTCCGCCTCAAAATTATTGTTAGAAGACAAACATTATACAATTTAATAAAAGTGAGACCACTATAGAAAAGAAAAAGGACAATTATTTTGATACATTCAAATAGAATATTCCCCAACTAAAATCTTTTTATTACTTAGAAAGGAAAGAGAACAATTATTTTGATACATTCTAAAAAATATATAGACTATAATTTTAAACGGGGGAAGTAGTTATTTTATAAAATTTTATTTTACATTAAACTTATATAAAAATAAAAGTTTGAGAAAAAAAAAGATATAACTTTAGTAAAATTACACATTTAAACATTTGTATTAAAAAATTTTAATACAAAATAACCGACTTACACTCCCACGGCCCCCACCCCACCTCACCTACCTTCTTCCTCATCACGCGTCGGCTTAAAGGCCATTACAACCGGTCTTATATTTTTTAGATCCTGATTCATGTAAATAATGAGGTTGTCTCGAAGATGCAAAAGAGATTGTAAGAGACATTTAGTTAAGAGGTCTAGTAGACAATATTTTGGGAACCCGTTTTTTTTATAAAGAAAACATTTGTATTAAAAAAAATTTAATACAAAATAACCGACTTACACTCCCACGGCCCCCACCCCACCTCACCTACCTTCTTCCTCACACGCGTTGGCTTAAAGGCCATTACAACCGATCTTATATTTTTTAGATCCTGATTCATGTAAATAATCGGGTTGTCTCGATGATGCAAAACAGATTGTAAGAGACACTTAGTTAAAAGGTCTAGTAGACAATGTTTGTGAAACCCGTTTTTTTTTTTTTTTTAAAGAAAAAAAAATTGAGAGCATATATAAGTTGGTGGCTGATGTTGCATACGGTGTTATATTTATAAATATTGATTCGTGTAATTATAACACCACCTCAAACATACAGCCAACAACCCAATCATAGCCTCAATTTACACATGCTACGTACACCACAATATATAACTAAGCAAAAATACTTGCCTTTGCCCGATGTGGGAAAACATTCAAGTACACCTTTTACCATCTGTGTTTTTGATGTTATTATGATCACGCTGATGATTTTAATGGCTTTATTCGGTCTAGACTAGCGGATCCACGGGGCGGTTCGGTTAGAAATTTTGACTCTCTATCTTGGTGAGGGGAGTTCAATTTACTATCTAAAACTGAGTCGTACTAAATGGGTAACCGAATATGCGGAGTACCATAAATGAATGGTTACCCACGGTTCGGGTCACTGTTAACCATTTTAAAAAATTAATCGAATCGAATCTGATGAACAGTAACCAAAAGGGCCTCTGGTCTAGCGGTATGGAGGTTTTACCCTCCTAGGCAAAGTCTCAAGTTCGAGTCTTGTCTAGGACGATAGGGGTTTCCTCCGGCGTGCGTAAAGGGAAGGGTGTCATTGCCTTCTGGGCTGGAACCAACCTGGTTGTGTGGGTTCGCTACGCCTTCTGGGCTAGGAGCCATGTAGCCACAATTGTCGGTTAAAAAAAAGAATGTAAAATGTTATTGTACTACCTTCGTCCCATATTAAGTGTCCACTATTCATATTCACAAAGTTTTAGAAAATCCCACTAACTACACTCTCCACCATTCAAATATCATTTTCACCCACTAAAGTCTCATCTCATTGGTCGAAATATTCTATGGACATTTAATTTAGTACATTTAAAGATTTCATTGTGGACACTTAAATTAGGACGGAAGGAGTAGTAAATTTAAATAACACTGAAGAGACTAAAGTCATACAAAAGTTGTTCTGTGACTTCTCACAATAAATACATTCAAATTATCATATGTAATAAAACAACTAATACTATTTATTTAACATTTATATGTTACGATCACTTTAGTTAATACTATTTACTTATAAATAGTGTGAGGCGTGACATGACTAAACCTCACGACTTTGCAGCTAAGGCAAAGCTTTTGCGTTTATAAAACGTGTCATAAGTCGACACAAAATATGAAATTTATATATTTATATCATATTTCATATATATCGAGTTTACAGAGCCTCACGCTTTTGCGAGCCTTTTAAAACCGTGCTATTTACTTGATACTTTTACATTTTTATGAATGGTATGTACCAAGAAAAACATTTTTATGAATGGTTCGGGTAACCAGAGATAAGAGAAAGTAAAAACCGAAAACAGACCGTGATAAGCAAGTTTTTCTGGTTTTGGGTTTTTTCGTTTTCGGTTTCTTCGGTTATCGGTTTATTGCGTTTTCGGATTGAGCGGATCGGCTCGGTTTCTCGGACTTTTTGAACACCCCTAGACTCTAGACCACCATCATTATTGATTATCTTTCCCGATGGCAGTGACCGGTTACAGTGGTGAAAGACAAACACAAGATGAAGAACATAAACGATACAAGAGCGAATTCATAAACTTAAGAGCTTAGTGCGCAAAGGTAAATCAACAGCATATGGCAAAGCAAAATACATCTTCAAGTATATATAAATAAAGGAAAGAAAAACACGAGTAGTTCGTTTTTTGTTGTTGCCGGAGTTCACAAACTCGACGAAATATGTTACAAGGCAATCGTGTCAATACTCAATACCATATGATTCTCTTGAAATAATTCAAGGCCATGTTAACACTATACAATACTTACATTTTTCTCAGATTATCTAGCCTTGCCTGTAAATCACCGTCGATCCCGCCATCATCAGTTACAGGTGCTTCAGCTTGCGGCACCTTGGTCTTTCCTGCTGGGGCAGATACCGCTCCAGAGGGTGCGCTCATCAACTGCAATAACATAATATTTCCATAAATACCAAATACAACGTTTTTATTTCCTTTCGAGATTCAAAAGCAAAAAATGAGCAATTTACTTACTTCTTGATTGATGTCGATACCAATTTCATCCAAGACCTGGCTCACTAGCTCTTCTGTCTCATCTTCTTCCTCGTCTCCTTCCAAAGCATCATCAATGGCGTCACCCATAACTTCGCTTACCATTTCCATCTTCTCATTTTGCATCTCAAACTCTCGCATTATTTTCTGCAATGATGGCAAGTTCATCTGTCTATTCATCTGGCCCATAGCCTTCGTCACACCTTTCATTGCCTCACCCATCGCTTGTGTCGACTTCAAAGTCTGTTTTAAGATACAGTTCAAGCAGTCAACGATCAACCATAAATTTCCATTATTATTATTTTTTCAAGCTTAATTGGTCTAACTATAATAACAGTTCACGAACCGAAATCAATTGCACGTTTAACCTATGTTCCAGGACACTTTGTTGGATTTCTGAAAACCCTATCTAAAAGATAGAAAGACATCTGTACCTGAATTCTAAGCGACACGCCCTGCAGTTGGGACTTAAGCTTGTAAAACTTCTCAATCTGGTGTCGTGTTCTGATAAGGTCTTTAGCCATAATCTTAACAGCGCCCTGGAAGAAAAAAGAGTACACTTTAGCATCTAAATAGGGTAAAAACGGGTGACTAGATGAACCAAGACCTAAGATGAAAGTGTGCATAATACATGCAATGAATGAAAGCGAGCAGTTTACCATCTGGCCTTGCTTAGCACTTTTCTTGATCTCTACGATAAGTTTCTTCTCTTGTGTCTGCAAACCTTGTCTCTCTCTTTCTATTTCTCTAATAGATTTATCGATCATCCTCTTGTTCTCCCGCAAGAGCTCTGCATATACCAACCATATCTCGTTTTAGAAACCGGACACTCTAAATACAACGGTTACATGCAGCATCAAACAAAAATATACAAGGATTCCAGGACCAAAGTGAATCATGTGAGAAATTTTCCCACAAGTACGTAACTAAAGGAAACTGATAACTTTACAGAATTCTATAAAAATGGGGCCATCATATTGACACCGGGTTGGTTTGAAATGAAAAGTCTTCTATTGTGAAAGCCAAAGCATCTATTTCAAGCGTAAACTTGAAAATAAGAAAATGAATTGGACTTTACGTTAATCTTCACTCAAAGCATATGTGAAAGATAAAGCTTCTACGGAACAACGAATCCAGATCAAAACTAGTGAATTTAAGCATACTGACGACTATGGAAAGCTGCAGATAGCCTTCTCTTGGAAATTTTGCAACTACTTAAATTGCCATGCCTGAAAAACCACCTACCCAAATGCATATGTGCAACACAAAGCTTATACTCGGGTATTGATAACAAAAGAGAAAGTAGTAAACTCAAACATATCTATTCATTGTCCTTGGATGTCTACAGACTGCATTCTTCACAATCTATTAGAACGCAAAACAAAAGCATGCATTTTTAATTTTAAGAGCTTTTTATCAGGCAAACAATGAGTCAGGGCGCTACTATCTTAGGAGAATCAGCCAACAGTCAGACTACTATGAAACCAGAACAAAAAATCCTATATTGGCTAGGCGTGCAGCACGCTGCACCATTTCATGAAGCGGTCGTTCACAACACGAAACGAACTACAAAGTGCCTGCCCCAAAGTACCTCATGATCCTCGCCACTCCTTAACACCAATTTTAGGCTCATTAACCTATAATTACTATCAAAGGGCGTGTTTGGTAAATTCTAATAATTTTAGGCTCATTAACCTATAATTTTAGGCTCATATAACTTGCTTATTGCATTTCTAATATCGTAAATTCTTAATAAGCTTATCAATCAAGCCATTTTCAACAAGCATAATATTACCTAAAGTGCTTACAACCATAAAGCTAAAAACCAAACACCCCCCTAATCTAATTATACCCATGATCCAGACAACTAACATTAATACTAGATTGATCTAACAGGTTTGACATATATCTAATCCATAATTAATTAACAACCTAAACATCAATCAATAGTATATACACAAAACCTACCAACAATATCTCAAGAGTCAAAACCTACCAACAATATCACATACACAAAACCTTATAAGCACATATTCAGTAATGAATTATAACATACACAAATTTTCATCAAGTGGGTAGACTGATGCGCCATTAATGCCACGCTAACACATAATTTTCATCAAGTACATTGTTATGAGACCGATTAGAGATGGTCAATCTCCCAAAAAGTAGATTAAAGAGACGGAATGGATAAGGCCCTTAGAGCGGGCAAGACTCCAAGATAATAGAGAGGAAACTAGACTTTAATATTCTTTTCATTCATATCCCATTCCATAAACAAAGTACACTTAAATAGTAAAGGAAACAAGTCCTAATACTTAGGAAGAAAAAGACAACGTGGGAACATGGCTACTGATAACTAAACATGCATTGAACAAGTGCTAAACATGAAAAATTAATACTTATAAGTTCCTAAAACACATCATCGATCTTTCGGGTACAATCCTAATAAACTATCTTGAAGGGCTTGTCGAGCTTAATGTCAGCAACTACTCCTGCAAGTGACCCTGCTGCAACTAAAAGTGATATGATGAGACACGTGATGCTCATTATTTGTAGTAAGATCCACCTCCAACTCCATTTAAGTATTTTGTTTTGAACTAAGTACATTTTCACGGGGAAATAAACTGCCAATGGATATAGACCGATGGGTCCAAGAAACCCAACAACGTCGTTGTAATAAGGCATAAACATTGAAGCTATGGTTGTGATGCACACAAAGAGCGTTCGCCATACTATTTTGAACATGTTAAGTTTGTAAGGTCTGTATCCACCAAAGGGAATTGGAATCTCGATACTTTTGTTGATGAAATTGCTTTCAGGGAAGTATCTAGCAGCAGTGTTCTCAACAAAGGCGAATAATGGTTGGCAGTACACTTGGTAAGCTCCGACAAGGTGGATAATGATGGCGCCATTTGCAATATCAATAAGCCAATAAGGGTTATAGAATCCAAAACCGGTGAGGAGGTTCGCAGGTGCCATCTCACCGAATGCAGCGTAGCCAAAGCATCCACTGAGCATGTAGAAGACAGCAGTGGTTGCTGCACTTATCAAGGTTTCCTTTTTCATAGTTTTGTGTTCCGCTGGCGGCGATTTGATTGTATCCTGTAAAGTTTAAAACCTCAACGACCTTTTCATTTTGAATTGATGAAAAAGTAATTATTATTATTTTTACCTGGATTTCAATAAGAACAAGAGAATAAGAATAAGCAAAAGCAATCGCTCCGAGTGCTTGAGAAACTCTCCATATTTTCTGAGTTTGAGTCAGCGTTTCACTGCTAATTATACCAACTAGGCTTCCCTTAATCTTTCCATTCGCTGTTATTACAACAATGATGTTAACACGCTACATTATTATATCTTAAACATGACTAAATACTAGTACATTATTATATGTTAAACATCACTATAGTATAAATAGAATAGGTTGTAATAAGTTTCTATTGTAAATTTGTAATCAGTGGAATAGGTTGTAATCAGCATTAGTCCATGAAGTTAAATTTTTTGGCAACAAGCAACACTTACCAGCAACTCTTGAAATAGAGAGACCAATACCAATAGCTGCATAGGTAATCGACATAGCAGCTGAAGTCACTGAAAGCCATGATGGTTGGTGGGGATTTGTGAATTGAGAAAGGAAGATTTGCAGAATGCCAAACACGAGCACATATGGTGTTCCTGTAACTCTACATGGATTATCATGTCCTTTCTTCTGGAAGCAGATTGATTTTTTGATTGCTCTGCATTTATACATCACCAACAAAAATAATAATAATAACATCAGTAACGGAAACTATGTTTTTTATACGACAACAACAACAACGACATACCAAATCTCACAAATTCTAAACGCAAGGGTAACGGCTACAAAAGGCACCTATAAAAAGCCTAAGCGCAACAACAAACACACCTACGAACAACCTAGCCCAAATTTCATGAAATTTCGGCTTTATCGTATCATAATAAACTTATATAAGCCGACAAGTTTCAAAATAAGCCACAAAATCGGAGCTTATAAAAAATAAGCCCAAATCGGCTTATGTTAAATCAGCTTAGCCAAACAGGGCCTAAACACTAGCAGAAAAACAAGAAAAATGATTCAAGATGCAAGGCAAAAATAACAACTTAAAACATGAGACACACGATCCAGATTGTAGAGAGAAGATATACGTAAAGACTTATTTTTTGATGAAAACAAATATAACTTTTTCTTTACATTATTATAGCCTTATATGCTTAAGAGATTTTATTTTAGCCCTTTTGTTTTTTGTGTTTGACGAATCCAATCCTTTATTTTTAAATATTTGGAACAAATTGCCACATCTATTCAAAATCATACAAATATAACTAGGGGTGGAAATGAGCCGAGACGCTCGTGAAAAACTCGGGATCGGATCGATAAAAAGCTCGAACGAGCCGAGCCTAAATTGCAGCTCGTTTATTAATCGAGCTCGAGCCCGAGCTTTACATACAAAGCTCGTTTGGCCTCGCGAGCCTCAACGATATTATGATATTTTAAATATTAAACATATATACGAGCCGAGCTCGAGCTTATTAACGAACTCAGTAAATATATACGTATATTACGAGCCGAGCTCGAGCTCGAGCCAAGCTTTAGTTTTTCTTTGCCAAATCGTATAAACAAGCCGAGCTCGAGCCGAACCCAAGCCTATATAAGATACCACGAGCCGAGCTCGAGCTTAAAATTTAAGGCTCGAAACGAGCCGAGCTCAAGCTTTTTAAAACTTAAACGAGCTGAGCTCGAGCTCTGGAAGGCTCAGACTCGGCTCATTTATAATTTCCACCCCTAAATATAACTCTTATTATCATATTATACCCTTACTAGCATGCAATGGCTCATTTCCAATTTCCACCCCTAAATAACTATTTTATTATCATATTATACCCTTACTAGCATGCAATGGCTCATTTCCAATTTCCACCCCTAAATAACTATTTTATTATCATATTATACCCTTACTAGCATGCAATAAAATTTAAAGATACTGACTTACATCATGCTAATAGAGGCTGTAACACTATAACCAACTGTTACGCCAACAAGATTGAGGTACTGGATGAAACCACAGACCTTCACTTGAGATTCACCTAATAATTCAAGAAAATTATTACTATCATTAAACGATAAAAGACATCTCCTAAAACAAAGCTCTACAAAAGAAAGTACCAAGAGTATTTTTAACAGCTTCCATGTATGTGTAATTCCTTTGTCCAGCAACAGGATGGCCACAGCGATAGCACATGGTAAGAAGGCATGAAGTGTAGTAAGTTACGACGAAGGAGAAGAAAAAGAGCACAACTGGTCCACCAATCCAACCCAGTTGAGCCGTCACCCAAGGAGCGATCAAAACACCCGAGCCTATAACAGCAGTTATTATATGTGCAAATGTCGTCCAAACAGTCCCTATATGATTAATGGATCATATATATCCCCATGCAACCAAAACAAAATCGTAGCATGTTCAGTATATATTACTAGTAAAACATCAAAACTACATGCATTATCTAATAGCGACAACAAAAAAATGAAAGTATAAACGTAAATAATTATCATATACCAGTCCTTTTACGACGTGCATCGTCATCAAAGAGTTCTGGTGGTACTCGAGCTCCAGCAGTCATTTCTTGTCCCATTGGTGTGATACGTATGTTTAGTGTCGAACCATATCATGGAGCTAGCTAGGGGTTTATATATCGTGGCGTGTGGTATCTAATGCATGTGTTTGCCACGTTGCTTGATCATAAAGAATAATAAACTTGAACAAGCTGTTGAAAAATCTTTCTTTTTGTTAGATGTGTTACTACGTATTATATGATGCAGGGCCTATCACAAAACACTTAAGGGCATGTTTGTGTTGGGATATAATTATTTAAATGATAAATATAATTGTGGTTAATGAATTGGGTCCCCTGACGACGTACCTACCTAACTTTTAATCAGTTGCTTTTAAAAAGTAATGTAAGAAAATGAATATGCGACAAAACAGGATATACATGAATTGACCAAAAGATAATAAAATATAGAGTTAATTACATAAATCGTCCTTGTGATTTTGTCAAAATAATTTAGTTTGGTTAACGACGAATCATAACATTCAAATTATAAAAATTCGGATGAAATTACATTTTTATCTAAAATAATAATTAATTACCTCTTTGTTTCTCACTTGATAATTGAGCGGCTAATATTCACCATTGTGAAAGTGACATATTCACAACTCTTGAACGTACTATCAATATGTAACAATGGGCTCAAACCTTCAAATGAATTAATAAGAAAAACCAAAACACCCCACTCACTTATTTTTTAAAGTCTTTGTATCAAATTCTCAGTGAATATGTGTTGTTCAAGGCATTGCAAGAGATGTTATTTATGATGGTGTAATAATGTGGTGGCACTATATTGCACTAAAAAGTTTCACATGCCAAAATGTGGATTCCCTTTATGTAGAAAACTTTTACACAATATTAGGCCACACATCTTTCTAAGATACACTCCTATATAACTTCATAAAGATTAGATAGACAGGTAGTATCTAAGGCTCTAAGCAATGAGTTATCGATATCAAATTCGTTCATCTTCAAATTATATATGAACATTTTCAAATTTCCTACAAATCTCAATTTGTAGCATTTTAAACTGTAAAATCATAAGATGGGCTTTCCATAGTTACTAGTTTCAAGAGATTATTCTTTAGGATATTTATTAAATTGTTGCTTTAGACTTTTGTCACCGTTTAAGCAATACTTGTGTTTTATTCCTAAAATAAGAGGATAGAGTTTTGTCACAACCGCGTTTAAACAACACTTCCTGTAATCTTCCTAAAACTAAGCAATTAGCATGTCACATGCATACCATTCAACATCATACCATCCAAATTGCACGTTAAACTTAAATGAAAAAAAAAAAAAGAGTATTTGTGAATGTCTGTTGGTATTCTCAAAAAGGCATCTCCAAATTAATCCATGAGCACTTTAAGCCTGGTATCTTTGAACTTCAAAAGTTGGTGAACTATTCTGTTCTAACCGACTTGAAATACAACTATTCATCTTTGTTTTCTTGTGAGAAAAGTGTTACTTGGTGGATTCGTAATTTGTTTGTGAATGTCTGAAGATAGTGGACGTGCGTTGCTTTGAATTAATTTGGAATGAGTAGTAGTATCACGTGCTCATGGATAACAGATATTACATTTGCGTTAACTACAATTTTCATTCATGGGCCAAATGCACTGTTGGGCTACGCATTGCTGCATCTGGGCCTCGATAGCTGGGCTTCGCTGCTGGTTTAGGCTCGAGTGGAACAGCTGGGCCTCGCAGCTACATTTAAGTAAAAAATAAATTAAACATGACAAGAGTGGGAGTAGAACCCAAGACTCTTGCTTAACAAACATGCACCCAACCACTATACCAAAAGCTCTTTTTGTGTTATGTCTTTTTATCTCTCTTTCACTTGATCCGAATTTTAGATATTATCTCTAAAAATAATCTTCGTTCATGCTCCGTTTAATCTTTCAATATTTTGTCTTTTGCCTCAATTGTATGTATAAAATAACCACTCGACTCTATTTGTCATGATCTTTCCAATGGTGTGCTCGGGGAATTTTGTATGACTTCGTTTAAACCTCGAAAAAAACGAAACCGTTGTCGAAACTCATCCGAAAATCACCGTTTTTGCTTTGTTTTCAAACCCTTGTACTGGCAAGACATAATAACACATATCCAACATAAGGGTGACCATCGGTCCGGGACCTGACCGGACCGGTCCGGTCCGAGAAGACCGAAGACCGAATTAAGGTAAAAACCGGGACCGAGACCGAATGTGGTCGGTCTGGTCCGGTTCGGTCCGGTCTCGGTCGGTCCGTCTGTCGGGCCGGACCGTTTATAGTCTATTAAGGCCAAAATAGTCGGTTTGTGGTCCGGACCGGACCGACCGGACCGAGGCCCGAATTAGCCCAAATGCATAGACCGAGGACCGGACCGAATGTGGTCGATCCGGTCCGGTCTCGGTTGGTCCGGTCCGTTCGAGTCGTTTGCTCACCCCTAATCCAACATATTTGCAATATAATTTGACATATTTAATAATTATGATTTGGCATCTTTTTAGATATAAAATGATGTGTGTTTTACACACATCATCCTCCCAAGTATTCAAACTCCGCATCAAATAAACCTTCACAACGACACATTGATCGTGTGTTTACAATAGCTCGAAAATCTTTGTAACAACCAAGTAAAGCCAAAGAGAAATCATTAGACTAATCCTGTTTAAGAGTGATCAAAGGAAGATTACCTCCACTTACAGCTTCAATCGTTTTATCATAAGAACCTCCACCATTAACAGTACCCTTAGCAACGTTTGCATAAGAATTTGCTTTGCATGATAAAGAATCATTGCATTCATAATTTCTGATAACCCGTGTGTTACGTTTAGCAGCCCTAACACCTTTTTGAGGGGATTTAATCGCATCCTTCCTAGCAAGCCTAGCCACATTGGTGTGTAAGTGAAGCTTTCCAGTCCAAACTTTACACAACGAATCAATTAAGCAATTGTATTAAGCACCTTGATGTATTGGCAAAACGCATACATTTTCCCTAATTTGTTCTTACGATTAGCAATAAAAACATCAACAAGGGTCCCAATTTTGCCACATATGTTCCATAATTGGCGGGACCTTTATACATTGATAGATAGATCTTGGTTGTGTCATCAGCATTAGAAGCTTAACATGAGGGTAATTTAATCTATCAAACACCGAACGACGTTTTTTTCGATTTACCTCCTTCCATTCAGCATCACCCATGGGAAACGAATGAAAAACACCTTGAAAAACTATGGGATTGAAAAAGAAAAGAAGAGATTTTCAAATGAAAAAACAATTGTAAAACAAAGAGTGGTCAATCAAATTAATACCCTAAAAACAACAAACCGACCCCTATGGTTCCAAAGCAATCATCTTGTAAGAAAATTCGTTATGAGATGAATCACAAAGTGATGCTACTCGAATACAGAGCCTTAGCAAGATTATGACAGATGAAAGGTAACAAATCGGAAAGTTTTAGGGTTTTGAAAGGCTCGCCGGAAATCGCCACTGTTTTAGGGTTTTCTTTTTTATATGCAATGAAAAGTAAAAACCATAACTTCATTTAGATCAATATTGATAGGATCTAAATTAGTTTGGAATTTCATTTAGATCAAAAGATATTTTGTTATGCATCTTTTAAGAATATGAAGGGAAAAGAAAGAATTACTTATATTTGGGTCTTTAAAACATGAATGCTTAACTTTGACATTATATGATATATAAAAAAAAATAGAGAAAGAAATGTAAAATGTTGTAGTTGTAAAAGAATATAGAAGTCATATGTATACACATGCTACTTGACGCCAAAACATAATTACAATGAATCATTTTTAGCCAGATTAAATAAAAATATTTGTTGTATATTGAGAAAAAAATATTACATCTTTAATATTTAAAGAAGTAGATAGCTAGTAATCTCCATTTTGTAAACACATAATTGATATGCGTATGATACAAATGCAGTAAAAGATTATGAAATATTAAAAATATTCAAACGAATTGATTGTTAACAAATTAATAAAAATATTTGTTGTATCTTTAGAAGAATCAAAGAGATAATATCTTTAAGGGTGAAATCTAAGAATCGTATAAACTTTCTCAAATATATAGAAAGACGTAACATACAAAATTTATTATTTTTATCGTAAATAACTTTCAAATTTTGTTCAACGTCGTAATATTGATGATTACCAAGTTTTAAAGTTACAACATTGGTCCCTGTCGTTTGTATTCACTTTCATCATTAATATTTGACATTTTTCACTTAAAAAATTACGATGAACGGTCCTTGTAGTTTGCCTTGATTTTCACCATTAGTCATTTGTCTTTCATCTTTTTATATATGCGTTTTTCTGCTTTTTATAAACATTTTTACATATTTTTATACACGCTTTTACACGCTTTTATATACATTTCTTTTACACATTTTTATACACGTTGTTTACACGTTTTTATATACGTTTTTTTACACGTTTTTATGTACGTTTTATTACACTTTTTATACACATTTTTTACACGTTATTATACACATTTTTATACACGGTTTTATGTATGTTTTTTATACACTTTTTATACACATTTTTATGTACCGTTTTTTATACGTTTTTACATGTTTTTATACACGTTTTTTATATACGTTTTTATATACGTTTTTTACATATTTTTATACACGTTTTGTAAAAAACATTTTTATATACGTTTTTTTACATGTTTTTATACACGATTTTACGCACGGTTTTATATACACGTAAAAACGATATAAAACGTTTTACACATTTTATATCGTTTTTATATCGTTTTTACATGTTTTTATACACGCTTTGTAAAAACGTTTTATATACGTTTTTACATGTTTTTATACACGTTTTTACACGTTTTTATATCGCTTTTACGATTTTATGCACGGTTTTATATACACGTAAAACGACATAAAAACGCGATAAAAACGTTTACACACGCTTTTATATAACGATAAAAACGCGTTTTTACACATATTTTTATATCGCTTTTACGTGTACAAAAACATGTGTAAAAAACGTGTATAAAAACATGTATAAAAACGATATAAAAACATGTAAAAACGTGTATAAAACATGTGTAAAAACGATATAAAAACGCAGTAAAACGTTTTTACATTTTTATATACGTTTTTTACGTGTATAAAACATGTAAAAACGATATAAAACGTTTTTAAAACGTATAAAAATATGTAAAAACGATATAAAAACGATATAAAAACGTATATAAAAGCGTGTATAAAAACATGTAAAACGATAAAAAGGTACATAAAATGTGTATAAAAGTGTATAAAAAGCGATATAAAACCGTGTATAAAATGTGTAAAAATGTGTATAATAACGTGTAAAAATGTGTATAAAAAGTGTATAAAACGTATATAAAACCTCGTATAAAAACATATATAAAAACGTAAACAACGTGTATAAAATGTAAAAGAAATGTATATAAGGACGCGTGTAAAAACGTGTATAAAAATATGTAAAAATGTGTATAAAAACGCGTAAAAAACGTATATAAAAAAGATGAAAGACAAAGGACTAATGGTGAAAATCAAGGCAAACTATAAGGACCGTTACTGTAATTTTTTTAAGTGAAAAAATGTCAAATGACTAACGGTGAAAGTGAATGCGAACGACAGGGACCAATGTTGTAACTTTAAAACTTGGTAACCATCAATATTACGTATATCAACAAAATTGAAAGTTATTTACGACAAAAATAATAAATTTTGTATGTTACGACTTCAGATATTCGAAAGTTTATACGTGACATCGCCCTTCACCCTATCTTTAAAGAAGTAGTTGCTAGTAATATCCATTTTGAAAAGATGTACACTCCTATACACACGATCATATTTTGTAAACGGTTATGAGCATATAAAAAATGAAGATTATAAAATGATCAAATAAAACAAGGTTAAGAAAGGTATAACAAAATATGTATAAGTATATTAATGTTGCGTGATACAAAATTGGAAATAATGAGACTAATATATGTGTTTAAAAATTGCGGTTAGCAAATCCCTAATTGCTATTCCAACCAAATTAAGAAATAAAATTCTAACATCATTAAAGAGAAGCTCTTGTTCAAAAAAAATTAAAGAGAAGCTCTTGGGCATTATTTGGATGCAAAAGTTAATACGTTGTCAAACAAGGATCTAAAGACAAGATATTAGCCATAAATAAATCACTTTTGCATGTGCACAACTTGTGTTGTAAAACAGAAACACCATATCGAACTACTCATTCTTCTATTGACGTTTGACAAAAAAGTTTTCAAAAGCGTTTATTAGCGTATACTATTAAAAATTGCTTGGCAAAGATCGTTTAGCGCTTTGTCCCCCTTTTCTAAAAGCTATTTTTTTCTGTTTTAACTCAATTTAGAAACACCTTTAACTTTTAGGTTATTTTATAATTTATCTTGTAGGCGTGGGTTATCATGTTTTCATGGGTCACTTACGTTATTCTTAGTTTGTGATGGGACATGTTTGGTATCATGTGTGACAGTGGGTGATACTGTTTCATTTGGTACCAAGGTTATATTATATGTTTCAAGTGTTAACCAGGAGGTTTGATGCTTGTGCGTTGCCGCGTGAATATTGTGTCGAAGTTTAAAAAATTTAGAGTTATCATTTCCGTATAAGAACATTGATATTAAAAGCTACTTCACCCAGAAATTCAAAATACATTGTTGATAAGCAACAATGCAAGCATCATAATGAAATGCAAAAGCAAAAAAGACTAAATAAATGTCCCAACAAAACGAACCCATTGCAACAACTTTGGACATGAGGTGCCGTCTTTCTTTATATTTATCATTAGCATAATCAATATTCTCTAATATATGAGTCTAAGAAGACCATTCTACCCTTATTAAAAAGAAATGCTCAAATTCTAATTCTACCCTATTAAAAAGAATTGCTCAAATTCTATAGTGTCCAGCTTGGTCATTTTACTTAATAAATTTGAATCAAACACTGATTAAGGAAATACTAACAAACTTTGTTAAAATTTACTTGATTAGGGGGTGGCAACAGTCGCGGTTTGCAATCGGTATGCTCCCATGCCGGACGGTAACACTATTGCCACCCATGCGGTATGGGGCGGTGTGGTATGGTGAGCGGGCTTTCATGCCGATGCGGTGAGGAGAACGTTGGGCAACGGTCCGAAAACTAGCTGTCGGGCTATTTTGAAGTTAAAAAAAAAAAAAAAAATCTCTTATAAATATACACACAAATCACATTATTTTTACACACAAATCAACTACAACACTAAAAAAAATGTCTTCATCATCCTCTTCTTCGTCCGATGACGAATTAATTTTTCCCGAAGAGTCTTCCGAACTAATTTTCTCCACCGGTAGTACCCTAGAAACCTATTTCGCTTTGCGCGATTCCATTGAAGACACCGCTAGTTCAAGCAATACTCGGGGGCAGTCTTTCACCCGCTTTCGTGATAAAGCATTACAAACTTTAATGAATGACTATTTCGTCGAACGACCTGTTACACCCGTATCCCAAAATACAAATAGGCCCTACCCTAGATGAATATGGTCTAAGGACTTGACGGATTGACTAGTTGACCCGATAGTCAAACTAATAATTTTAAATGTTATGTTATAGTTATATAAATGAGGGGACTTAAGTTGCCACATCTTAAACTTGAAATAAGTATCTTGTGGCTAAAATAGAAGGAAGGAAATTGAAGGATCAAAAGTGCCAAATAGTAATATAACTTTACAATGAAGAAAGCTACAAGTATATTAAGCTAGGGTTTTCATAATTCCAGGAGAAAAAGGAAAGTCGGTTTAGGAAAAGAGAGGAAGAATGATGACAAGAATGATGATCAATCGGGATGGGATTAGTGTTTCCAATCAACTAATAAACTAGTTTCTATCACTTTGTGCAAGTAAGTATCTCTAATTGTAATTAATTGTGAATTGAAGAGTTAGGGTTCATGTATCCAAGTTGGGGTTTTGGGTAATGTGGTTTTAAACACTAATTAAGATATTATAGTGTAATTGGGTGAAACCCTTTTATTAAATTGAAGTAATTGGGTAGTTGGATATGATCATGTTATGATCATAAGGTTTGATTAAAAGGAGAATTATAGTAATCTTAGAGAATCTTATTATGGGTAAAGTTGGATAAATTGTGGGTAAATCATCATATAATCAATATATGATTATGTGATGATTAGAGGATGTTATGAAAGCCTAATGGTTGTGTAAACCATGACTATAGTTTATTGTTTATGTTTTACGTACATTTTGATTATGTGTTAAGGATGTTAGCTTTGGATGGTGTTGATGTTGGAGACGATGGAAGATGATGATAATCTCATAATAGCTTAGCTTGGCTAGCTAAGGTAAGTAACTTGGTTACTATGTGTTTAATATGAAAATAATATAGTAAGTGATTGATGTTGTGTTAAGTGGTTATAGACATGTCTTGGAATTATTGAATGGCTAAGGTATGTGTGAGATGTTTTATGTGCTAATTGGATAGTTGTGTGTTATGATTATATGGTTGAGATGCTTGTATTAGCAATGGATATATTAAGCATGTTTTAGCCAATTACTTACTAAGCGTTATCGCTACATGTTACAGATTGTTAATGTTATTGTAGGTTCATGTGCTCGAAACGATATGGCTTGGATTGGGTGTGGAACATGGAATGATTATTCAAGATGGTAATATGTAATAATAGGAGCTAGGTAGATACCGAGCTCGTAAGATGAATTTGTACCCCCGTGAGTCTTTTATAGTTTTGTAAAGTGTCATCAATCGACAAGTACAAGTCCTAGTCATTATGGTATTTTGATTGGTCAAATTGGACGTCACGGTCAATTTAAAGGAGTGTTTGATTAAAGTGTATTTTCACCCATTTTGGGTTGAATGGGTCAAATAAGTGTTTAATGCGTTAATGATGGTTTATGTACGCCTTTATGGTCTTTGTTTACCTTGAAATGTTAAAGTGTTTAAATTGATTGAAATGGGTCAAGTGTGATTGTGTAGTTTTGTCATCAAAGGTGCAGTTCAGAGACTGACGGCTTCATCTTATGGCGGCAGCGCGAGTTTAGTAGAGACGCCCAGTTCTAAGTCCCCGAGCCGTCGTGTTAAATCTAAAAATATGTTTTGGGTCATGGTCAGGGTGACGACGTCGCACCATATAGAGGCGACAGCCACCGCCACACAAATTGATAAATGATGTTTTGTTAAAGTTAAATGTTATTAATCAAAGAAGTTATCGAGTACATGTTATATAAGATTTGTAAATGGTTAAATGTCAAAGTTTTACAAGAATCTAATGAGAAAGAGTAATAGTCAAACGTTCCGAGTCAAAGTTTTTAAAAACGAGTAATTTCCGGTCAAACCGAGAATCGGGGCGTAACACGACCAAAGTTTCCCGACCGTGTTTTTTGTGATAGATTTCGAATGACTAAAGCTTGTTTTTAAGAATTATTGGTGATGTTGAAGCGAGATTTGAATGGTTTAAAGAGAGCCAAGACGCGAGGGGGAAAAAAGTTTCACGGCGTTACAAAAATGCACATCGGCCATTCAGCAACTCGCAACGGATGAACCTCCGGATAGATTTGATGACTATTTAAACATGTCACAAAGAACGTCCGGTATTGTTTTTTTATTTCGGTATTTTTTTTCTAATTTTTAAATTCGGTATATATATATATATATATATATATATATATATATATATATATATATAGTAGTGTCAAAACCCGTCGATGGACGGGTATGACTTGTGGTTTTATTTTTAGGATTTAGTAGAACAAATATATACTAAAAAGTAATTAAAAGTTAAGTGAAACTGTTAATATCTATAATTGATGTTACCATAATCCATAAAACGGCTAATCACAGGTAAGTATTATGATTTTTTGTTTTTATTTTTAGTGTTTAGTTGAGCAATTATATACTAAAAAGTAATTAAAAGTTAAATGAAATGGCTAAGAACTATAATTGATGTTATTATAATCCATAAAACAGCTAAAAGCAGGTTAGTATTTTGATTTGTGGTTTTTATCTTTAGGATTTAGCAGAACAAATAAAATGAACAGTAATATGATAAGAGGAAATAAAACTTAATAAATTATCCGCCATTACAAAGTATATGCTTTTAGTTCAAATGCGAAATAAAGTAAACACTTAAATACGACACCTTTTTCTTGTTCATTCTTTCCCTACACACTTGGGTGGTGCAAGTCTTGCAAGTGTAGAGGTTTAAGGGTTAACAATATTATGCATTTGAAGATAAGAGCTCATTCATGTTCGACAAATAAACGGGCACGAATGCTTAAA
>CM040238.1:283498010-283827046 GCA_022545495.1 Chrysanthemum lavandulifolium
TGACTAATCTTGTTGTAAAAGTCTTAAATGATAATAAAACATGACTGGCAAATAAAAATAAGCATAGACATCACTAATCAGTGATAATAAAACATGACGTGAATTCAAACGTTCTTATCTTATCTAACAAATGAAAATCAGTTATAACCAAAAATCACAAACTAACTAATTATACAAATCAGCTTTACATATAACAAGGATCACAATTCGAGAAGTACAATATGTGACAAAGAGCATCAAACAAACAAAGATTTAAAAAAATTAATTAGTCATGAAAACTATTGATCGACTAGTACAACTATTGATCGACTAGTACACATATAATATAAACTGGAGCTTTCTTAAAGAATTTCATTTGATGGATGCAACAATGAGCGGTTGAAAGTGTTTTGTTAGTGGATATTGTGTTTATTTATTACCTAACCGGCTAACTATTGCGACGTGGAGTATGTAAGTGGATGGAAGAAGATATTCATGCACGTTGGTCAAAAAGCAGTTTTTGTTTCTTTCAAAAAGGGGTTCGGTGGCCTTTGTGCCTTTAAACTCATATTCAGTATTCCCGTACAGATTTGGTCTTCAAAAAGTTTATACTCCTGTCTCTATCGGAAAAGAAGAAAAGTAATAAATATGAGTATTATGGATTAATATTTCATGAGAATACCCTGTCTCGATCGGAAAAGAAGAAACGGAACTGCGTAAATTTACAATATTTTTTGGAAATTAGTTACTCCAGCTTAAAATTTTATATGCTTATTTTTAAAAGTAAGCAGTGTGCGCACGTACGCAATCTCTATGGTTAACATGCATCCTTAGTCGAGTAATATAAAGCAAAGTTTCAAACCCCAAATTCCACTAAACATAAGAGCAAACGTAGTGGTAACGCCCAACCGGCGTTAAAGCTCAAATTCGGGGCGTTATGGATGGGAGGTCAGCGTTATAACGGGCGTTAAAGCTTCAAGTTATTGCCCTACCGGGCGTTATTTTTATTTTATTTTATTATTTTTTTATGCCCTTAAATGAAGGGCTGTTTTTGTAAATTATTAGAGTGTTAAAGTTTAATTTGGGAATGTTATTCTTTGTGAGTGTTTTTTTTTTTTTTTTTTTGATGTTAAGGTGAAATGTTAAAGGCGATGTAATATCGACGTGGACGGTGTTATTTTATAACTTGGATTACCATTGTACATGCTCTAATGTAGCAAAGTTTTCAAAGCATAAGAAAACATAATGTAGCAAACTTTTCAATCTCAATCTTTAAGGTTAACATATATGCATTTCCATTATAAAAGTTATGTCTTGTTTTGCAAAGAACAACATTGTCAACTCAACATATACAATTAAGTGCAACTTTCGGATTGTTCATTCTTGACTTTTACACATAAATTTTGCTTTTATATCTTTACAGCTAAGAAAGCTAAAATTGAAAGTGCTGGTTATGTGAGGCCAATATGGAGGTTAGGCTAGTCCCACCGTAACGTGGGACGATCTCGAGATAACCCGCGCCACGTCATTTTCTCTCCAAATGACGCGAGACAACCCGGATGCCCCCGACGAACCAAGGATTTATTTTTTAATTTTTTTTAATTCAAACATTTTTAACATTAAATTTAAATTTCATTCAAATTAAAAAAAAAACATTACATTACGAAATTAAAAAAATATATATATATATTACAATACGAAATTCAAATAAGCACTAGAATACTTAAACTAATAATCTAAATTGTAACGTTCTTTGATTGCTGCCTTAACTTTCTCCAACTCTTCTAGTTGGCGGCCGGTCAAATTTGGGTCGCTTGGGGTGTTGTAGAAGATGATGTCGGACTCCCGTTTTGATGTCCCATGGGCTCAAGTTTTGCCTGTTTTATCTCGAGCTCTTTTTCCCTCAACCGTAACCAAGTATCTTCTAAACCCTGCTTATTCTTATCTTTATCCTCTTTTGACGGCTTTTTGGTCCTTAAGAAATTTTTGGCCAACGATTGCATAAATGAGTCTGATGGAACATCACCATTACGAGCGGAGGAGGATGCTTTCTTCCTTCCTTTGTCACGACCAACCGGTCGTGATTCTCTAGTCGCTTCCTCAGCAGAATCATCAACGTCATAGACATCGAAAGGATCACGAGCTGCCGTTGAACCAGAGGTAGTGGTAGAACCCTTTGTTTTCTTCCGACTATTTGTTGATAAAGCCGGCAACTCAACCTCCTTCCAAGCAGCATGACCCTTTAACACCTCGTAGCACTCCTCTAAAGTGAAATCATGACCGTACGTCATACGGTATTCTTTAAGAGCTTTTGAGGTGTCGTCGATATCATTCTCACCGCTTCCATGGGTGTTCTTGATATTCTCCATGATAGCACAATAATTTCCAACCCTGTTACGAATCCTGCTCTTCCATTTGGTAGTGATGGAGTCATTGGTTCGGTCTTTGCCAGTTTCTTTGTTAAAGTACTCGATCACTTGCTCCCAAAACTTGAAGCGGTTCTGGGCGTTTCCTCTCACCGCGTTTTCCGACACATAGACCCAAGCTTTACAAAGCACCACCTCTTCCTCCTTTGTCCATGGATCTGCTGGCTTCTTGTTTTCCCTGCTTGTTTCCCGCTGCTGCCTTTGTCCTTCGCCTTTGAAGCACGTCTAGATGCCCGCTGGTTTGATGGGGACATCTCTTCACGAGCGGTTTTCGATCATCGAATCATCAGCGGGAATGGAACCATGGAGCGAACTGTGGTGCGAATCCGTGACCGAACCTTGTCCCATCAAGCATCTTGACTTGGGTAGTTTTGACTTGGGTAGTTTTGTGTCGGATACTCGGCATCCAATCTTCCAAATTCATGTCTAGATTAGTGCTTTGAATCGGGAATAAGGTTGATCTGGTTGAGAAGGATAAATGAAGTCCATGTTTGGATGGTAACGGACCCACTAGGTTCTTGCAGTGTCGTGGTAGGAACGTTGCGGTGGGATAAAGGACGGTTAAGATAAAACGCGTTTTGGTTTTGATTTGGTTGGGGTAGTTGTGATTGATAATCAAAACTTTGTGGAAGAAAAGCGAATAGGCCGGTTTTGTTGTGGTGATATGCGGTTAACTCAAGTTGTTTTCCCATGAGAAATTCGAATCCGGGCATTTTGGGGTAGTCGTGATCGTCGGGTTTTGATTGTGGGGTATTTTTCTTTGACATTTGAAGTTTGATAAGAATGTAAATTGAAATGAATGTAGATGAGAAATGGTGAGTGTTGAATTGTGTTTGAGGTGAAGTGGGTATTTATAGAGTGGTAAAATGGGTTTAATTTATTATTATTATTATTATTATTATTATTATTATTATTATTATTTTAGTTTAATTGACCAAACGGTCATTTTTTAAAAAATGTATTTAATCCAAACGGACACAAGCAATAAACACAAATCGGTTCACAAACCACTCGATATGCCACATTTACCACACACGACCGATGTGCCGACCAATCCCCACACTCGAGCAAACCGATGTGAACATCGGTTGAGGGTGCAAAAATTCGATGCCCAACCGATTTGAAAGTTGCGAATGCGACAAGCCTTAGAAATCAAGTTTTTTTCAACGATGGTCGTTGTTGTCGTTGTACCTCTGAATCCAACCTCATTTAACTGCCAAAGTGAATGTCATGTGATGTGTAGTCCATACAAATTGTTCTCAATTTTCTTTATCATAATAAAATATAAGTCAAAGACACTGGAAGGCAACTTGCCATTTATTATGATACAAAATATAGAACTAGTTTGAGCAAGTTTTGAAAATTACAATATTTTTTGAAGATTTACAATATTTTTTGAAAATTAGTTACTCCAACTTAAAATTTTACGTAGTACAGTATATGCTTATTTTTAAAAGTAAGTAGTGTGTGTGCTCAATTGCTATGGTTAACATCGGTAGGCGAGCCCAAGAATTATAATTACAGGTGTCGAGCAAGAAAGGGTTCATAGTGTAACGTGAAACCAAGTCGGTCGGTTATTATTATAGTAAAAATGCTCTATTTCGATGCAATTACCGCTTATTATTACAAAACTAAACACACTAAACATTCTACAAACTGCATTATAGCGATTTCCATCTTAATAGTAAAAAATTGGTGATCATTTTATCGAAATTATAACTTTTTGAAAAATGAAGAACAATATAATGCTAAATGATTACAGAAAAACTTACGATGGTAACAATAATCGCATACATGAAGCGACCACGTTATCCTTTCAAGAAAGTAAAAACTTTATCGGTATGACATCGTGTAAAGATAATTTCAAACAAGATTACTGAGCAAAAAATCGTACACTATACCATACTAAATTTTCACATATGCACAACATGCAAGTCTTAAAATATTACTCCGTATTAACAATGTAACTTATCATTATGCTCCAAGCTCCATATCATAAATTTTGAAGAAATAAAAGTATTAGTAACTGCTAAGAAAAGATAAAAACTATTAACAAAAGTACAATGCATTATAAGAAAAAGAGGGGTAAAGAAAAATCCCATATTATACTACCAAACATTTTATAGTCAGGTGATGCTTGGCCCCAGTGGCGGAGCCAGAAAATCTTATTAGGGGGGCATTGAGCGAAAAATTAGATAACAAGAAATGTCATTTTCTAGTGTAATTTAAAAAAAAAGGGGGTCGGGTTTGATATAAAGGCATTAAAAGTGCTCTACTACGATGCAGTTAACACAAATTATAAAGTTTAAATGACGATAACAAAAAGGGGCTTTTGCATATCTATCCTTCCGAAAATGCAAAATTGCATATATGTCCAAAGTATGATAAAAACCATTTATCTTATGTGCTAAAAACATGTACAAATGATATATACGCATTATTCACTTTGGGAGGATATATGCATTTTGCTAAC
This sequence comes from Chrysanthemum lavandulifolium, assembly GCA_022545495.1. NCBI lineage: Eukaryota > Viridiplantae > Streptophyta > Magnoliopsida > Asterales > Asteraceae > Chrysanthemum > Chrysanthemum lavandulifolium. Next base: position 283,502,889 of record CM040238.1, read on the forward strand.
AAAGAATCATATGGTAATTTCATCTGATTTACCAAAAATTCAAATATTAAGTACATAAAAGTTGTATTAGAACACTCACAATTTATGAATAGTTTAATTACGAGATAAGTCCATATATTACCCGATTAAAACATCAAAATTACATACTTTTCTAAAACACAAAATTTTAATATACAAATACAATATTTTTAAAACATGTGTTGAGATTTAAATCCTATTTTTCTTTGAAATTTTCAGTTTTTTAATTTGTTTTATAGTTAGATTTTGAAATAAAAAGTTAGAAAAACCCTTAATTTTAAAAGATAATCCCAATGGCAACACTAGAAAAATGTAAAAGAAAAAAAAAAAAAAAAAAAAAAAAAAAGGGCATATTTGACTATCTTCACATGACTTTTTCAGAAAGAGTCATCTAATTTTAGGAAGAAACACAAGAAGTGTTGTTTAAACGGGGCAGTTTACAGTTTAAAATGCAACAAATTGAGATTTGTACGAATTTTGAAAATGTTCATATACAATTTGAAGATGAACGAATTTGATACTACCTGTCAAGCGACAATCGAATCTTTATGAAGTTATAGTATAGTTTTATATTAGAAAGATCTGTGGCCTAAATAACATCTCTTGGCATTGACATCACATGTTGAGAATCTGATACAAAGACCTTAAAATTGATTAAAAAGTGAGTGGGCCAGTGGGGTGTTTTCGTTTTTGTTGTTAATTAATTTGAAGGTTTGAGCCCATTGTTACATGTTGATATTACGTTCAAGAGTTGTGAATATGTCTCTTTCACAATGGGTTATGCGCATACCATTCTTTTTATTGTGCCCGTATTGCCACCCATTTGCATCGTCGATGGCTTAGCAATTAAGAGATGCATATTATAGCCGCTCAATTATCAATTGAGAAACAAAGAGGTAATTAATTATTATTTTAGATAAAAATGTAATTTCATCCGATTTTTATAATTTGAATATGTTATGATTCGTTAAACTTTAACCAAATTAAATTATATTATTGTGACGAACATTTATTATCTTTTCATAAACGGTCAATCCATATATTTTCGACGAATTAAAAAGTTTTCGCTTAATGTCATGTTTTTTAGTGTTAAATTTCACATAATATGTCACATGTAAATTACTCATTTGGAATTTCAAACACTTAACAATTGTATTAAAATTGAAATAATTGTTTGTGTATAAATTAAAAAGTTTATCCTCTTTTTGTGATGCAAACTGCACATACATGATTTTCTAAGCATATAGCACAAAATATATTTCAACTTCTAGATTAAATCACTTTCTTTATTAATCCTTTATTATCACATATGATATAGATCAGATGTGGTAAGATCACATACGATTTTATGTGTTTTTCTAATTTTGACAAATTAACTCCTTTAATAGAGGTGGGAATCGAGGAATCACAACCTAAAACCAACGTGGATGGTTAAATAGCGTCATAAACTTTTGTTACCACACCGCACCTTATCGCCAAATTTCACGCCAATAAACTAACGTACTCAATTTCCACTTTTTGTGTTTTGTTTTTTCTAAGCGGGTTTGTGTGTGAGTGTTGTGTTTTAATTGCGTATGATAGAGCCCTTTGGCATGTGTAAGGGAATTTATGAGGGAGTGGGTATTTTTCTGTGTGAATGTTAAAAATAGGACATTGAGATGACGATAAGCTGACACTGAAAATGAGGTTTTGGCATGCCATGATACTTCAAAATATTATTGGCTATGTTTGGCGAAGGCTTATGCAGGCTTATAGAACTGAGCTTTTAAAATAAGTTTTATAAAATAAGTGTCGTTTGTCACACAGTGTTATGGAGGCTTATGACTTATATAATAAGCCACGAGCCTCAATAAGCCCAAGCCCATACAAAAGGGCTTATGGCTAGTTAAATTACTTAACTACTTAATGAATTATCACTAAAAAGATGAAAATATATGTGAATTTAATTTGATGTATGATTTTATATCAATAAGCTTCAGCTTCAAGCCTCAAATTAATCTGCCAAATAGCTTTATAAAAATATAAACTTAAACTTACATAATATAAGCCCCACCCAACTCCAAACTATCAAACAAACCCAAATTTCAGCGTTCATTGTCACCAAACATATCCAATGTGTTATATATGGTTAGAAACTCATGAATGTTTAGTTTCTAGTAAATAAAACAGTAAAACTTTTAGAATATTTTGTTTAATTTACTACAAGTTTTACTGCTCGACATAAAAAAGTAATCTTGAATCTTATGTGGTTTATTAAGCAAGTTTTAACAGCGAAAATGCAAGCAAAATAAACGAAAAATAAGGTAAAAAACAAAAAACGTTGTGAATATATCAAAGCAACCATTTATGGATGAATAATTAAATTATAAATATTCATCGCGATGGTATAACACTTTTTCGCTTAACTATTAACGATGTAAAGATATTAATTTTGTAATAAAAGGGTGAAAGTGGGTTGTTATTTGATCAAAAATTAATAGCTAAGATTGGTCACATGTTTTTGCGGTGACTTAATTTTCTCTTAAACCACTAAAAATAAAATCTCTTAAAATGTTAATATATATATATATATATATATATATATATATATATATATATATATATATATATATATACCATCGTGACGAGCATCAACTTTCTATCCATAAACCTGCTTGCCAAAAAGTCTCCGCTAACATCTGCTCGCTGATTCTTTTGGCGGGGACTGGTTACCCACAACCTTTAAGCTGGTCAATCTTTGTCCAGCGTGACACCACTTTCGGCGGAGACATGTCACCGCCAAAAGCATTATTCACTACTGAGATTAACGCATAATTAAAAGATTAAATTAATTAATCTACACTTTCGGCGGGGACAGGTCCCCCCGAAAAGAGTTACCCACTATTGAGATCTACACTTTTGGCAGGGACCGGTCCCCGCCAAAAGAGTTACCCACTGTTGAGGTTAACTCTTTTTTGCGGGGAAATGTCCCCGCCAAAAGCCTCTGACCCATTTTTTGCCTCTATTTTTTTCACTATCAGAATGACATCGCTTATCCACGGGCTAATGTTCTTATAAGAACCATATTCAGAAATAATTTCATCGCCATATGTATTAAGAACTTCATCAAAGAGGGTAGGTTTGATAAAACCTTTAACCACTCCTCTTCCGGCGTGTAACCAGCCATTGTTATGTGTGTTTTGTGGGAATTGACAATTGGTTATTGGTGTTTTGCTGAATTGAGGATGATCGGTTATGTTATATATAAGTAAAATTTGGCGGGATAAAGTTGCAATTTGGCGGGATAAATTGGCGCCAACACTTTTGGCGGGGACATGTTCCTGCCAAAAGCTATTATCATTAATAGAAAATTTTGGCGAAATAAATTGCAAGGAGGGAAAACTGGATAACAGTTTTAGCGGCGACATGTTGATCAAATTTGCCAAATATCAAATCTACTTTCGGTCAGCAAAAGTGTGCGTTGAAAAATTAATAAACGATCAGCGAGTTTGCGTGCCAACTCAGTAAGGTTTTTGTCGTTTAGCGACTTTCGACGAGGACATGGGCGTCCCGGCCAAAAGTCTCCTCGCCCGTTCTTCTGATTTTTGTAATGTGATCTTTAGTTATAGTATTAAAATCGGTATCACCTTCGATATAAATTTTTATTCCACCTTATTATTAAGTCTTTATTGATAACCATTTCAAGCACCAAACCAAATTTGCACATTTGCACCTTAGTCTAACCTGTGTATTTTTTTTTTTTTTTTTTTTTAGAAAGGCATCTTTATTAAAAGACAAACATAAAACAAGGACCAAGTACAAGACACTACACAAGCTAAAGAAGCACCCACAAGAGGGCAATACACAAAGACACAACCAAGGCAACAAAAGGAAAATACAAACCTAAGGGAACTACATACTAAACATGAAACAATTGAGAAGAGGCTTCCATCAAGATACATGGAAGTGCCTCACCCAATAAAGACAACATGGCACAAAACACAATAGCGTATAGATGTGTAGAACCCTTATATTCTTGCCTAAGATATACCCTTTGAAAGCACATCAAGAAATACTCAAAGCAGGAAGTCACAATCCATTCAAACTTGTACCACATTTGATTAGACAATAATTTCTACTTTTGAATCCTATAAAGTAAAGTGCTTTACATTTCTAACTCCACAAAAGAATAATATAATACGTAGTAACTAAAAAATCTAACAAAAAACAGATTCTGATTGTTCAAGTTTATTATTTTTTTAGAAAGGCAACATTAAATAAAGAACCACAAAAGAAAAAAGATACAATACATGGCGTCCCACCTCAATTAACAAGCTAATTAAACGAGGATGATGTTAGCTGTAATTTGAATGTGCTAGTAAAGAGATAAGATTGACTATATGGCAACTAGTTGTATATTATATATGATTAGTTTGTGATAGAGGGTGATTGCCAATTTACCTAAAATAGATGATGTATAGGCTCTATATGTACTGTGTATTCTTGCATGTTCAAATCAATCAAAATCGTTATCACATTATCACTTTCATGGTTTCAGAGCTTACCATAACTCTCCTTCATATTCCGTTGTTGTAATATTTTTTTTCTCGTGTCGATCGTTGGCTCTTGATTGCCAGTCGACTACTATATTGGTGGTAAAAGTCGATCGTTGGTTTTGTAGTATAACCAGTCGGCTTGCTATTGGTGGTAAAAGTCGATCGTTGGTTTATTAGTATAACCAGTCGGCTTGCTGTTTTCGTTTGGTATTTTTGTGGTGCTTCTGTCCCACGACTAACAACCTAAAACATTTTATCTCCTTATCTCGACACCCTCTAAATCGCAATGATGATCGTCATTGATCCCCCCCTCTCAGCCACTAATCCTACTTTCCAACAAACTAATGTCTATCACTAACCTCAATAGCTTAATTCCTGTTAAGTTAGACATCGAAGAGATGAATTATTCATCTTGGGTCAACTTTTTCCACAATCTTTGTAAAGGAAATTCTCTCATGGATCATATAGAGATCAAGGTAGGGGATGATGCAACCTCAAGCACTGCACCACACCCCGATGCCGAATGGCTAAAGATTGACACCATAATCTTATCTTGGATCTTTGTCACGATATCCATAACCCTTCTACAAAGACTTGTTGTTGAAAATCCTCAATCGACAAAAGAAGCATGGGGCATACTTGCCTATATTTTTCATGACAACAAACGTACACGTTCTATTGCTTTGAAGGCAGAACTACGTTCCTTGAAACTTGGCGATTTGACCATAGATGCATACTTTCACAAGATTGAATCCATTTTGACCAATTTGACCTCTCTCGGGTCGCCTATGAACTTGGATGATGTGGTCACCTTTGCACTTGAAGGCTTACCCGCAAGGTATGACAACACATCCACGATTATTGCTCATCGGGACCCATTTTCGGATCTCAAGACCGTTCAGTCTATGCTCACTACGGAGGAGATGCGGTTGAAGACACGAGGACAAGACACACTCATAGGTGCTACGTCATCCTCACCATTGGTTTTATTGGAAAATTCCGGATCTAATGGCCGCCGCTCTAACTCCTCCATGGAAAAGGTAAATAATCCATGCTTCAACTTTAATAAAGGTTCATGTCGCTTTGGTGTTTCTTGTAAATTCTTACACAATGGGGTACATGGTCTTGCTACTCGTACATCTAGCTCCAATAATATACCAACCTCACAATTAACACCCACAGATATTCAAACACTCCAAAACTTGTTAGCTAGACTTGGTTGTAATGGAAATAATAATACTCTTCCTAACACAATGAATGTTACCACTGCCTCCACTCTAACTGCCCAACCAGTGGCACTCTACACCAATACCAACCTGCCCAGTTACTCAGCCCACTCTACTCTGGTCAAATACTTTGCTCCACCAGGCATTATCCAACCTCCAGCCCAACTTTCAAACCAGCCTACCCAGAACAATACTTCAGGCCACACGTACCTTGGTTATACATTCCACCCGGGTCAGATTCCACAACAAGCATGGGTTTATTTTGGACTGGGAGGTCCAATCGGTTTGGTAGGTCAACATTCAAGTCAACATGGGCAGGGGTCAGCAGGGTTTAACAGGTCACCAACCGGGTTCATTTGGACCTGCTGGTAAACATGGTCAACAGCCTGGTCAACCACAGGCACCCGTGGGTTTTATGGTCGGTTCGGGTCAACTTCCGGGTCAGGAAACTATTTTGCCACATGCTTTCACTGCCGGGACACTACAAGATCCTGCTCTAGGTACTTGGAATATGGATACAGGTGCGTCATCTCACCTTAATGATTCTGTCCATAATCTTAGTGATGTTTTAAATTCGTGCATTTATCTATCTGTTGCAGTTGGTGACGGGCATTCCATTCCCGTTACCAACTATGGACATAGTGTTTTTCCTACACCATTTCGACCCCTCCATTTAAACAATGTCTTGATCACTCCTAATATCGTAAAAAATTTAATTTCCGTTCATCAGTTTGTTTGTGACAATTATTGTACCGTCGAATTTGATCCTTTTGGTTTTTCTGTTAAGGACTTCCAAACTTGTCGGGGGTTGCTCCGCTGTGATAGCACTGGACCTCTTTACCCCGTTACGAAGCCCTCTTCAATTCCTCAGGTCTGTCTCACCAGTCAGTACACGTGGCATCAACATCTTGGACATCCAGGAAGTGAAGTGCTACGAAGTGTCATTTCCAATAATTCTATTTCATGTAATAAGGAGAAGTCTCCTGTGCTTTGTCATGCCTGCCAGCTTGGCAAGCACGTGCGACTTCCATTTGTTAGTTCCTCTACTTTTGTTCAATCTTGTTTTGACAATGTTCACTCGGACTTGTGGACATCCCTAATTCCGAGTCTTTCTGGATTTCGATATTATGTTTTATTTTTAGATCATTACTTGCAATTTGTCTAAGTTTATCCTTTAGTCAATAAATCTGATGTTTTGTCCAAATTTATGTTGTTCCGTTCATTTTTTAAAAATCAATTCAAGTGTGATATAAAGTCATTTCAGTGTGACCATGGTGGCGAATTTGACAACCACTCATTTCATAAATTATTTGCCGATAACGGTATTCAGTTTCGTTTCCCATGTCCACGCACTTCTCAACAAAATGGAAAATCTGAACGGATGATTCGCACCATTAATAACATTATTCGGACATTATCGTTTCAAGCTCACCTACCACCTAATTATTGGACTGAAGCCCTCAATATGGCCGTTTACTTATTAAACATTTTACCATCAAGTGCCATTGAAAATGAAATTCCCTTTACCCGCCTTTTTGGAACCAAACCTAATTATAGCCTCTTACGTGTTTTTGGTTGTCTTTGTTACCCTCACCTTGATACCGAACATAAACTTGAAGTATGGGCTACACCTTCCATATTTTTGGGGCATGCATCTAATCACCGTGGTTATCGTTGCCTGGACTTAAACACAAATAAAAGTATCATTTCACGCCATGTTACATTTGATGAAACGTTTTTTCCGTTTGGTTCCATGACACCCAATTTAAGTCCCTCCTATGATTTTTTGGATGACTCCTCAAATGTCATCTCAAATATCATCAAACTGTCACCCACACCTACTACTACTTCACCAACTGATTTACCTCACCCAAACATCACTGATGAGCCAAGTTCCCCTACAAATGACCCACGTTCACCAGCCCAATCACAAACTCCCACCTCCCCTCTCCATATCAATATTCAACTTCAAACTCATGAAGATGATACTAGTCAAATTAATCAATAACCTACCCCCGTTTCCGTTTCCCAAGATCCACCGCCTACAACTGTTAACCCAAACCCGGTTTCGATTCATCCTATGGTCACACGTTCACGTGTCGGGACTAATCATCCCACTCAACGTTTAAATCTTTATGTGTCGTCCCTCTCCCCATTACCAAAATCATATAATGTTGCGTTTAATGATCCCAATTGGCAAAATGCTATGTCAGATGAGCACAATACACTTATTAAGAATAACACTTGGACTCTGGTACCTCGGCCCACGGATGCCAACATTATTCGATGCATGTGGTTATATCGCCACAAGTTTTTAGCAGATGGTAGTCTTAGTCGATACAAGGCTCGACTTGTGGCGAATGGCAGTACCCAGATTGAGGGTATAGATGTTGATGAGACCTTTAGCTCAGTAGTTAAACCAGGTACTATTCAAACAATTCTTAGTTTGTCTATTTCTCGACATTGGCCGGTTCATCAGCTTGATGTCAAGAATGCCTTTTTGCAAGGTGATTTGACCGAGACTGTTTACGTGCATCATCCTCCTGGTTTTCGGGATCGTACACATCCAGATTATGTTTGTTTATTATAGAGATCCCTTTACGATCTCAAGCAGGCTTCTCGGGCTTGGTTTCAGTGCTTTGATGCTTATGTTCTTCGGGTTGGATTTACTCATAGTCGTTGTGACACATCATTATTTATCTATCGACAGGGGCCCGATACTGCTTATTTATTATTTTATGTTGATGACATTGTCCTAACAGCTTCTTTTAAGAGTTTGTTACAAAGGGTTATAGCTTCTTTGCATAAACAGTTTCCTATGACAGATTTGGGATCTCTAAATTATTTTCTGGGCATATCTGTTACACGTGACTCTTCAGGAATGTTTTTATCTCAGCATAAGTATGCTACTGAGATTCTAGAGTGATCTCACATGGTTGGTTGTAACCCCAGTCGGACTCCTATTGATACTGAGTCTAAAATGGGCGGTGATGGTGATCCGGTGTCTGATCCGACCTTATATCAGAGTCTTGCGGGTTCTCTTCAGTATCTTACTTTCACTAGACCTGATATTTCTTATGCAGTGGAGCAGGTTTGCATTCATATGCATGATCCACGCGAGCCTCACTTCTCGGCTCTCAAACGGATTTTGCGGTATGTTCGAGGTACTTTACACTATGGGTTACAGTTATTTTCCTCATCTACCTCTTCATTGGTTGCTTACTCGGATGCTGATTGGGCTGGTTGCCCCACTACACAGAGATCGACTTCTGGCTATTGTGTGTTTCTTGGCAACAATTTGCTCTCGTGGTCCGCTAAGCGTCAACCGACGCTTTCTCGTTCTAGTGTTGAGGCCGAGTATCGGGGTTTTGTTAATGCAGTTGCTGAGAAATATTGGTTACGAAATCTTCTGCGTTAGTTGCATACTCCTTTGTCATCTGCTACTCTTGTTTACTGTGACAATGTCAGTGCTGTTTATCTATACTCTAATCCGGTTCAACATCAACGGATGAAGCATATTGAGATTGACATTCATTTTGCTCGGGATTTGGTAACTGCGGGTGAGGTACGGGTTCTTCATGTGCCTTCCCGCTATCAGTATGCAGATATTTTTACTAAAGGCTTTCCTACCGCGTTGTTTGAGGAATTTCGATCCAGTTTGAGTGTTCGGTGTCCTCCCGCTTAAATTGCGGGGGAGTGTTAGCTGTAATTTAAACGTGCTAGTAAAGAGATAAGATTAACTAGTAGGCAATTAGTTGTGTATTATATATGATTAGTTTGTGATAGAGGGTGATTGCCAATTTACCTAAAATAGATGATGTATAGGCTCTATATGTACTGTGTATCCTTGCATGTTCAAATCAATCAAAATCGTTATCACATTATCACTTTCAGATGAAACCCAAAAACAAAAATAAAACTAAGACAAAGATACCATCTCGAAGATCACAAACTAATGACCACCACTAGACTTATACTAACATACATACTAATGTGCACCAAAGAGTAAAATGGACAATTGCCAACCACTACCCAAATGAGAATATACAATTCTCAGTTGGAATGGGAGCTACTATGCAGGCACCCCATAGTAGGGGGTGTTTGCATTTTCTCTCTCTCAATCATTATAAGGTCGGGTGGTAAGGGTGCTGCTTGGGGTGTTTTGTGTTGTGTTTGTGTCACTTTGTTTATTTTTATTTTTTTACTTTTACAACTTATTTTTTTACACATTTTTTTTTTGTTTTACAAGTTTTTTTTATAACTTTTTTACAATTTTTTTTGTTTTACAAGTTTTTTACAATTTTTTTTGCTGTGAATCAGTTTTATAACCCTTAAAAAAAACGTAGTCGGAAAATTTTTGAGGCTCAGATTCGAAGGTTGCAAAGTGAGATTTTTATCTCACTTTGTTGTCCATTCGGTTTCGGTTATCATCATCGCCTCGGAAAATTTTAAGGCTCAAAAATCATCTTCGCCTCGAAAAATTTTTAGGCTCAAACTCGAAGGTTGCAAAGTGAGATTTAATCTCACTTTACCGTCCATTCGGTTTCGGTTATCATCATCGCCTCGAAAAATTTTAAATCAAAACTGCACAAAGTCACAAGTTCACGGGAACTGCACAAGTCTCACAAGTTTCAAACTGCACAAGTCTCAAAAGTCTCAAACTGCACAAAGTCTCACAAGTCTCAAACTGCACAAGGACACAAGCCTCACAAGTTCAACAATATTCACAAGTTACACGTTTCCAACATGAATGTGGTAAGTAGGATTCCAAAACTGCAAAAGTTCACAAGAAAGTAACTAAGATTCTCAAAGGGGAGTTGCATAGCAAGCACTTCAGGCTTATAATTTCACATGAAAGCAACAACACCACAACACCATCAGCAGAAACAAGAAAGCTACAACACAAACTAAAAGGGAAAATCTACACAAGCACCCCATAATCCAGTTCCCAAGCAAGCAGAAAGCAACAACACCACAACACCATCAGCACCAACAGAAAGCTACAACACAAACTAAAAGGGACACTCTACACAAGCACCCCATAATCCAGTTCCTAAGCAAGCAGAAAGCAACAACAAAAAACAACAACCAACAACACCAACAGCACCAAACAACCATATCTAGTTCACCATTTGACACACAAGAGGTAAGGCTCAGATTATTAGCTCTTTATGAGATATAAACAATCATGTTGGCTACAAATATGAATGTTGCAATCCATTCATATTTGCCATGCAAAAACTCTCAAGGCTTTTTTTTTTATTTTATTTTATTTTTTTTAATATAAAAATCATCATTGCCTTTTTTTTAAAACCAATTTATTTCATTTAAAGTTGCAAAGTGAGAAAAAACTGCACTTTACCATCCAATAATAAAACTGCATAGGCACCAAAAGTTTTCATTTAAAGTTGCAAAGTGAGATAAAACTGCACTTTACCATCCAGTAATGAAACTGCATATCACCTGCAAACCATCACCACACAAAATAGTCAACGAAACCAAACAACTTCTCACAGAAACATCACCACAACTTTAAATTTTTTTAGATCTAAAAAGTTTTTTGTTAAAAAAAAAAAAAAAAAAAAAAATCAGCCTTCACCATATCTAAAACCTTGTTAGATCTAAAAATAGTCAACGAAACCAAACAACTTCTTGCGAAATATCACCACCACTTTATCTTTTTAGATCTAACAAGTTTCAAGTTTTTAAAAAAATCGGTCTTTACAGTTTAAATATACCACAAAGATCTTCAAAAACTTTTCATCTTTTTTGAAGATATAAAATCTTGTTAGATCTAAAAAAATAGTCAACAGATCTAAAAAAATATTGTCAACGAAACCAAACAACTTCTCACAGAAACATCACCACCACTATCTTTTTTTAGATCTAACAAGTTTCAAGTTTTTTTAAAAAATCAATCTTTACCAGATTTAAATATACCACAACATCTTCAAAAAAGTTTTTATCTTTTATGAAATCTTGTTAGATCTAAAAAAAATAACAGATCTAAAAAAATATTGTCAACGAAACCAAACAACTTCTCACAGAAACATCACCACCAATATCTTTTTTTAGATCTAACAAGTTTCAAGTTTTTTTAAAAAATCAGTCTTTACCAGATTTAAATATACCACAACATCTTCAAAAAGGTTTTCATCTTTTTTAAAGATATAAAATCTTGTTAGATCTAAAAAAATATTGTCAACGAAACCAAACACTTTCTCACAGAAACATCACCACCACTATCTTTTTTTTTAGATCTAACAAGTTTCAAGTTTTTTTTAAAAAAAATCAGTCTTCACCTGATTTAAATATACCACAACATTTTCAAAAAATTTCATCTTTTTGAAGATATAAAATCTTGTTAGATCTAAAAAAATATTGTCAACGAAACCAAACAACTTCTCACAGAAACATCACCACCACTATCTTTTTTAGATCTAACAAGTTTCAAGTTTTTTAAAAAAAAATAGTCTTTACCAGATTTAAATATACCACAGCATCTTCAAAAAAGTTTTCATCTTTTTTGAAGATATAAAATCTTGTTAGATCTAAAAAATATTCAACGAAACCAAACAACTTCTCACAGAAACATCACCACAACATAACCATAATAGCAACAACACCATAACATAACCACAATACCAACGATCTAAAAAGTTTTTAGATCTAGATCTAAAAACTTTAACAGATCTATCAACTCATAGAGAGAGATAGTGAGAGAGAGAAATAGAGAGAGAAATATTATTACGTATGTGAGGATAGTGAGAGAGAGAAACAGATATCAACTCAAGACAGAAAACGCGTACAAAACGCGTACACCACAATATTTGAACGCGTAACACACACCAGAACCACACACGTATTCTTGTTATAAGAGTTTTATTTTTATAAAAGAGTTTTATAACAAAAGTATTGTTAATACAAATAAGCCGTAAAAACGTTTATTTATATTTTACGATCTTCTAATGTTTTGTCGATAACAAACGTAAAATCATTTTAACGAAACAAATAAAATACGTAAATGATTTGAACTAATAGTTTCTAACATATTCACATTTTCACATAAAACACTAAAACAAGTATAAGTGATTTTATGATTTAGTAATACATATGTACAACAACTAGTGTTTACATATTTGGATAAAATATACACATAACTAGTATGTAGTATATTGGGTAATATAAATGGGTAGAAACTTAAGTATCACAACCCATTGGGCAAATACATTGAATGTAGTTGGGTACAACCCAAAGCCCATAACCCATGGATCTTGACCCATAACCCATTGCATGACATCATGCTTATATCATACATGGATAATATCCATAACCCATGGATCAACCCATACCCAGTGACTAAGTGCATTGCACTCAAAGATACATTGTATCTAGCCAAAGATCCATGGTTTAACCCATGAACCATGACCCATAACCAAAATACCCATGGGCAAGAGGAGCGCCCACGGATCCCTAGATTTGTGCTAGCCGGATCCTCTTGATAGGGATCCGTGGGATCCGAGGAGCGATGGGATTTTCCTCTATAAAGAGTGAGCAATTTCTTCATTATTTCTCACCCTTTCTAACACACTTTCTCCCGAGTTAAAACTCACTAACTTCATATCCAAGATATCTATGTTTGTAGTTTTGTTTTTGTGTGATCTTTTAGGTTCCTCTTAAAGGCAAGATCACCACCTTTGAAGTCGAAGCAAGCTCAAGTCCATGAGTTGCCATGCTTCCTCATCATCAAGGCTCTTGAAGTCTTCTTGTTGATGATTCCTTTCTTTCTTCAAAGAAATGTAGTGTTGAAGACATTAGTGAAAGATGTCTCAGTGTCAAGGCGAAGATATTAGTGAAGGGTATCTATCGTCATAGCATAAGCACTTGTGGTAGGTGCTTAGAAGTCAAGACAAGAAGCATCAGTGAAATGTGCTTAGAAGTCAAGACTAGAAGCATTAGTGAAAGGTGCTTAGAAGTGAAGACACAAGACATTAGTGAAATGTGTCTTGTAGATCTAGTTAAAGGCATTAGTGAAAGGTGTCTTAGATGTACATTCGATATGGTGTGTTTCGATGTACAAGATAGACTACTATTAGATCCAAGGATATAGAATACTATTAGATCCAAGGATATTGATATCCTTGATGATGTTATAAAGGAGTAGATCTCCTTTGGGATTAGTCGTTGGTATAGTGTGGTAGTAGTTCCTCCATTGCAATTGAACTAGGTGCTTAGCCTAGTACCTAATAAAGGGTAGGTGACGTTGTGAAGGTGTAGTTCACCTTGGAGTGAAAGAACTAGGTACCTAGCCTAGTACCTTATAAAGGGTAGACGACGTTTTGTAGGTGTGGTTCACCTTGGAGTGAAAGAACCGGGTGGTTAGCCTAGCACCGGAAAAAGGGTAGGCGACGTTGTGAAGGCTTCTCCGCCATAAGGAGATTGGTGTAGTGATTATGAACTCTCGAGTAGGTGACTCGGGGAGTGGAGTTGGGCAAGAAAGGTGTCCTTGTAGCCGATCAACTATAAATACTCGCGTTGTGGTTTTATGCTTCTTACTCTTATCTTTTCATTACTTACCTTTATATGCTTGTTTATTAACATCCAACACACACATCCAAATAGATTGACATAAGTTAATCTAAATAGATTAAAAGGAAGTTTTAATTGGCAAAACTATTCAACCCCCCTCTTCTAGTTTTCCACAAGTATTATAAATAGTTTGTAAAAAGTGTTATTTTTATAAAAGGGTATAAAAGAGTTTTACAATATAAGATTTTTATAAATAGTTTGTAAAAGAGTTTTATTTTTATAAAAGAGTTTTATAAGAAAAGTATTATAAATATTTTGTAAAAAGTATTTATTGTAAAAAGTTTATAAGAAAAATATTTATCGTAAAAAGTTTATAAATAGTATTATAAAAGAGTATTACAAAAGAGTATTATAATTTGTTATAAGTTAAATTTTTTACAAAAGTTTGTAAAAAAATGTAACAATAAATAAAGTTGTTAAAAATGTACAAAGTTTTATTTTTTATAAAAGTTTGTAAAAAAAACTAATATAAGTAAAAAAAGTTTGTAAAAAAAATGTATAAATTATATGTTAAAAATGAAAGTTATAAAAGTTGTTGTGTTTTTTATTTTTTAGGTGTTCGGTTTCGAAGTTGCTTTAACTGATTGGGTGCAATCTACTGCTCAATCGAACGGTTTTCTTATTGTTAAAAGAAGAACTTAAACATATAGGGGCTATAAGTACTCTATCGAATTTAAGTGTTCTAGACATGGGACGTCTGCACGTGAAGGTTTAGAAGATGAACTTGAACGGCAGACTAGTACCGCTAAAATTAATTGCCCATTCAGATTACTGGCGAAATATGTAAAAGGTCGAACTGGTACCACTAAAACTAGTGGTTGGATCTTGAGGGTCAAGTGTCCGAGGCATAATCATGATTTTGTAGACTCGTTCCATGGTTTTTTATGCAGTTTTTACTGACCAGGTCTTAATATTTATAGTGTCTCGCTATACCTATGGTCTACCCTAGTGCACTAACGGGCAGTGTACCCGGTTGTGTGTAGTGTAGTAAGCGGTAAAGCCGAGGTCGTCCCAAGAACTATGTATGTTGGATTATTACTAAGTCTAGGTGTCACAGTTAATAATGGTTTCGATAGGGTTTAATTAATTAAACTCATGAAGTAAATAAAAGCGAAATAAAAGCAAATAAAGGATAAAGAGAAATCAATAGAGGAGAGTGGTGCTAACCTAGTTAATCCTCCTAGCTAGTTATGTCTACGTCTCTTACTTCCAATTACTTGGTGGGGTCAAATTCGAGAGGACAACATTTGGTCAATTCGCCTAACCTATCGGCAAAGATGCCACCACAGAGAAATCAGCGCACCGTCATAAGCTCGTTGTTCCCGGTCCCCTAAGCCAAGTCATTAAGTACCGCTACATGCTAGATTTATAATAGTGAATGCCGGACGTTAAGAACTTAGACATGCACCCCTAATTCTTAAGTTCATCAAGCGATAGGTGATCGGTTGGTCAAATCGCACAAGCGAAAAGGGTCGCCATTGGTCATATCTTACCCTTCTGTCTCGATCCGCTCACCTAGGGTCAGTTGGTCATATCTCCTAGGCAATTGACCTCTATCGCCATTCAAAACTACCAAACCAAGGGTGGCTACCAATAAACTATGCATGCATACACTTAGAAATAATTGTACGGAAGAAAAGTAAACGCAAACAAAATAATTAAGGAATCATAACTAGGCTAGCACCAAAAGGTGCTTAGCCGCTCATATTAATCATGCAAATCAATTCAATATTCAAAGGTACGAAATACATGAATTGAAAGTAAAGAAATATAAAACGCTAATGCTTATCGTGGGGAGTGATTTCTCCTGGAGCGACTCCGTATGCTCCTCGAGACCTGCCTTGAGCTTTTTCCCACGTTCTCAGAGTGTTGTGTGTGGAATGGAATGAATAGAAATGCTGGAATTCATGGGGTATTTATAGGCTAGATCTGGGTTACGGCTTAACCAATATAAGAGTTACGCCGTAACCTTCTATTTCCTCGTATAATGCACTACATCTTCTAGTTACGGCGTAAACTAAAGAGTGGTTACGCCGTAGTCTTCAATAAGCTCGGTTACGTCATAGTTGATGTAGTGGTTACGGCGTAAGTATCAGCGGTGTGGAATCTCATTTGACCTAATGTAGTTACGTCGTAACCTTTGGGAAGAGTTACACCGTAACCTTCTGATAAGTTGGTTTTCTGAGTCACACAATAGTTATGGCGTAATGTGAGAGACGAGTTACGCCGTAACTTCTTCAAAATAGCATACTGTGATAAATCTTTAGATATTTCTCCAGTTCCGCGTCTCTTTAGCTCCAATCGTCGTAATTTACCTAAAAGTGAAAAACAATGGAAAACAAGTGTAAATCCATATAAATGATATAAATAACGAGCATTATCGGGGGAAATTGACACATACTATTCAGGACTATTTGATGTTATCAGTTTTTCACAGGCCATGCGATTAAAAGAAAGTGAGTTAGTTTTGGTGGAGCAGTTGACAAAATATCAAGTAGCACCACGAATTATACTTTCTTCACTAAATGAGAGCGATCTGAATAATGTGTCGCGCCAGTCATAGTGATTTGACTCCGATAAAACTCCTTTTAGTACATTTGAGGTGTAAAGGTTATACATATTACCCCAGGGTAAATGACCACACTAATGAGCTGGAGGAAATATTTTTTATTCACCCGACGTCATATGCCTTGTGGACAACATATCCGGAAATCATGCTGATGGACTCGACATACAACACCACGTTGTTTAATCCGCCATTCTTTATAATTTTTGGAGTTACTTCAACAAACATAACATTCTCAATGGCGTTTAGCTTTTTGAACTGTGAAAAAGAGCCAAATTTCAAATGGGTGTTGGAATGTATTAAGTTGGTGATAGAAGAACAATATTACCCGCGGGTTATCGTCACCGACAGAGATTTAGCGTTGCTTGGGGCATGCAGAGCAGAATTCCCAAACACTAACAGATTACTCTGTCCATGGCATATCAATCAAAATGTGCTCAAGCATTGCAGACACAAATTCGCTACGCAAGAGGAGTATGAGTCCGTTAGATAGACATGGGATTTGATGGTTACAGCTCCGACCGAAGATGTGTTCACGCACTATTATCATCACATACAGGATTTATTGGTCAAAAAACAGGGTGCTTACCCATTAATACATTTTTTTATTATTATTTAATAAATAACTACTCGAATTGTTTTCTCACTTTATTAATTCATTGTTTTCTCAGATGTTTTGCGGTATTTTAATAACTAGCTACAACATTACGACCGCATGTTTGTGTCGTACATTACCGATCAATATCGCAGCTTCGGCCAGACAACAACATGTAGAGTTGAGGGTCAACACGCGCTGTTGAAGTTATTCTTGGGCTCCACACAATCCAGCCTAGACAAGCTGTTGTGTTCGGTCGACAAGATTATAGCTGTGCAAGAAACTGCGATACGAGCCTCTTTGAATACAAGCAAAATAAAGAAACTGCATTCATGTAAGGGCACACTATTTAACGAATTGCGGTATAATGTTTCAAGAGATGCTTTACTACTCATACTCGCAGAAGTAAACAGGGATGTGGACCCACATGAATGTTGTCATCGATTGCGGTTAGTTTATGGTTTACCATGCTATCACGAATCAGATACCATCGATTCATGGTATGTATTTTAAATTTATGCCTATCAAGTTATTCTCCCGTCAATACCGATAATTTTAACTAGTCACTTTTTCGAATCTGGGATCGCATATTTTGCTTGATTTTGTTGATAATTTTGGAGAATACTAAGTGTTCCACGGCCCAGTCGACATACTCATATGCGGAAGATCCTCAAGAGCCTCAGGGCTCGAATATTTTCTTGTCAAGATGACGTAGAAAAATTCCAAAATGTTTTACCAAGCATCGCTGCTTTGTCAAGAAAACTATGTTAAACATGCTCGAGTATATACGCTCCTGAATCTGTGTCAACCCAAACTTTCTTTGTTAAAGAAAGTACTCGTGGACATCGGAGCAAAGGACAAAAAATCCAAGGCTAAACAAAATATCCCGATTTAAACAAAGAACCCCCACGTGGCACCGCATGAAGTTATACAAAACCTAAAAGGTCCGAGACTTAAATGAAGAAACTGCGAGACATAGTTCATACGTGGGAGAGCTTCTAACATCCCGACTTGAACGAAGAACCTAGCGAGGGCGATTTAAGACACGACTTGTACATTCCAAATGACAGTAGCGAATATTTTATGGTTCGAATTCCACCTCTTTTTCGACGGTGGATCCTAGGGATCGTTAATGTGGAAGGTGATGGAAATTGTGGCTATCGAGCTCTTGCCGTAGGTCTTGGTCATCATGAACAAATATGGCCCAGACTTCGAACTATTGTCAGGGAAGAGGTAGACAATAACCGGGAAGTTTACATGCAAATGTGGGGGAGGGTATGGTTTACAACTATGGTTAACTCGCTGAATTGGTTTGAATCAGGTCCAACACCCTACGGTTACTGGATGATTATGCCAGACACGGGCGTGGCTATTGCTACAGCTCTTAACCGTCCCATTGTATGCATATCCAATTCACAATCTGTTACGTATCTTCCGTTGAGAGATGCTCCAGATACAGCACAACTATTGCCCCCCGTTGTGATTCTTCGTGTGTGGGAAGACCAAGTTGCTCACTACGTTCACGCGGTTCTAGATGAAAACTCACCACTCCCACTCACTCACCCACAATAGAGATGGTTCAGAAATGACTTGGCCGCAGGATGGGCACATATGTTTCTTGAGCAGCGGACATTGTTTAGAAGGGCGTGAAAACGATTCATCGATTTATATTGCAAATGACAAAACATGTATGAGCGATTCGATTTATATTGTAAACGACAAAACATGTATAGGCGATTCGGATTACCGATTTATAGTAAACGATTCGATTTATAGGAACGACTCGTCATCTTTTGTTACTGATTTTGCTCCTGCTCGGTTCTTCCTCATCTTTTATTACGTGAATCGATGACATTCGGTGGAGGACATTCATTGTGTCAACAATACACCCTTTCGTGTTGAGAGTCCAGATTATATGCCTTCTTCTCTATCTTATGTGCCTCCTCTCGCCTATATCTCCATTGCGGATGAGGAGAATTTTATACACCATCCTCGGTTCTTCCTCATCTTTTGTTACATCCGTCTCGCGTTGGCGAGCACGAGCGAGATTGCGGATTGAGGAGACGCATTTCGAGTTAGAATTCGCGTGGGACGGATGGCGCATCGGTGGGCGACTCACGCCTTAGGCTTGATTGATCTTAGTTTCTAGTTATATTGTGATTTTGTGAACCATGTATCAACTATTAATCTATAACAAGATTGATTATTTATGTATTCGAAGCTTCTAATTTTGTGAACCATGATATTACTGATTTATGTTGTGAATAATTATACAAATTCTTTTGGCCAGATGCAACAAGAAAATCCTTTCTTGTGTCGTTGTCGACGTGGATTTATAATTGAAAAACATCCCAAAAGCCCAAAACTTGTGGTCAAGTATTATCGTGTCTTTTCAGCGTAAATAATTAAACGTTTGTTATTTACGTAAATATATCAATAACTTGTTTGTTAAGAATACATTTCTTATAATTGTTTCATCATGTAACACCTGAGGACCAAGACGGCAAGAAATCCAGATTGATCACGTACGGTCGGTGGAATACTCTATGAGCTTATAGATGACATTAATAATCTTCATGTGGAGTAGATTTCGTTGTAACGATAGTAGCATTTCTTGTTGTATTTGTTTAATGTTTTAACGTAAAACACTACACAAATAAATATACTCTACATATAAAAACACTGCACAAATAAATACACTCTACATGTAAACACTACACAAATAAATACAATAATATATATATATATATATATATATATATATATATATATATATATATATATATATATATATATATATATATATATATATATATATATATATATATATATATATATATATATATATATATATATATATATATATATATATATATATATATATTAAAACACTACGCTATACATATAAATATTAAAACACTACAAAACAAAAATAAAAAAATAAAATAAAAATTAATGATTGGGCGTGTTGGTGTAGATTGTGCCGTTGGAATAATGGCTACCAAATGACACCTGATGCCGCACAAAACATTCTCAGACACACAAAAGAAGCTATGATTAAACTATCCAGAAATGTATCCAAAAAAGTTATTAATACGTTTTGACCAGATACCACACTATATATAGATTAAACGCTAGCTCGTTCGACACAAAACAACACTAAACATCAAACCAATGGGACAAGAAGTGACTGCTGGACCTCGAGTACCACCTGAGATCTTTGATGACGATGCACGTCGGAAAACGACGGGTAAAGGAAACTTACGTTGATACTTTCATTTCTTGTTATCGCTATTAAATAATGTAGTTTTCATGGTTTACTAATACTCTACATGCTATAATTTTGTTAGCACCGAATGTGGGGGCATTTTTTTTTTTTCTTTTACTATAGCAACAAAACGTGGAAGAAAAAAGTAAGATCGAAATGATAAATCGAGTATTTTTACTTAGAAATGATCATGATTTATAAAGTTTGAGAGTATTAAATGTTGAATTTTAGTATGTAGGTAGGAGACAACTTGAATTTTGGTTTGGGGCACTTTCGAAAGATGGTCAAAATTAGAAAAAAATTACACTAAAATCTTATATTTTTCTGCTAGCCATGGGGCACCGCCACCCCAAATCCAGGTCCGCCCCTGCCTGCATGGGGATATGAAATTAAAATGTTTTGATGTGTTTTAATTTTATAGGGTCTGTTTGGACTACACGTGCACATATAATAACTGCTGTTATAGGCTCAAGCGTTTTGTTGGCTCCATGGGTACTAGCACAACTGGGATGGATTGCTGGGCTAGCTGTGCTTTTTCTCTTCTCATTCATCATAACTTATTATACTTCATGGGTTCTTGCCATGTGTTATCGCTGTGGTGATCTTGTTGCTGAAAAAAGGAATTATACATACATGGATGCTGTTAAAAACATTCTTGGTAATTTCTTTTGCACAGCTTTGTTTTAGGAGATGTCTTTTATCGTTTAATGATAAATATGTTTGTTGCATTATTAGGTGGAACTCAAGTCAAGTTATGTGGTTGCATTCACTACCTCAATCTTGTTGGCGTAGCAATTGGTTATAGCGTTACGGCCTCGATTAGTATGATGTAAGTCGATTAGTATGATGTAAGTTGGTTATATTTGTGTGATTTTGAATAGATGTGGCAATTTTTGTCAAAACTTATAAAAGAAAGGGTTGAACTTGTCACACACAAAGAATAAAGGGCTAAAATAAAACCTCATTAGCCCTTAATAATGCAAAGAAAAAGTTATATCTGTTTTCATTAAAAAAAAAAAAAAGTCTTCACATAATATCTTTTCTCTACAAAAACCTTAAATCTGGAGGTGTCTCCATCTTGAGAAAATTATATAATTGTTTCTAAACTCAGTGGGATGAGAGAGAAAATGGGTTTTGTTATCGAATCTCATAAGGGTAAAGTTTTTGTTCTTGGTTTGTTCGTTAGATATATGATGATTTTGGCCCTGTTTTGCTAACACATAAGCTGATTTGGGCTTATTTTTGAAAAGCTCCGATTTTGTGGCTTATTTTGAGACTTGTCGGAGAGGATTCATTATATAAGTTTATCATATCATAATAAACTTATACAAGCTGACAAGTCTCAAAATAAGCCATAAAATTAAGGTTAATAAACAACCTTATGCTAGTAAGGGTATGTTGTTGTTGTTGTTGTATAAAAAGCATACTTTCCGTTACTGATGTTATTATTATTATTATTATTTTTGTTGGTGTGCAGGGCAATCCAAAAATCAATTTGCTTCCAGAGTAATGCATGTAGAGTTACAAGAACGCCATATGTGCTCTTGTTTGGCTTTCTGCAAATATTCCTTTCTCAATTCACAAATCTCCACCAACCATCATGGCTTTCAATGACTTCAGCTGCTATGTCGATTACCTATTCCACTATTGGTCTTGGGCTCTCCATTTCAAAAGTTGCTTGTGAGTGTTGTCTAGAATTTGTAGTATTTAGTCATGTTTAACATATTATAATTTAACATCATTGTTGTAACAACAGCGAATGGAAAGATTAAGGGAAGCCTAGTTGGTATAATTAGCAGTGAAACGCTGACTCAAACTCAGAAAATATGGAGAGTTTCTCAAGCACTCGGAGCGATTGCTTTTGCTTATTCTTATTCTCTTGTTCTTATTGAAATCCAGGTAAAAAATAAAATAATAATTACTTTTTCATAAATTGAAATGAAAAGGTCGTTGAGGTTTTAAACTCTACAGGATACAATCAAATCACCACCAGCGGACCACAAAACTAAGAAAAAGGAAACCTTGATAAGTGTAGCAACCACTGCTGTCTTCTACATGCTCAGTGGATGCTTTGGCTACGCTGCATTCGGTGAGATGGCACCTGCGAACCTCCTCACCGGTTTTGGATTCTATAACCCTTATTGGCTTATTGATATTGCTAATGCCGCCATCATCATCCACCTTGCCGGAGCCTACCAAGTATACTGCCAACCATTATTCGCCTTTGTTGAGAACACTGCTGCTAGATACTTCCCTGAAAGCAATTTCATCAACAACAATATCGACATACCAATCCCCTTTGGCGGATACAGACATTACAAACTTAACATGTTCAAAGTATTATGGCGAACGATGTTTGTGTGCATCACAACCATAGCTTCAATGTTTATGCCTTATTACGATGACGTTGTTGGGTTTCTTGGACCCATCGGTCTATATCCATTGGCAGTTTATTTCCCCGTGAACATGTACTTAGTTCAAAACAAAATACTTAAATGGAGTTGGAGGTGGACCTTACTACAAATAATGAGCATCGCGTTTCTCATTATATCGCTTTTAGTTGCAGCTGGGTCACTTGCAGGAGTAGTTGCTGACATTAAGCTCGACAAGCCCTTCAAGATAGTATATACTATTGATTGATGTTTAGGTTGTTAATTAATTATGGATTAGATTATGTCAAACTTGTTTGATCAATCTAGTACTAATGCTAGTTACTTGTGTGAATCATTTTGGGTAGAATTAGATTAGGGGTTTTTGGCTTTATGGTTATTTGTTAGAAACTCGAAGGCCTTATGGTTAGAATTAGATTAGGGGTTTTTGGCTTTATGGTTATTTGTTAGAAACTCGAAGGCCTTTTAGGCTTATATTTGATGAAGAGGTTGTAAGTGAAATTTAGGAAGAGAGGAATACTTGTGAAAGGTATGGAATATTATTGATTGCTTAAGCTTTGCTTGATTTTGCTTCATTACAAATGCATCACCACAACATCTATTTATACTACTCCATGGAATGTTCTAGAGATGAGATATTTCCATGGATATTCTACTACGATCTAGATACTTCCTACATCATCTTGATTATTCCTAATACATCATCATCCTTATCCTAGTTCTAGATATTTCTATAACATTTAGCAACAATATTCTAGACATATCTATGGATATTTTCTAGGATTATTCTTTGTCGCTCTGTAAGCTTCCATACCATTCTACGACTTTCTGAAGCTTCCACTATATGGGCTCGGACTAAATCAAGTTTACGATCCAACACCCCTTTAAACTTGATTTACCGACTCAAGCATCATTCGTTGTCTTGAAAAATCTTTCTCGTTGATCGGCTTGGTGAGGATATCGCAACTTGGTTTTCGGACCTCGTATGTATCACTTGGACATCTTTCCTTGCAATGCACTCTCGAATAAAGTGATAACGAGTGTTGATATGCTTACTCGATCATGGTATACTGGATTTTAGCTAAGTCAATGGCCGACTTGTTATCCACATAGATCTCGATCGCATCTTCTTGTTCCATGTGTAGCTCTTTTAGCATACTTCTAAGCCAAATGCGTGACATACACACGATGTTGCAACTCGTACTCCGCTTCACAACCGGACAAAGTAACAATAGGTTGCTTCTTTGAAGACCATGTAAAGCATTGTTACCCGTGAAGAATACGAATCTGTTGTACTTCTTCCATCGTCTTTGTTTCCGGCCAACATCGCCGCTATATCCAACCACTTGAAGTCTTCACTTGTTGAATAAAACATGCCGTAGTCTACGGTACCTTTGATATAACGGAGAATCCTCTTTGCAATCTCCAAATGCTTTGTCGTAGGCTCTTCCATGAAACGACTAATTAAACCAACCGCAAAGAGTATGTCGGTCTTGTACATGTCAAATAGCGCAGACTTCCAACGAGACTCTTGAATTGAGTTGAGCTCATCGCTTCCTCCGTCATGCTTAGAAGGCTTTGCCTTTATGTTCTATGGGGTGCCAACTGGATTGCACTTATCCATGCCAAACTTCTTTAATATCTCCTTGGCATATCCTTCTCGACTTATGAAAATTCCATCATCCGTCCGCTTCACCTCAATGCCAAGATAATAAGACATAAGTCCTATATACGTCATCTCGAACTCTTTCGTCATTGACTTCTTGAGCTCATCAATCATACTCGAGAGTTTCTGTAAAGATCAAATCATCCACGTCACAAGCGCATTTAGCGGTATACTTGATTTGAAAATTTCACGTAAAGTGCATATTCACTTAGGCATTTAGTAAAACCATGTTCTTGGAAATACTTGTCAATTCTAGTATTCCAAGCACGTGGTGCTGCTTAGACCATATAAGGCTTTCTTCAACCTTAGCACTTTACCTTCTTGCCCTTTGGCAATATATCCCTCTGTTGCTCCACATAAATTTCTTCTTCAAGAAGTCCATTCAAATGCAGACTTTACATCCATTTGGTGGATCTTCCACCTATATTGAGCAAAATAGCAATAATCATTCTAATAGTTTCTAAGCGAGCAACAGAGCAAATACCTCTTCGTAGTCGATACCATACTTCGCTTGTAACCTTTGCCACAAGTCTTGCCTTGTACTTTTCCACTTCGCCTTTGGCTTTTTCTTGGTCTTGTATACCCACTGACTCAATAGCCTTTTGGCCTTTCGAAGGGTCGTCAACTCCCACGTATCATTCTTCACTATTGACTTTATCTCCTCGTCCATGGCTTGTCTCCATTTCTTGCTTTTCATAGCCTCCTCAAAAACTAAAGGTTCACAATCAACGATAAACAAGTAAGGGTGTTTCGTCGGTTACCTCGTGAGAGCTCCCGCAAACTTCTTGTCTTCTTCTCCTTCACTTGAACTTGAAGGTGATTCTTGGGTTGGAGTTGGACTTTGAGGTTGTTGGACTTCTTCACTGATTCACCCGTCTCTTCTTCATCACCATAGGAAGAAAGTCATACCTTTCATTTTCCTTGATGCTCCAATCCCATGTCTCTTCTTCATCGAACTCCGCCTCTACTCACTACCACCTTCCTTGTGATTGGATTATAGAGCTTATAACCTTTTGAATGCTTGTCGTACCCAACAAACACATGCTTCTCACTTCTATCATCAAGCTTCAATCGCCTTTGGTGGGAACGTGGACATATGCTATGCTTCCGAATACCCTTAGGTGAGATGGTAGGCTTCATCCCATTCCATGCTTCTTGTGGAGTCTTGTTATCTAAACTCTTTGACGGACACCGGTTCAATAGATATATCGCACAATCAATCGCCTCGGCCCAAAACTCCTTTGGCATCTTCTTACTTTTCAACATGCTTCGGACCATATTGAGAATGGTTCTATTCTTTCTCTCAACCACTCCATTTTGTTGTGGGAGTAAGGAGTCGTTAGAAATATCCGGATCCCATTATCCTCACAAAATTTGTTAAATTCTTTTGATAAAATTCTCCACCTCTATCGGATCTTATTGATTTAATTTTTAAACCTTTCTCTTTTTCAACCATAGTTTTAAATGTTTTAAAAGTTTCAAAAGCTTGGGATTTTTCTTTTAGAAAATATACCCAAGTTTTTCTTGAAAAATCATCAATAAAGAGCATAAAGTAGAGATTCTTACTATAAGAGGGTGGAGTAATGGGACCACACAAATCCGTGTGAATTAGATGTAAAGGCTCCTTAGCTCTTGATGTCGCTTCTTTCGAGACGAACTCTAGCATGCTTCCCAAGAAGGCATCCTTCACGCTTGATTGGGATGATCAATTTGATCTAACCCTTTCACCATTCCTTTGAGGATAATAACTTTAAGTCACCAAAGTTTAAGTGCCCGTATCTCATGTGCCAAAGCCATGAATGATCCTTCAAACAACTCTTTAAGCACTTAGCATCATCATGTTGAATGTTTAGAAGGAACATTCGGTTTTGGTCATAGGCACTTTTGCTATGAGCTTTCCTTCGGATTCCTTATTGTAGCACTACGATCCTTGAAATGAATATCGTAATTTTTCTCTAAAGTTGTCCCACGCTTAAAATATTACTTTTAAGAGTGGGCACATTGTATCGTCCGAAATATATTGGTGACTTCCATCTTTAGCTCGGATAAGTATCTTACCTTTTCCTTTCACGGTGCCTTTGATTCGTCTCCAAAGGTGACGTTACCTTTACTTTCTTCCATCTCCACGAACAAGTCTTCTTCACCGTCATATGGTTACTTGCGCGGAATCTATATGCCATGGCTCTATCCTCTCTTCTTGTTCGTCATGTCTTGCCATTAGCAAGGTAAGCTCATCTCCGCCTTCTACCTCCACAAGATTAGCTTTTCTTCCACTTGTCTTGAGCTAGTACACTCATTGGCATAATGACCATATTTACTGACAGTTGTAACATTGTGTTTGGGGCTTACCTCCTCTTTGAGATTGAAAGCTTCTCCCGACCTCTTCGATATGAAGACCATTGGTTTCATATTCTTTGTTGACATCTTCTCTTCCTCTTCCTCGTCCTCGGCCTTGAAACCACCACGACCTCGAAAAGCACCGCGTCCTCGCCCTTGCTCCTTTCCATGTAGAAAGTTCTTTTCTTTCTTTGAAAGAGACCTTTGAGTATAAAGCTTGCTCCAAGGGTTCTTTCCCCTTCTTTCTTCAACTTCTCTTCATGGGCTTGTAAAGATCCCATGAGTTGATCAATGGTCATTGAGTCTATGTCTTTGACTCTCTATGGCCACGACAATGTAATCAAAGCATGGGGCAAAGAGCGAAGAATCTTTTCTATCACCCTTGTGTCACTCAAGCTTTCACCATTTCTCTTCATTTCATTTGAAATGGTCAAGACACGAGTGAAATAATCCAAATGGTTTGATTCCTCCATTTGGAGTTTTTCAACTCTCCTCAAGAGTTTGAAGACGTACCTTTTCACCTTGTCGATTCCTTTGAAAGCATTTTGAAGGATCTCCACGCTTCCTTGGAAGTAGTTGCTTGCAACTTTCTCAAACATCGCATCATCAAGACATTGATAGATGAGTGTAAAGCACTGATCCTTCTTTCTCGCCTTTTGCAACTCCACCCTTTGGGCGGCATTCATGGAACTTTCGTCATCTACTTTCTCAACACCTTTCTACAATCTCCCATACATCATGTGAACCGAGTAACGCCTTCATTCGAATGCACCAACTACCATAGTTGTCTTTGGTAAGACGAGGATATTGGAACAAGTTCATCATGCTTGACATCGTGATCTTCCGGCTCGATACCAATTTGTTAGAAACTCAAGGCCTTTTAGCTTATATTTGATGAAGAGGTTGTAAGTGAAATTTAGGAAGAGAGGAATACTTGTGAAAGGTATGGAATATTATTGATTGCTTAAGCTTTGCTTGATTTTGCTTCATTACAAATGCATCACCACAACATCTATTTATACTACTCCATGGAATGTTCTAGAGATGAGATATTTCCATGGATATTCTACTACGATCTAGATACTTCCTACATCATCTTGATTATTCCTAATACATCATCATCCTTATCCTAGTTCTAGATATTTCTATAACATTTAGCAACAATATTCTAGACATATCTATGGATATTTTCTAGGATTATTCTTTGTCGTTCTAGAAGCTTCCATACCATTCTACGACTTTCTAGAAGCTTCCACTATATGGGCTCGGACTAAATCAAGTTTACGATCCAACAGTAAGTACTTTTAGATAATATTATTCTTGCTTGTTGAAAATGACTTTGTGATAAGCTAATTAAGAATTTACGAGATTAGAAATGCAATAAATGGAGAAATATGCAATACAAAACACGCCCTTTCAGAATATGGTCGTCTGCTCTTCTGTACATAATTATAGGTTAATGAGGCTAAAATTGGTGTTATGGGATAGATGATGATTATTCCCATTAGTGACGATCATGAGGTACTTAGGGCACTTTGAAGTTCATTTCGTGTTGTGAACGACCGCTTCATGAAATGGTGCAGCGTGCTGCACGCCTAGCCGATATAGGATTTTTCGTTTTGGTCTCATAGGAGTCTGAGTGTTGGCTGAACCTCCTAAGATAGTAACGCCCGACTCATTGTTTGCCTGAAAAAGCTCGGAAAAAATTAAAATGCTTCTGTTTTGCGTTCTAATAGCTTGGTTTTTCGTTCACGGCCATTTCTTTTTGGCAATTAAGTAGTTGCAAATTTTTTGAGACAAGGCAATTTGCAGCTTTTCATAGTCGTCAGTATGCTTAAGTTAAGTTTTCACTAGTTTTGATCTGGATTCATTATTTCATATAAGATTTGCTTTCACATATGCATTGATTTAAGGTAAATATGCAGTTCAGTTTCCTTTCTTGTTCGCAAGTTTACACTTGGAATAGATGCTTTCGCTTTCACAAAAGAATATATCTCTGTACCCGTTACAAACTGACGGGCCTTTTTTTTTTTTTTTTAAACAAATGCTGGATAGAATTGTTCAGAGTTATCAGTTTCCCTTAGTTGCGTATTTGGCTAATCCATGTGTATGTCATGAAGTTACAAAAGTTGTTGTACCCGTGTGTGACACACGGTAATTTTTCACTTATTATTAAATAATAAATGGTAATTTATTATCACTAAGTCATTAAGCATGCATAAGCTTGACTGATCATTTGAGTGGATAACTCGCTTAGTGTAGCCTATTGCATTTCTTTTGCATTCATTGCATAATTTGCATATTGTGAAATAATTGTCTTATGATTAAATTTGTAAGACGAGAGGTTATCTCGTTTTCTCACTGTGACCGACACCACACGCGTACCGACACTATGATAAGGACAGATAAACATATGATAAATCCCCATAATAGAGATCGAATATTACAGTATAATACCATTTCGGAAACGTATTCTGAAAGCGTTTCATGATAAAAATTCATCGAACCATAAGAATACGGTCACAATATGACTTCGTGAGACACTAAGTGCATAACAAAAATTTAATATACTACTTACGATACTTGTCGAATAACCACGTACCCAATACATTAATAATACTACAGACATACTTATAAAATACAACATCACATTTTATCTATAATGATCCCCTACCAAATCATTTGATATCTTATATTCTATCCTCTTTGTGTCTTTACCCTCACGACAAAACCCAAAAATGAAAGAAAAAGAGAAGCTAACCTACCCCTACCTCTTCTACATCTATATCATCGCTTAGGTCAAATCACCCCAAAGAGAAAAACTAAAATGGAACCCTGCAAGAGGATCCTTTCATCCTCACTCCTACATACAAGATATTTTGGTGTTTGCTTTTGTCGGTCTTCACTAACATCCAAGCCGCCTTTCAATCAAGATCAAAGTGTCCAAGAGATAGCCATGGAAGCATCATATGTCGCTTTTCTCCTTCCTATCCTCCCAATAAGAAACCGCCTAGTGTGGAGAAGGGTGTGTGAGAGAAGTTCTTAGCTCAATATGGCACTACACCATCTCCCAAGTTGTAAAGTGGAGTCAAAACTACTCTTGTTCTCCTCCTTTATTTCCAATGAGACAACCCTCGAGAGTCACACCTCAAATCTCACCTCAAAGAATAAGAAAACTCTAAGGTATTGAGAAATATTGTTGGGGTTTTGCTCAAGATCGATTAGGATTTAAGTGGTGTTGGACTCTTGGTTGGCCTTCGACTTCATTGTCTTCACTTTCATTTGTAAGAATTTGTTCCAACTTTATGTCTTGTTAAATTTATGAACTCGCTTGATAATGAAAGTGAGAAATTGATAAGTGTTCTTGTTGTTGACAAACCTTGTGATCTTCGGTAAATGATATAGTCACATGTAAATTTGATTCGTTGTCGGTCTTGTTGATATTGTTTCGCATAGAGGTAAGGACTGTGAAATGAGAAAACTAAGCTTTTCTTTTATAAAACTTCTAGTAACATTAGTGTTGAATCTAGAATATGGTGTTGAGTTTTGGTAATTGGTAGGTTAATATGAAAACGTGGTTCTCTTGTGTGAACTCATTTTTTGTCAAGAGTAACAAAACTAAGAATTTGGAAAAGTTAAGTTTTATAAACTACTAATAACATAAGTATCAAATCCGTAAAAATAAATGTTAGTTGTGACACCTTGTTTAATACTCGAAAATTTGCTTAGTAATGATAATCTAGTGAAACCGGGTTGAGTAGTACTCAACTATCATGAGGTCATACCGCGTCCTTGTTCTAACATATTAAGTTGATATGTGCCCACGAGGATCATTCGGGTTGTTATAGTCAAGTTGGGTAGTCGATGTGTATTTTGAGCACATCAGTCGTGACGCTCTTGGCTTGAGTTTAACTTTGAGTGGGTGGTACCTTGCTCGAAACCCCTCTACACATCTGGACATATAATTGGTAGTAAACATATTGCACATGAGACTTTTACATGAGGAAACTGATGTGGTTATATAATCACCACCTTGTGTCCGATATATGTCACCCTTACGTGAGTCTTGTTTGATCACTATTGTGAGTCGAAGAGAAGCAAATCCCACGGTGGTATGATTTTTCACTAAAATGGTTATGACGGGTTAACACGGGTCATGTATACTTGTTACCCAGTCGGGAAGCCTCGAACTCACGATCTAGAACATATTATGGTTTACTTGTGTCGTGAGTCCTAAACTAGTTGTTTTGAACCTTGCGTCAAAGGTGAAGGCAGTGTAGTGCTAATACATTACATGTTAAATGTCATCAAACTCTTGTAACAGTGAGTACATAATTCGTTTGGGCCTTAGCCCAGAAAGATTTTAAACCATTCATGGGCCGAAGCCCTCTCTCTTGTACAAATCCCACCTCGGATATGCCTATTCATACGTATTATCCTACCATCTACACTGAACAAAGATCGTCATACACCATAGGTCAACCCAACAAGCACCCACACACATGACGCAAGGAAAAAAAATCATGTGGTGCACATGTTTTAGACATACCTGAGTATGACAGAGACTCTACCATTTAAAGGAGACGCTTTACACCAGAGCTGGAAGCTATCCTGATCCAAAGAGGAAAATAATGGTATAAAATACTCAACACCCAAAGATTCATGAGAAGCACTACGCAGTGCACAGATTAGAGTTAGGACCTAACATGATCACACTAAAGAAACCTAGAAATGCTATCCTTACTACATCAAGGGAGTACAGCGTACACCGACCACAAGGTCCTACGGAATGTATGGAATCAAAAGGAAGTTGACCATGTGACGACACCAATAATTGGAGTTGCAACGTAGGTTCAATTACAACATTCGTACTCACCCAGGGCAAAACGGTCATAACGACATATACTCTAAGCAACATTTAGCAGACTAAACCTTTTTAAGCGAGATCATTGGGGAAACGAAAGATCTAGTTCACCCCTTC
The DNA here is from genome assembly GCA_022545495.1 of Chrysanthemum lavandulifolium. Classification (NCBI taxonomy): domain Eukaryota; kingdom Viridiplantae; phylum Streptophyta; class Magnoliopsida; order Asterales; family Asteraceae; genus Chrysanthemum; species Chrysanthemum lavandulifolium. The sequence continues at coordinate 283,535,060 of CM040238.1, forward strand.
CATTTAAAGTCTTGAGGCTCAAGTAGTAGCACTCAAAGGAAGAACCGACTAAATAAAACTCTTACGACATACCTGAAGGTGAAATGGAGTTCATAAAAGACCGAAGGGAATCTTACCCTCAAGGACCAACGTTGAGACCCACGCCATGAAGGGATTTGTAATCCCATTATATGTGAACCTCATTAAGGCAAGGAGTAATACTCATCTAGTGTCCGGTAAGATGCACCTTGATCCAGAAAGCTATTCTGAGTACCAAACGTGAAGGCTGGTAATTGACCTATGTCAAACAATACTTAGCATGTTCGAAAAGAAAATCCAAACAATCAGAAACCATCAAATCTCCCTACACAAACCAAAAATTTCTAGTTAGAAATGGGAATGCATAAAAATGGACTCTAATACCAAGTCACCAAAGACCTCTATCGATTATAACTCTACTTGGATAATAATTGATCATCTCACCAAATCCACCTATCTCTACCAAACAAAGAGAACGACAACATGGACAAACTCGCACGGTTTTGCTTGAAGCAAAAGAGTTACAAGTCATAGCGTTTCAATTCTCCTCATTCCAAATAGCGATAACCATACACATCAAACTTTCGAGGACTACTCCAAAGTTCTTAAGAATCCATCTGGAAATGAGTACCACCTACCGTCTTCCGACTGATGGACTAAATGGAAGGACCATTCAAGCTATAGAAGTTATACTTCGAACACGAGTAACTTGTTTGAAAAATGGGTGGAGCAGGCAAATTGCCTTAACCAAATTCCCTTGCAACAAAAGGCTACCTCATAAGGCACTGTATGGTCAAAAGAGCAAATCAATTGTGTTCCGAACAGAGACCGGCAAGGAACCAACCCAATGGCTCCAAGCTTTTATCGAGAACCATTGATAATAGTGTGCAGACCAGGGGCCGAATGCAAACAACCCAAATCGTCAAAATAACTACAAAAGGACTAAATGCCGCTTGAAGCTCAAGCCGACAAGAAAGCTAGGTTGAGGTTTCGCCTCAAAAAAGCATAAACCATCTTAACAAGACGCAAAGGGAAAGACCTCATTTCATAGGATTAATCAGATCCTCCCCAAGATCGAGCTGGTAGTTACCAACTCGGATTACCATCAGGACTATACGTTATGCACAAACATTCTAGAACGCACAACTCAGAGAAAGCCAACTCACTGGCCCAGAAACTAAATCGAGAAACTACTAAGAAGATTGTGCTAATCCAGAACCACCTACAAGCAGCACATGATCGTTAAAAGAGATACGTGGATAAAAGACGAAAGCCACTTAAGTTTCCAGTGGGAGATAGAGTCATGATAAAAATTTTGCCACGGAAATGCAAAATCCGTTTCGGAAAGCGTGGAAAGTTGAATCCTCGTTACATTGGACCTTTCAAAATTCTCACAAGAATCGGGCTGGTAGCCTACCGACTCGAGTTACCACCAGAACTCAACTTTGCACACAACGTGTTTCACGTATACAATTTGAAGAAACGTCTTTTTGACAAAACTCTTGCTATTCCTTCGGAAGAAATCCAAATTGACGAAAGATTGAATTTTGTCGAGGAACCCATTGAAATTATGGATCGAGAAATCAAACGGCATAAACAAATCCGTATTCCTATCGTTAATATCCGTTGGAACTCTCAAAGAGGTCCAGAATACACGTGGGAACGAGAAGATGAATTCAAGCGTAAATACCCATATCTTTTCTCAACTTCAACAAATAACACTAACTGAAAACCGAGGACGGTTTTCCTTCTAAGGCGGGGAGGATGTGACACACGGTAATTTTTCACTTATTATTAAATAATAATTAGTAATTTATTATTACTAAGCATAAGTTATTAAGCATGCATAAGCTTGACTGATCATTTGAGTGGATAACTCGCTTAGTGTAGCCTATTGCATTTCTTTTGCATTCATTGCATAATTTGCATATTGTGAAATAATTGTCTTATGATTAAATTTATAAGACGAAAGGTTATCTCGTTTTCCCACTGTGACCGACACCACACGCGTACCGACACTATGATAAGGAAAAATAAGCATATGATAAATCCCCGGAATAGAGAATATTACAGTATAATACCATTTCGGAAATGTATTCTGAAAGCGTTTCAAGATAAAAATTCATCGAACCATAAGAACACGGTCACAATATAACTTCGTGAGACACTAAGTGCATAACAAAACTTTAATGTACTACTTACAGTACTTGTCAAATAACCACGTACCCAATACATTAATAATACTACAAACATACTTATAAAATACAACATCACATTTTATCTATAATGATCCCCTACCAAATCAATTGCGAACTTATATTCTATCCTCTTTGTGTCTTTACCCTCACGACAAAACCCAAAAATGAAAGAAAAAGAGAAGCAAACCTACCCCTACCTCTTCTACATCTATATCATCGCCTAGGTTAAATCACCCCAAAGAGAAAAACTAAAAATGGAACCTGCAAGAGGATCCTTTCATCCTCACTCCTACATACAAGATATTTTGGTGTTTGCTTTTGTCGGGTCTTCACTAACATCCAAGCCGCCCCTTTCAATCAAGATCAAAGTGTCCAAGAGATAGCCATGGAAGCATCATATGTCGTTTTCTCCTTCCTATCCTCCCAATAAGAAACCGCCTAGTGTGGAGAAGGGTGTGTGAGAGAAGAAGTTCTTAGCTCAATATGGCACTACACCATCTCCCAAGTTGTAAAGTGGAGTCAAAAACTACTCTTGTTCTCCTCCTTTATTTCCAGTCGAGACAACCCTTGGAGAGTCACACCTCAAATCTCACCTCAAAGATTAAGAAAACTCTAAGGTATTGAGAAATATTGTTGGGGTTTTGCTCAAGATCGATTGGGATTTAAGTGGTGTTGGACTCTTGGGTTGGCCTTCGACTTCATTGTCTTCACTTTCATTTGTAAGAATTTGTTCCAACTTTATGTCTTGTTAAATTTATGAACTCAGTTGATAATGAAAGTGAGAAATTGATAAGTGTTCTTGTTGTTGACAAACCTTGTGATCTTCGGTAAATGATATAGTCACATGTAAATTTGATTCTGTTGTCGGTCTTGTTGATATTGTTTCTGTCTAGAGGTAAGGACCAGGAAATGAGAAAACTAAGCTTTTCTTTTATAAAACTTCTAGTAACATTAGTGTTGAATCTAGAATATGGTGTTGAGTTTTGGTAATTGGTAGGTTAATATGAAAACGTGGTTCTCTTGTGTGAACTCATTTTTTGTCAAGAGTAACAAAACTAAGAATTTGGAAAAGTTAAGTTTTATAAACTACTAATAACATAAGTATCAAATCCGTAAAAATAAATGTTAGTTGTGACACCTTGTTTAATACTCGAAAATTTGCTTAGTAATGATAATCTAGTGAAACCGGGTTGAGTAGTACTCAACTATCATGAGGTCATACCGCGTCCTTGTTCTAACATATTAAGTTGATATGTGCCCACGAGGATCATTCGGGTTGTTATAGTCAAGTTGGGTAGTCGATGTGTATTTTGAGCACATCAGCCGTGACGCTCTTGGCTTGAGTTTAACTTCGAGTGGGTGATACCTTGCTCGAAACCCCTCTACACATCTGGACATATAATTGGTAATAAACATATTGCACATGAGACTTTTACATGAGGAAACTGATGTGTTTATATAACCACCATCTTGTGTCCGAGATAAGTCACCCTTACCTTTGTCTTGCTTGATCACTATTGTGAGTCGAAGAGAAGCAAACCCCACGGTGGTATGATTTTTCACTAAAATGGTTATGACGGGTTAACACGGGTCATGTATACTTGTTACCCAGTCGGGAAGCCTCGACCTCACGATCTAGAACATATTTTGGTTTATTTGTGTCGTGAGTCCTAAACTAGTTGTTTTAAACCTTGCGTCAAACGTGAAGGCAGTGTAGTGCTAATACATTGCATGTTAAATGTCATCAAACTCTCGTAATAGTGAGTACATAATTCGTTTGGGCCTTAGCCCTGAAAGATTTTAAACCATTCATGGGCCGAAGCCCTCTCTCTTGTACAAATCCCACTTCGGGCCTAAGCCCAATGTTACATCCAATTCTGTCGGGCCCCAACCCACCGAATACTCGTTTAATTAATGGGACAGTTCATCCAATAAACTTGAGATATAAAATCGGAAGAGAAAAATATGAACTATAACTCATTTCCGCGTAACCAAAATCTCTTACTTAAATATATGTATAAGTGTTAGCAAATGAACAAGTGCAAAAGTCTCAATACAAGAAACAAGTGTTTAAAAATATAATCTACTTGATAAAGTTTACGTCAAGGGTTAACGCCAAACGTGTCCGGATAAACATATCTATGTCAAGTAATTCACAATTCGAGAATTATAAATATTAAGAACAAATTTTAATAATTAAATGAAGACTACTATATCATTTTGTCAATTTATAAGCTTGAGAGTCTTCAAAATCAATATGAGTTTCTTCTAAATGCAATTAGAAAATAAACCAACTAATAGTAATTTTGACAATACTAATATATGTCAACTTAAATAAGTATATATACATTTATATAATTACTAGTAGAATATCGTAACTATTCTACAAACCAAACTTTTGGATTTTGAGACCATTATAGTATCAACACGAAAAAGTATATATACTTTCATGTATTTACTAGTAAAACCTTTCAATCATTTTTAAAAAAAGATTGGGTTAAGTACCATTATACCAAAACAATATAGATTAAACCATTTTAAGCAAGTGATACTTAACACAATAAACTAAAACATTGCCCTTTTTATCTAGGTCGCGTGTCGGTGCAGCTTCACAATATTCACTGAATCCCACTTTTGGATTGTACATTTGCTAAGGTGAGTTTTATAGCCCCTCTTTTACTTGATAAATTGTTTTATACATTTTGGGATGAGAAAATATGCAAAACCTTTTTATGGACCTGAACTATTGCATGATTACTATTACGTGTATTAGCCTAAGCCCTTATGTCCCTAAAATGCCCCTTTCATGAACCACAATTCCTGTTTGAAGCGCGAATGTTATAAATAGATCTATTGAGGGTGTCTCCTCCGTTTGGTTGGCCATGCTTAGGTCAAGGCGAAACGTATACCATGTCGGAATCGAGTGTTGAGGGACAAAACACTCGCATTGGGCCTATATATTGTATGATATCATTTAGCATACAGAAACTGTCGTAGCTTTGGTTGCATGAATTTAGTGCTAACGTAATAGACATTCATCCATATATCATTATATTCTTTGTAATGATTATATGTCTTTGATTTTGGTTCATGCCTATTGTTTTAATATAAACCTATGAACTCACCAGCTTTTAGCTGACCTTTTTAGCATATTTTCTCAGGTGCTAGATGTATGATGTTGGCAAGGCAAGAAAGTGGCGAATGGTCGTAGTAATGCTTAAAGAAGTGTTTTTACACATAATGATATTTTTAAATTGGGACCACTAAACTTATGGGAAGTGCCCATTTTATTTGAACAATGTTTGTAAGATAATGTTTTCAAAAAAAAAAAAAAAAAAAAAAAAAACCATTTTATGAAATGAAACGAGTATGTATTCCGTTCTTTATTACTTGTGTTGTGATCTCCGATTTCGTAACATTCCCCTTAACACGTATGCTTCCGCTAAACCAAATTTGGGGGTGTTACACCGTGAACCAACTCCCTACAACAAAATAGGCAAAGAAAATAGCAATAGGCCGGACAACTAACAAAAACGAAACAATCCTTACGTAAGTAGTCATCCATAATATCAAACAAATTTTTTTCGTCTTTGGTAAATTTACCAACGGCTATAGTCATCGTAATCCTCCTATTCAACTATCACTCCACTAGTACCAATAGGCGTGAAGGAAGAAGCACTACACCTAAGAATCAATAACACGAAAACTTTGTTAAAATTATCCTTTCTTTAGCAGCTTGGGACTAAAAGAATGTTTGGGACAACAAACATCCATATCGCTTATATTTTGGATACCGTATAACCATCAAGGTCATTGAAGTGACTAATTCCTAGAAATAAGGAAGCGTTATGAGAAGAAATTGTTGAGTTATCATTTCATCAACTTTCTTTTACTACAAACTAACGTAGTAAGTCAATCAATTTTATCCCATAAACAAAATAATAAGTCACACATAAACAAAATAACAACTTACACAACTCATTTAAACCCACACAAAACTCTCTCACACTCGGTCTTGTAGTCGACCGAGTCCTCTCATTTTTCTTTTAAATATGCGTCTAACGAGATGAACCTAATAGGTGAAAACGTGTCTTGGGCGCCCAAGACCGAGCCATCGTTACCTGTTGTGTAAGCTTCTTTAGCTCTCAAAAAAGGCATCGATTGTAAGGTGGCTTTTAACAGATTGTGCTATACTTGTATTATACTATATATTAAAGGGCAATTTTTTGTTACTATTCAAAGCACTGTAGCACAACAGTGCTTTGAATACTATTTTTTTTCTTTTTTACTTAAGTATCCGACTCAACATTGCTAGTCGACTAATTTTAGGACGACTACCTTTTGAATAGTCCGGAGTCGTCGCAGGTGAACTTCTGTGGTCAACGGGAAAAAAAATTAAATTTGCGGTTATCGACATTTTGTATATTTAATCCTTAATAACAAAAATGCTTTTATTATAATCATTTCATTACGAATTCAAATTAACACAACATACTTGCAGCAACGCGCGGTACCCCCGCTCATTTATTTAATTCACTGAAATAAGCTTAGGTTAGTAATACTTCAAGAGTCGTCACAATCAAAGTACGACTTAAAAGTAACGTTTTATATTTTTATACCGTTTAAAACATCACATACACTATTCACGAAATAAATTTATCTATTTTAAAGCTTAGAAACACACTAGTAAATAGTAGTAATTCAGTATTTTCATTGTCACAACTAAAAATGTTAATAAAATGCAATTTTTAAATCATACATCAATAAAAACATTTTGATTAGACAAAAATTCACTAGGATATAAACCAATATAAAAGTTAAACAACTATTTTGTAACATAAAAAAAGCTATAAATTCATAACATATTTTACAGAAAAACTCATTATGCTCTATCTACTTCACTTATTGTCATAATACGTAACCGTTTTCATTTTATTTGGTTATTTTCTGTCCGTTTTTATCCGTTTTTGTAAATCGTTCATTTTTATCCGTTTTCATTTTAATCTGTCCGGATAAAAACAGATAAAAACCGTTTTGACGTGGATAATATAAACTTCTTGAAATATTCAAGTGCCTCTCCTTTTTCTTTTAGGGCAAAATTCCACATAAACCGTGATAAATCATTAATTAAAACGAACACGTACCTGTTTCCCGCTATGGATGATGGAGAAATCGGTCCACATAGGTCAGCATGTATTAGTTGAAAAACACGTGTTGCCCTAAATTTTGCTGCTTTTGGAAACGCCTTCTTGGTTTCTTTACCTACCAAGCATGATTCAAACAACTTGTTCTCTTGATGAATTAGTGGAAAATTTTCAACCATGTCCTTCCTTGCCATTAATTCCATTGTCTCGAAATTAATGTGACCCATCCTAGCATGCCATAACCAAGCATCATATTCCATCTTCGCTTTAAGACACACCAGACTTCCAACTTGGAGCTTTATTTTGTAGAGCCTATTACTCGTTCTAGGAACCTTCATCAAAAGCTTGCCTTCCGAGTCACGCATGGTGAGACAATTACCTCTCATACGAATGTCACATCCGCCTTCGGTAGCTTGCCCAAGACTAACAATGTTGCTTTTTAGCTCGGGTAGGAAATATACTCAGGTGAGCAATTGTTGCTCGCCCGTTTTCCCTTCAATGATTATCGAACCCTTCCCTTTTATCTCGATGTAGGAGTTATCACCAAACTTCACTCTGCCGGAGATATTCTCATTCAACTCCGAAAAGTATTTTCGGATCCCCGTCATGTGATTACTTGCCCATTATCTAAATGCCAAGTGCCCTTCTCGTTTGGTTTAGTATTTAATTGGTTTGGGATAATCTTCTCTTCATTCAAGAATACGACTTCTTGAACGCTCTTCATCATAAAAAGTGTCGGATCATCATCATCCTCCTTTTTCAAAAGGTTTGCTTCATGCTTTTGCTTCTGTTCACGTCGTTCGGGGCAGTCAGAAGCAAAGTGACCATATTCATGCTTTTGGTCCGTATTGATCCCGGTGCTATTTTGGTTTCCTCGATTGTGGTTATTGGCTCGACCAATCCACGAGATTTGTTTTGACCTTTGCCGTTGCCACCGGTGGAGTTTCTTGCTCGACCTTTCTCACCGACTTGTTCTTATCTCGATCTTTCACCTTCCGAACATCAACTTGCCTTGATCTTCTACGTGGTGTCAACACCCTTCATTCTACCTTCAATGCCTTCACCGCCAATAGCTTCTTGAAAAGTCATGGTGTTCAAGTCAAGAACTGTTCTATTGAGGCAACAATTGCAACAAACTTATCCGTACGGATGCAAGCGACTTCTTAACTAGTTTCTTGTCCGCATATGTCGCTCCCAAGTCGTTAACTTCGCCATAATTTTGCCCATCCCGCCGAGAAGTTGTCGATCGATTCGTTTGGCTTCATCTTTAGGGCTTCAAATTCCGTCTCCAAGGTCTGCAATCTTGCTTCTCGAACACGATCAACACCCACGTACCTGGTTTTTAAAGCACCCCAGATTTCTTAGGCTGTGTTGAATTGTGATACTTGAAACACAAGTTCCTCTGGAATCGCTTGGAAAACTAATGCTACTTCCATATGATCCTTCTTCTCTTCGACCGGTGTTCCTTCCTGTGGTTCCAGCGCCTCGAGTATTCCATGGACTCGGAATACAGCTTTAACTCTAATTGCCCAGATGTTATAATTTGTTGCTGTTAACATTGGACATTGAAGAGCAGCCCTGGTATACTGGACAATAGGTTGTCGACTGGTTTCACCTTCCACCATCTTTTTCCGATATCGCCTTCTGCTGTACGTAACGGGTGAGACTGGTTGTTCTCCTTCTAGTCCTTCAGTTCTTGAACCTGGCTCTTGATACCAATTCAAGATCACAGGTTAATAGTCACAGAATCAAGAACACACAAAAGTCTGGAATATGCTCTCCAATTAACAAAGAAAATAAGCTTAAAACTTTGATGTCTACACACCTCTACCACAAGCTCGGTAGGTTATGTATTTATAGTGATTGATACATGCTCACCAATCCTTATCAAATTACAATTCTAATTCCATAAGATAATTCTAATCAGACTACAATTATGGAATCCTAATGAGACTATAATTATGAAATCCATTTGCTTGGATTTGGTTCAACTGCCCACTAGCTCGGGTCAGTAAATTAGACCAACAGTGTTTTGTATAAAACGCTGTTCATAATTACAAAGCTTATGGAAAAATAGCATATTTGTGTTGCAACTCTGTCAGCAACCCCCGCCTTTTTAATTACTTCTGGGGCACCTGTAAGCTCCGTTCCGTCGACATCTGAGACATGTAAATACTGTTGTAAAGTTCCAGCTTCAGTCATAAAATAAGAAACCCAATACCAACTTGCTTCCTTTTATAACAAACAAACGTAGGTTCAAGAACTTACACACGACACCTCTTGATCAGCCATGAAAACGTTTCCATGTGTTTCACCTTCATATGTACCGTAGTAATTCTGAAAAGACTACATATTCAAAAAAAAAAAAAAAAAAATTGTATCAGAAACCTTATAGTTAGTTACAAAATACTAAGAAATCCTCATAATTTGTTTCAAAAACTAATAATACATAAACAAAAATGTACTTATATATGGGCCATTTAATTTTATGCACATAATGTACCTCGTGTTTGATTGATCTCTTTGTTACTTATAACATCTAACTATAAAGATGAACCCAGATATAATATATTAGTAACAGTTTCTCTAATGGGTCAAAAGTCACACAAACTACCCGTTTAGACCCATTAAGAACCCACCCATCTTGTCACCTCTAATTAATAGCATACCTTCGCGAGTGAGTCCTCAATGGCTTCACCGATCATTTTCTCACTTCCACCTTTGTTAAAAATCATGAGGTATTTACATACAAAAATTTGCATCGGTTTCTATAAGTAATGACCTTTTTTTTAACCCTATATGGAAATGCGCATGTAAATGTAAAACTGTAAAAACCACTATTCTAATTTATACATTCATTTGTCTAATTGTAAACTAGTCATTATTGAGAAGGGCAGCACCTTTCTTTTTCCTTTTTTTTTTTTTTTTTTTAATTTTAAAAAAAAGCAGCTTATCAGAATAGCTAAGTATTATGGGTTCTAAATGTTAACCATTATGTGTATAAATCACAAACATACCTCTATATTTCTTCTGCTGTTTGTACCTGTCCATTTGCTTATATAGAATCTACAGCACGAAAGCAGCAGTTGACCATTATGTCAATTTATAACTTATAGGTTGTATGCTTATATAGAATCTACATGTTTGTACCTTCAACTCCTTCAGTTGAAGGAGCAAAGTTACAACCATGAAGACATCGCTGCAAGCTTCGCTGGAAGACGTTGTGGATTCGCCTTTAAAGGGTTTTACCATACATAACAGTCTGCTGGGTTTGATACCATGGAGACACAGCTTTATTCACCTTTATTAGTTCATACATAACAGCTTTATTCATCCGTCATCTGTTAATAGTATGAAGACACAGCTGCTGGGTTTGATACCATGGAGAAGACGAATAAAGATGACAGACGCTTCGAGTTGAACCGATCTTTAACAGCGAATAAATGGCCACGTGTTGGGCTAGGTACAGAAATTATTATTTTAAATTGTGTTGGGCAACGGCCCTTCGTGCGGCCTTGTATTATAAAGAGATAATAAAAAATAAAATCTTAATTACGTTTTGACCAAGTAAACACATTTAATACCACACAATATATAATTACCGCTAGCTTTTTTTTAACTTTTTGAACATATATAACAAATTACCGCTAGCTCGTTCGACACAAAACAACACTAAACATCACAACAATGGGACAAGAAGTGACTGCTGGACCTCGAGTACCACCTGAGATCTTTGATGACGATGCATGTCGTAAAACGACGGGTAAAGGAAACTTACGTTGATACTTTCATTTCTTGTTATCCCTATTAATTTTTCATGGTTTACTAATACTCTACATGTCATAATTTTGTTAGCGCTGAAGGTGGGGGCATTTTTTTTTTTTTTTTACTATAGGAACAAAAAAGTAAGATTGAAATGGTAAATCGAGTATTTTTACTTAGAAATGATCATGATTTATAAAGTTTGAGAGTATTAAATGTTGAATTTTAGTATGTAGGTAGGAGACAACTTGAATTTTGGTTTGGGGCACTTTCGAAAGATGGTCAAAATTAGGAAAAAATTACGCTAAAATCTTATCTTTTTCTGCTTTTCCACTATATAGGTCCGCCCGTGCCTGCATGGGGACATGAAATTAAAATGTTTTGATGTGTTTTAATCTTGTAGGGTCTGTTTGGACTGCACGTGCACATATAATAACTGCTGTTATAGGCTCAAGCGTTTTGTTGGCTCCATGGGTACTAGCACAACTGGGATGGATTGCTGGGCTAGCTGTGCTTTTTCTCTTCTCATTCATCATAACTTATTACACTTCATGGGTTCTTACCATGTGTTATCGCTGTGGCGATCCTGTTGCTGAAAAAAGGAATTATACATACATGGATGCTGTTAAAAACATTCTTGGTAACTTCTTTTGTACAGCTTTGTTTTAGGAGATATGTCTTTTATCGTTTAATGATAAATATGTTTCTTGCATCATTAGGTGGAACTCAAGTCAAGTTATGTGGTTTCATTCACTACCTCAATCTTGTTGGCGTAGCAATTGGTTATAGCGTTACGGCCTCGATTAGTATGATGTAAGTTGGTTATATTTGTGTGATTTTGAATAGACGTGGCAATTGTTGTCAAAACTTATAAAAGAAAGGGTTGAACTTGTCACACACAAAGAATAAAGGGCTAAAATAAAACCTCATTAGCCCTTAATAATGCAAAGAAAAAGTTATATCTGTTTTCATTAAAAAAAAAAAAAAAAAAAGTCTTCACATAATATCTTTTCTCTACAAAAACCTTAAATCTGGAGGTGTCTCCATCTTGAGAAAATTATATAATTGTTTCTAAACTCAGTGGGATGAGAGAGAAAATGGGTTTTGTTATCGAATCTCATAAGGGCAAAGTTTTTGTTCTTGGTTTGTTCGTTATATATATGATGATTTTGGCCCTGTTTTGCTAACACATAAGCCGATTTGGGCTTATTTTTGAAAAGTCTCGATTTTGTGGCTTATTCTGAGACTTGTCGGAGAGGATTCATATCATAATAAACTTATATAAGTCGATAAGTCTCAAAATAAGCCACAAAATCGGAGCTTATAAAAAATAAGCTTATGATAAATAAGCTTAGCCGAACAGGGCCTAAAAGTGGACAATTCTCAAAATAAGCCATAAAATTAAGGCTAATAAACAACCTTATGCTAGTAAGGGGATGTTATTATTATTATTATTATTTTTGTTGGTGTGCAGGGCAATCCAAAAATCAATTTGCTTCCAGAGGAAAGTACATAATAATGCATGTAGAGTTACAGGAACGCCATATGTGCTCTTGTTTGGCATTCTGCAAATATTCCTTTCTCAATTCACAAATCTCCACCAACCATCATGGCTTTCAATGACTTCAGCTGCTATGTCGATTACCTATTCCACTATTGGTCTTGGGCTCTCCATTTCAAAAGTTGCTGGTGAGTGTTGTCTAGAATTTCTAGTATTTAGTCATGTTTAACATATTATAATTTAACATCATTGTTTGTAATAACAGCGAATGGAAAGATTAAGGGAAGCCTAGTTGGTATAATTAGCAGTGAAACGCTGACTCAAACTCAGAAAATATGGAGAGTTTCTCAAGCACTCGGAGCGATTGCTTTTGCTTATTCTTATTCTCTTGTTCTTATTGAAATCCAGGTAAAAAAATAAAATAATAATTACTTTTTCATCAATTCGAAATGAAAAGGTCGTTGAGGTTTTAAACTCTACAGGATACAATCAAATCGCCACCAGCGGACCACAAAACTATGAAAAAGGAAACCTTGATAAGTGTAGCAACCACTGCTGTCTTCTACATGCTCAGTGGATGCTTTGGCTATGCTGCATTCGGTGAGATGGCACCTGCGAACCTCCTCACCGGTTTTGGATTCTATAACCCTTATTGGCTTATTGATATTGCTAATGGCGCCATCATCATCCACCTTGTCGGAGCCTACCAAGTATACTGCCAACCGTTATTCGCCTTTGTTGAAAACACAGCCCCTAAATATTTCCCTCAAAGCAAGTTCATCAACAACAATATCGACATACCAATCCCCTTTGGCGGATTCGAGCCCTACAAACTTAACATGTTCAAAATAGTATGGCGAACGCTCTTTGTGTGCCTCACAACCATAGCTTCAATGTTTATGCCTTATTATGATGACGTTGTTGGGTTTCTTGGACCCATCGGTCTATATCCATTGGCAGTTTATTTCCCCGTGAAAATGTACTTAGTTCAAAACAAAATACGTAAATGGAGTTGGAGGTGGACCTTACTACAAATAATGAGCATCGCGTTTCTCATTATATCGCTTTTAGTTGCAGCTGGGTCACTTGCAGGAGTAGTTGCTGACATTAAGCTCGACAAGCCCTTCAAGATAGTTTATTATAGTTTATTAGGTTTGTAACCGAAAGATCGATGATCTGTTTTAGGAACTTATAAGTATTAATTTTTCATGTTCTCGACAAGCCATTCAACATGTTCTATTATTTTTTAAAGGAATAATAGGTGCTAAGTCAACAATACTATAAACAATTATACTTGTACATATTATTATAATAAACGTCCATGCATCATCTTCTCCAATAATTGCAGTCAATGCCATCCACTTGAGTAATAAATGTTCATTCCGTGAACACCTAACGATTGATCAATTGATCAATCGGCAAAACCAATAGGATAGTAATTTGTGTGCATATGTGTTAATTCATGTACATCAAACAGATCCTTAGTGAGACATCTATCCGCTATGCTTACTCGTATAATAATAGTTATTAAATCATTCATGTTTCTTTGTATTCCATAGTGAGAGTAGTTGGTTTGGTACACAATAAGAGTTGGTGTAATTATGTTAAAGAAGATAAGGGTAATATAGTTATTTGAGTTATTATTTTAATAATAAGCCGATCATATTGGTGAAGTCAGAAAAAAATTAAAAGTTTGTTGGTGAAGTAAAGTAATAAAAGAAGTTTTGTTATCTAAAAAATTTTTTGAAGAAAGTGTGCTTCTAATTATTGGACTTAACCCAAATTTTTATTAGTTCAAAAATAATGTAAATTTTACGGTAATGTTTTCAACTTGACTTACTATAGCCCATACAATCAAAATTAAAAAATCATAAGAAAAATCTATTCCTTAGCATAATTTATCTTACATAGATAGTAAACTCAAATTTTAGCAGTTGGCCACTTGAGACACCATATAAACGAAAAATGGCAACCCAGCCACTCTAAACATCTAACTAAACTGATATACATTTGCTTCGAAAGTAACTATGCGTCCTTATTTGACTTGTACACATATCCATGCTTGGCTGCATTTAAGAAAAGACTTTCACATCACTCACCCCTGCAGAAGATGTTTAACAACCTTTAAGAGCACTCAAAAAATTAGCCTAGGATGGACAATGAAAAAAAAAAAAAAGAAACCAATTGCTAATAAAACTCAAAAAAATAAAGAAGATGTTAACAACCTTTAACGGGTCAAAATGGGTAAAATAAAACTGAGAAGAATAAAGAAGCATGTCTGTTGGGTACCAACAAAATTTTCAGGTACCAACATGCTTATTTTTAAGTACTTGCTGTTTGTTCCTTAAAAAAAACAGCGTTCAATATAGTATGGGATTCCGTAAGTGTTTTATAAGCATTGAATAATTGCACATAAGCAGACTTTAATAATGAATCCAAACACCCTCTTACATAATTGTTTTCATCTAAAATATGCTCATATGCTCTAGAAAGTGCTTAGATATTCTCTATAATAAGTAATACAAAACCTACACTAATTACATAAAGATTAAATTGCATAAATCGTCCTTAAGGTTTGGCCGATATGCAGGTTTCATCCCAAATAGTTTGAAAGTGTAGAGATCGTCCCTTTTTGAAACCTTTTTGCAAATTTTGGTCCCTATTTAAGACGAAACATGCAATTTGACCAAACAAGGACCAAAAAAAGTTTAAAAAAGGACTAAATTTTGCTAAAAAAGACGATCTATGCACTTTGAAACTATTTAGGATGAAACCTGCAATTTGACCAAAACCTTAGGGAAGATTTATGCAATTAAATCTTACATAAATTATCCGCAAATACCAACATGCTAATTTTCAAATGCTTAATAATTAGGAGTGTTTGGAATCACATTATAAACTGCTTATATGCAGACTTCAATAAGGAATCCCAGACACCACCTAACACAAGTTTCTTTATCTAAACACGTAATTCTATGCTTATTTAGGAGTGTATGGAATCGCTTGCTATAAAATGCTTAATTGCTATGAAATAGTCAGGTACTAACTTGCTTATTTTCAAGTACTATTTAAAAAAAAAAACGTATTTGTAGCCCAAGTTTCGCTATTCAGAGCCCGACACAAGAACAAACCACTTACATCGCTTTTCCAGAGCCCATCTAAAAAAAAACCAATCACATAACTACCATAACCCAAGTTTAATTTGACATCTTTAACCAACTTGTTTAATGGCTGCCACTAAACCAGCATAGCTTTAGCATATAAAAGTTATGCAAATCCATGAAATCATTAACCATTTCACAATTAAAAAAAAAAAAAAAAAAAAAAAAAGTTTCAAGTATACAGATATAAGTCCAAAAGTCTAGAGGCGGAAATAGCTCATCTAACTCATCGTTTTAAGTGGTTTTCAAAATTGTTTGTCAAGGCTACAAAACTTATATGAACTGAATAGCATAATTAAACAAATTATTTGAAGCATAAAAGAGCATACCTCATTTATCAATAACTATACCGTGTACATGGTCCAAAAAAAAGTTGATTGATCTTTACCTGCAAAAGATGAACATAGCTAATAAAAAACCAACTGCAAAGCTTAACCAGGTTCCAACTTCTAAAGAACTATTATTAAGACCACATAAGCACTAAAATAATTGACAACTTATTTTATAAACAACTTGGTCGGACACCTTTACTACATATCTTAACCGACCTATACCACTCATTATATCCCACGTACATGCATAAACACTATAGCTTATTTAAACTTGACCTTTACCAGGCATTACCAAGTTTTAGTTTTATTATTAAAATTTTGATCTTCTTTGGTTAGAACTAATCTTGTAAGCTACATATTGTCTAAAAGTCAGTGTCAAACATCCCTCAACCAAAGTCATCGGCCAATGATCATATCACCTTTACATAACACACATACCACTCAAAATTTAGGTTTATTCATTTATGCATATTAATAAACATTTGTGTGCAACCTTAAAGCCAAAATAAACACTAAAATCTAAAGTCTATCTCTACACTGTAACAAATAAAATGAAACCAACTTTGTTTCAAAAGTTAACGTGCATAGAAAAGCACACATAACAAAACCTAAACTAATAAACATTACTCAAAGAATGTATCAAATTTTCATTTACTACTCATATCTTAAGGGTAATAATGAGGAAAGGAAATACATACCATCTCTCATGTGTGATTTTAGTGAGACTCTTCTTTACAGCCTGCAACAATTAATTAACACCTTTTATGGAGACTGCATACTGGTTACGGGTCCATGTTCACAAATTCCACCATGTACATCTGTTGTGATCAGATCCTAAAAAAATAAATAAAAATAAAAATAAAAGATCATGAACTATAGAATTTAGAAAGGCCGCCATTTTGAGCCGTGGCTATCTTCATTATGAAAGGTTTATGGATAATTATTAATATTAGTATGACCGGATTCGAACTCGAGACTTCGGGATTGCACACATTACGTATGAGAATCAATGTATAAATAATTAATATATAAAATGTTATATTTAATTATTTGATCACGAAATAAATACTTAATGATATTTAATATTTGACGAGTTTTGATTATCGGTCATTAAATGTCAACGGATATGAAGAAAGTTAACAAGCCAAGAGAAGGTTTTAGGAACTCTTTTGGGCTTGTGTTTGTCGAATTATGGAATCCCACATTGGGATCCATAGCAATCTTGACATCTACCATAAGGCTATAAATACATCCCCATGTATTCATCCTTTGGTACATTTGATTTCAATAGAAGGCCAAACTTCTTCTTTCTTTTCTCTTGTTCTTGGTCGACAAAGTGAATCCCCATTGTAAAGGATTTACAAGTGACCTTGAGCATAACAAAGGTGTTTGGTTAATCTATTGTGATCAAGAAACTAGCTTTTCTCATTGATTCGCTACTAATACGTGTGTACAAGAACGAAGAACAAGCACGCTTGAGCTTGTGAATCTTGGTGGTTGATTTCATTGGTGGGTCGACATAGGTGTTGGTCGAATTATATAAACCCTAATTTATTAGGGTTTAGGGTTTCTTGGTCGTTGATCTTAATTTGGGGCTTTCATGAACCCTAATTGCATTGATTCGCAAAAGGTACGCATATACTTTTAATTCGGTTAATTAATTTACAAGTATTATTCCTATTACTCACCGCATGCTTTGATGATGTTTACTTGTTTTATATAATTGTTATGATTAGTAAACCCAACAAAGGCATCACGAGCCGTTAATATGTTGTAATTAATCATCAAACACATAAAATTGAATCTTTATGATTATTATATGCTTTTATGGTTTCTAGGGTTTTGAAAATTGGAACCCTAATTTTTTATTAATTGGGTCGATTACCCTTTAATTGTTTAATTAGGTTTTATTTTTTGTAAAACTTGTAGAAACCCTAGGATTGCATGTATATTTTATGTGGTTTTCATGAATAATTGTTATGGGCCATGATTATATGCGTATCTTGGGATTATAATTGTTATGAGGAATCCATGGTGGAACATGCATGTTTTGCCATGGAGTATTGTTTTTTTTTGATTAATTGTTAAGTGATATACACATGTTTATTTATTTGATAATATTGAATTGGGGAAGACCTCAATTATACTAATAAAAATTCGTTATGTGCTATTTGGTATACTATTGACTTTGGCTTACGCAATCGACTTGTCGATGTATGTGGCTCATCTACCTTGTAGTTGAAAGCCCTAGTTGATGTATGCATTTTTTACGCCTAGAATTGTTTATTAGGTTTTATCGAAATAATTATGCATGTGGCTAATTGTTTTACATATGTTAATTGTTAAGTTATATGTATATATTATTTGAGTTCCTTTAATTTTATTAAAATGCTTTTTGTTTATATATTGTTTGACATGTTAGTAAGCAAAAGGGTTTTTTATGAATAGAAAATTAAATGGACTAAATAATGGCTAAACCGATTTGTTATCTAAGTATTATTCTTGAACTTTAATCGATTGATGCGATCAGACTAAATGGTTAGAGCGGCTCACCCACTAGAACAAACTATAAAGGGTTGTTTAAGAGTGCGCATAACGCGACCGAATGGATGTCTAAGGTTATGCTTTTGCGCTTACCGGTCCTCTCGCCTCGTGAGTTCGATTGAGCTACCTAGTATAACCATTCTATGTACGAAGCATCTTAGTGCAAAGTTGTAAGTTTCTCAACGCATCGATTAAAACTTTGTAGAATTTAATCTTAGCAATTAAAATCTTATGTAAGGTTTTCGAAAATATTTTGTTATAAAGTTGTATGCATGCTTCTTTATACATAAGTTTTGAGTACACGCCAAAATTTGTACCCTTTAAATTTAAGTTTATGCCATCTAATGATATGAAACACTTGAAGTTGTAATTTAGTTATGTGAGACCTTGATCTAGATTACAATGACAAGGTGAATTATTTTGTTGTGTGAGACCTCGCCTAATGATTTGCGCTTTAAATTAGACAACTTAATTAAGTTAGTTAGTGAGACCTATGACTTAAGGCATAAGATGGGATAAAACATGCTTACGCTTTTGCATTAATTGTTTTGGCAAAATTGTAAATCCCATATTTTCTAGGAATTGAAAACTTGTTTGTCAATTATTGTTCTTCGACAATTACCTATTCTATACTTTCATCACTAGCGGATCAAGCGATGTGGTGAAACTATGATAATGAGGGTCCTAGATTCAAGGAAAATTCTATGGTTAATATGAATATTAACCTAAGGGTATTTTATTTTCTTGAAAGATTTAATTATCGAAAATACTAAAAAATGAATTTTGTTAATTCTTTTGATTGTATTAATGCAACATTAAACCGTAAACATAGTTTGGGCTTTGGTAAATTGATCTAGTTCTGTTTTCAAACAAATGTTTGATCAAGAAAAATTTACTAAAAGACAAAAATAAACTCTTTTCCATGGAAGAAGAGTGAGACTCAATCCTATTCCTTTTCATGATTGAGAAAGGTATATTAGGAACATTAGAATTGTCTAAATTCTAATATATAACTCATAGCAACTTTAATAGTTAAGAAAATTGCACACCATGTTTTCCTTAAGAGATTTCATTACCCTCTGTTGGTGATTGAATTCTTATATGACATTTTGGTCAACTAGAAAACATGTTTGACATTTTATGAGTTATTAAATTAGAAGCTAGACTAATTACGCAAAATTGGTAAAAGACAAACTAGTATATTTTATCTAGTTGTTTTGCTTTGACCAATTAAAGGTGCTACACCACCTGGGATAGTAGACCTATTAAGGAAGAAATTGCATGCTCAATTTTTCAAGTTATTAGCATTGATGGATGATTCATCATCTACAAAGTAGAATACACTCTTTACTACCTAAGTAATTGTTACGAATGGTCTTACAGTAGGGTAGTAACGAATAGCACACTATTTTCACCGGTTAATGAAACACTTACAATGTTGTCAAATCCAGGGAGTATGGTGTATTACCGAATAAGACATTATTGTAAAGTTGTCTAATTCAGTGGGAGTTACAAGATTTATTATCTTGGTAGTGACTTCGATTATTTCTAGATTTTCTTGAAATAATACATTACGCTCAAAATGTAGACATTCATATTCTCAAGGATAGTCATGAACGCTTCCTTGATAAATTAAGTGCTCCTACATCTACTTGTAATGCTTATATATCTATGACACTATCATATTGCTCACATAAACAAACGAATGTCATGGTGTTTATCTCGCTATATGGTGTTGTTCTATGCATGTGGGAGAAGTATTTATTGTGCAAAGGAACAACACATACAAATATGATTAATGGATTCTCTTGATCGTAAGGTAAGAGATTAACGTTCTAATAAGATTGACTTGTTTAGAACATGTGTCAAGATCATAGCATAGACTACTTTTATGTCTTATGTCATTCAAATTATAGAAACACTTGAAGTTACATTTTAGGTTAAGAGATCTTGGCTAGATTGTAATCTCAAGGTAAATCTCAATTGTTGTGAGATCGGGCGTGGATGCTTTACGCTTCTTAAGTTGGACATTTCTTGGAATGACATAAATAAATAAAGTAATACTATCTTAAATATTTATGTATTTTAGAATGACATAAATAGATAGAGTAGTATATTAACTTGAAAATTAATTAATTGAAACCATGGTGTGGTGTTCATAATAACTTTAAATTATACATGGTTATGTGTTTCGATAAAACTCACAAACATGAAGTCTTTTAAAGACTTAATAATATAAAGTAAGATACTATAATCATATGTCTTTTGACTTGGTCAAAGAATACTTATGTTATAAAACATGCAATTGGCTTGGATATTCTATTATACCATTAAGTTGACTTAGTTGGTAAATAGGTAGGCCAAAAGGAATATGTTTATCTTAAATATTGTTAGATTTTCTTACAATATTAATTCTAATGAAATCTTGTATGTATATGGAATGTTCAGTTAGAAGAATCAAACTTTTGTCATATTGTTTGATTCAAGATAACTATATCCTCTTTTCTTCCAAAAGTTATCAAGGTTAGAAAATTGAGTATTGATTGGATATACTTAATAAAACTCAAACCTAGAAGATTAATAAGACACCATTTTAGTATGGAATGTGATGAATCACATTGAGTCTTATATTGAAGTTCTGATTTGTTAAAACTACTTATGGAGTAGGTTATTATTGAACAAGATTTACGAACTGTCAATGTGTTTTGTAATAACTCAAAAGAAAACAATTTAGTGTTGTTCTAATTGCTAAAGTATTTATAGATAGTCTTTAAATTACAAAAGCAAGTGGGAGTTTTTGTTTAGATCTTGAAGAGATTAAATTACAATTACAAAACATATAATCTTCTAAAATACACTAGTAAATATCATGATAAGGTCAAATATGATAGACCTCAAGATGATGGAATTCTCATTCATAGATCCGCAAGGATATCTCAAATATTTGATATGATGAGAAATATGAATTACAGGATCATGGTAAACCTGTTAATCATAATGATATATTACCTAATCTTGAATTGTGGAAAATTATTCATACTATGAATGTTAAGATGCTGTCCAAAAAGATAATCAACTTTGAAAACTTGGTTTATCTTAATAATGATGAGTTTCTTCAAAGGAAGGAAAACTCTAGTGGTTTAAATCTTTGTGTAGAAATCATATGGACAAAATTGTACATGTATTTAATGCATGACTTGTGACAAGATTATTAATCACATTTAAGCAATTAACTGTGATTGAATATTCTTTCCTTGACACATTAAATATATAATGATTATAATTGTCATACTTATTTTCATTGATATGAAAAATGACAATGGAATATTAAAACTCTTTCTTGTGTGATTGCTTTTATGAGGACGATAAGTAATACAAATGAGTTTTATGAATTCACATAATCTTTGGAAATGTACAACGGCGAGAATCCATAAATGGATATATGCATGCATCTAGAGATGATTCTTATGTTTAACTATTAAATCAAAGTTTGGTTTAAAAATTAAAATAAGATAATTTCTAAGTATTCCCGAAAGCTAGTGGAGTATTGTGTTTATTTTCTTTAAATCTTATATGTTGTTGGTAGTAACATTCCATCTAAGCTAAATGTTAAGTTTTAGTTTGGAATGGAACTTCACTTGAAAGATTTAGAAAATAAGACATACAACCTTGGAGTATATGTTTATTGTTAGTAAACATGGCGGTATTAAATTAATGAGTCTAATAGAACATGATATATCATTTGGAAATGGATATGTAGAACATGAATTAAATCTTTGTTTGACATAAGGATTTTTCATGTACATCATGTTATTGTTGTATCATGCTTGAATGCAAGATGATTTGACAACATTGATATCTAATGAAGTTATTAGATAACTAGTGTAATGAATATTCTAATAGAATATGTTTGAATCTAGAATTACATTCCTCACCGGATTTGCTCTCAAAATTCTATGGATGAGCAATACAACAATTGTTGCGAAATTGTCATAGCCAACAAACTTGAAAGTTTGAAGGCATCAAACATTACACTATAGATATTGAAGTTTACGGAGATTTTAAAGAGCATATTGTTGTTTGTATACAATGATGCCGGGTTTAATTGAGATGACACTCAATACTAGTCATGGAGGATTTCATCCTTGAAAATGGCCATGTCAACTAGTTGTGCTTAACTAAGAGCATAGTTGCATTATACAATAAAGAATAAGAATACTTTAAACTTTAAAAATGTTTGAAAGTTTGATTGTCATAAATAGGTGCTTGAGGATGTCACACACTTTATGAAATATTATGTGGCAATATCAAGATATTTTGAATGCACACATACAAGAACTTCACTAGTTGAATTCTTGAAATAAGTATTCTCAAAATTTCGATAGATCAAAGTTAGTTGAAATTATGCCTTGTCAACAAGTATGATTGTCATTACTTGAGGCATAATTCATTAACAAGTATTATCATGCATTGATCTATTTAGTATTTGGATAAGGGATGTTATGAACAAATATTATTTAAATGAAATAAAATATTGGTTATGTTTATTTTTCATTTTCTTAATATTATATCCTATATTTGCATGTTTAATCCGTGAATAACTTATGTTATTCTAAAAGTCCGTTGTCGATCAATGATGTGGAATGTCATTGAATTAAGACAACTGAGTTTTGTAGAATATACTTTAATTATATTGATGCGTGGGACATGCCAATTACATGATATTCAATGAATTGAATATAGGATGATCCTAACTTTACATGATGATACTTTATGGATCTTTGTCATTAAGTATATCATGAAGTGTTTATCCTCGACTTGAGATACCGATAATCATATGAATGTAGTGCACTTGTGTAAGATAGTCTAACGCTATCCAGAATCGGTAGTTATAAGGGCTATTTTCGGAAGTGTTACAAAGTTCATGAGTTATGTTTGTAGTCAAGAGAATTTGTTCCTTTGAATTTGTTTCAAAGTATAATACTATATTTGGGCCCTCGTAGGATTGGCAAGATGTTTGTAAGGCCTTACCCAAGATCTATCTGGAATACGCTCGATGATTTGGTAATCTTGTTCAATCGAATACAACGAGAAATGAATATTAACTTATGAAATGACTTGATCCATATTCATAGTTAATGTAGTATTAGTAACAAAAGGATAAGTAAAATGATGAATCATTAAATGGTTTTTTCCAGAGACCATACTCGATTCGATCCGGGGCATTGGCGTGTTAAAGCTAGACTAACCAATGTCATTACTATATTAAGTAATATCCAAGTGGGAGCCGAAGGTTTATGGATAATTATTAATATTAGTATGACCGATTCAACTCGAGACTTCGGATTGCACACATTACGTATGAGAATCAATGTATAAATAATTAATATATAAATGTTATATTTAATTATTTGATCACGAAATAAATACTTAATGATATTTAATATTTGACGAGTTTTGATTATCGGTCATTAAATGTCAACGGGATATGAAGAAAAGTTAACAAGCCAAGAGAAGGTTTTAGGAACTCTCTTTTGGGCTTGTGTTTGGCCGAAATTATGGAATCCCACATTGGGATCCATAGCAATCTTGACATCTACCATAAGGCTATAAATACATCCCCATGTATTCATCCTTTGGTACATTTGATTTCAATAGAAGGCCAAACTTCTTCTTTCTTTTCTCTTGTTCTTGGTCGACAAAGTGAATCCCCATTGTAAGGGATTTACAAGTGACCTTGAGCATAACAAAGGTGTTTGGTTAATCTATTGTGATCAAGAAACTAGCTTTTCTCATTGATTCGCTACTAATACGTGTGTACAAGAACGAAGAACAAGCACGCTTGAGCTTGTGAATCTTGGTGGTTGATTTCATTGGTGGGTCGACATAGGTGTTGGTCGAATTATATAAACCCTAATTTATTAGGGTTTAGGGTTTCTTGGTCGTTGATCTTAATTTGGGGCTTTCATGAACCCTAATTGCATTGATTCGCAAAAGGTACGCATATACTTTTAATTCGGTTAATTAATTTACAAGTATTATTCCTATTACTTCCGCTGCATGCTTTGATGATGTTTACTTGTTTTATATAATTGTTATGATTAGTAAAACCCAACACATTATATAGTACAAAATTCCTAAAAATAGGTTAGTGGGGTGTTTAATATTATGATTCACTCGTATGATTAAATTATAATGTGAGATTCATAATTTTTTTTCAATTACATAATCATTTCCTAAAAATAGTTCAAACATAAATTAGAAGGGTTTTAATATGATGATTCACTGGCCAATTTCAACAACAACAACAACAACAACAAAAAAAAAAAAAAAAAAAAAAAAAAACTACAAATAATTTGGTAAACGTTTTCTTACAAAAAATACGTAGTACCATTCAACACATTTGCAAAAATAATTTTATTTAGGGTTTTGTAAGAGGATTTCAGAATCGATAACTAATCAAATCAATTACAAAAATCGATACTAATGTGTATCCAGTCGAATTACAACTTCTTCATAAAAATCAAATACATTCTATATTGAAAATGAATAAACTAATTAAACGAAATAAACCAAATAAAAATTCAACTAACATACCTTGATTTGAATCATATGATCTATGCCGAAAATAGGGTTCCACATGAATTAGAGTAAAACACCATATTTGAATCGATTTTGAATCGATGATAGTTTGAATCAAAACGATATACCTTCATTTTCAATCAATTAATAAATGTAACACCGTGTGTTACTTTTGGAGGTATATTTGATTCATATGAAATTAATTGTTCAATTGAAACTGTATATTAGCATTGATTTAATTTAATGGGTTTGAACATGGGCGCTGTTAAGATTATGGCTAAAGACCTTATCAGAACACGACACCAGAATGAGAAGTTTTACAAGCTTAAATCTCAACTGCAGGGGGTGTCACTTAGAATTCAGGTACTATTTTAGTTCTTCCTTGTACACAGGGTTGTTTGATAAACCATTAAAGTGTAGCCGAAAGGTAGCTTTACTGTGCAATGTATATTGCAATCTGTATTATGGTTGATCTTTGACTGCTTGAACTGTATGTTAAAACAGACTTTGAAGTCGACACAAGCGATGGGTGAGGCAATGAAAGGTGTGACCATGGACGGACCCACATTGTTGCCGGGTGTGGCACGGGCAACACCCATTTTTAGGTCACGAAGTGTAAGTTTTTTTCGAAAACTGTCATTTGTTCATCCGTGCAACATCCGAATTTTTTTTGCTACTTTGATTTTTTATCTTGTCAACTCTAGTTAGTCGTGCACCTTTTATTTAGCCTAAAATATATTGTAGAGAAATAAATAGCCCACTACTCCACTAGCCCATTAAACCCAAATGAATTAATCTAATCATACACCATAAAATATTACTGTATAATTTACCAAACAAAAGTCTCGAGGCAACTGTTCTTCTCATTCCCCCCATCCATACGTTTCAACTTTCACAGTGGGCATCATCATTTCAATAGAGATCATAATTCAAGATCAAAAGGTAGCTATTAAGAATTATTTTTATTATTATTTGTAAAGGTGTAAAATTGACATAAAATATAAATTATATTTATGATTTAGTATCATTTATTTATTTAGGGTTTTGAAATTTGAATACTACAAGCATGTTAACTTCTAAGTGTTAAGAGTTTTTATTTTTCACAGTTTGATGAATACTACTATGCTAGATTACTAGTGTGTATCATGAACCATCTAAACGATATGATCTAAAGAGTTAATTGTATGATTATTTGCTTATTTGTGTTTAAAACATCTCTGATAGGAACTATGGAAAGGTATAGAAAGCTTTAGGAAAATGTGTCATAGTGGAGGTGGAGATCCAATTCCAAAACCTACTCCACATTTTGTATCACAACCTACTACAGCTCCTTTAGCACCAATTAATATGAAATTAGATGATCTTTCATGGGATCCATCAGGTAAGCCAATCATCTATAGTTATGACCCTAACTTCGTAGAGGAAATAAGGCGAATATACTAGGATAGAGGTCCTTGTCTATATAACGGTGATTTTTTTTGGTACTTATGAAGTTTTTTTTTGTGCAATACCCATTTGAAAATCTTGGGTCCGTCCCTGCAATTGGATCGTTATTGTGAATTATTGGTATTAGTCATTTCTGAGAGACAATATGTTAAACGAAAACATTCCTATAAAATAATGTGAATAGAATGCCAGTTTCCAATAGATCAAATATGATCCCTACAACATGGCGTCGAGAATATACTAAACTGAATGCTAATTTACATATGATCCTGATGTTATGTCATAGGGATTGTACTTAACTAAATGTAAGTTTCATAGGTTAAATCTCATCAAAACAATGTTCAAGACAGCTGACATTTTAGAATATCTGAAAAAGGGACTTCTAAAGTGATTTAATTTAAGGGTCTAAAGATGTGGAACCAATTATGTAGAAATCAAATTAGATGATCACATTTTAATTCATTGACGCAAAAGACACAAACAAGAGTTCATGCCGACTCATGAGTTTGCATGCTTTGAATCCAACCTTGTTATTACTCAATGATTTACGAAGAATTCATCAACGATATGTTGGTTTGTGGAAGTTGAAAACACGACAAAGCGACTAAAAGTGTGTGAGCCAATGGGGCACACACGATAAACACGAGTGTGCGTGTTTAACGTAATATAACTTGAATATATACTCGATATAAATGCATGAACCTTGACCTGATTTGCATGACCCATGGACAACTTGTTTAAGAGAACTTGGGTCGGATTGGATGGACTAGCCTTGGGCCTTGATGTCTATCACTGATCGGGCAAGAGAGTTTTTTGTTTGGGTTTTTTAGCTTGTTGACCAAGCAATGATAACAAAGAAAGAGTTGGTTGCTTTGGCTATAAAAGCGAATATACCTCCTCACATGCACGAATTATCTATCTATCCTAAAACCTTAAAAACCAATCCACAACTTTCTGTTATTTTTTGTAAGTTGATTAGGTATTAAAGTTTCTTTGATTTAAACCTAAACTTGTACTTGATTCAAGAGTTTGAGGTTTGTTAGATTGGTTTTAATGTTGGTTCCTAGTTCTCGAACAAGCAACAAGGGATGTCTTTTGATTCCTGTTCGTAACACTTCCTGACAAAAGCACAAGGATGATATCAGATAGTACTTATCCGATATCGGGTATTGATAATTGTTATCGCTCATCGAGCGATGAATTTTTGGATAAGAAGCAAGTTTTGATTTCTTGGGTGTTTTCCTTGTTCAAGTAATATTCAAGTTGTATCACTTGTTGATTGGTTTTAATTACGTTCTCGACTAGCCTCAATATCGAACGTATACATTATCGGTTTTGTGTGTGATACTCTTCGAGGTATCTATTTTAGATACTTAAGGTTTCGTTTGGTTTCTTGTTCCGTTACTAGAGATCAATTCCCAAGTAAGGTTAGCTTTTCTATATACCTTCTATTAATTAATTGATATATTAATTATTGTTTATTATTACGTGTTAATCTAATTGCGATAACTAGATCCTTATCCGCTGCGTACTCGTAGAGGTTAATTGGTTAAGTTGTTCTAAAATCCCAACAGTGGCATCACGAGTCAACTCTTTTTGTGATTATGGGTTACACGTTTTCTGAATTAATAAACATGTTTTAAAAGGCTGCAGGAAACCTAGTTTAGTTATTTTGTTTTATTTTAATTTTGACAATTACAGGTAATACTTGTCAATTTTTAATAAATAATAACTAGTCACACACAAATTAAAATTATATTGACAATTAGAATTAATTTGTTAATTGGAATTACTTGATAAATTAGAATTTAATTTACATGTTAATTATAATTACCTTGTTAATTAAAATTAAATTGTTAATTAAGAATTACATGTTAAATTAAAATTACTTGCTAATTAGAATTAAAAGTTAATTTGTATTTATTAATTGTTAATTAGAATTATTATGATAATTAGAATTACATATTGGTTTATAAATACATAAAATTGCGTAATTACTTGTTAATTGAGATTGCCATGTTTTATGTGTTTTTCCGGCCACAAGACCCACTCAATTGCTTTTCTAAGTGATGTATGGGGCGATCTAGGTATTACATCCTAGTGACAGTCTTATAGTGCTCCGTTTGGGGAAGACTCGCTAGAGAACTCGGAACAATATGTGGTTTTAATATTAATGTTTATGCTTATATGTTTGTAATTCCTATATGTGCATTATTGTTACTTGCTTTGACACCTAATTGCATGCAATATGGAATAATACATAACATTAATATTGGTCTTTATTTACACGCATAAATATCATGCTCATTGTGACCTGCTATTTGATTCGTGAAAAATCGTTTTTGTTAAATAAAGTGACCTAATATATGAAACACGTTTTCTAGAGTTTAAAAACTAGACGCTATGGACACTTGGGATGTACGGCTCACCCACTAGAACCAACTCAAAAGGGGGTTCAAAGAGGTGCGCATGATCGCACCGAAAGGATGTCTAGGTTATACTTGACGCTTACGTCCTCTCCGCCTCCCCGTATGCTTCGATTGGAGCTACTGTGAACCATGATGATCACTACGTTGTCATTACTAAAAGTTTTAAAATCGGTGTTACAAAGTTGTTTTGCATGCTTCTTTGTACACTACTTTTACCACATTTATGTGTGCATACCTATTTGTTAAATTTAAGTCTATGCCATCCAACTATGAACACGCACTTGGATTGACTTCCCTGGTAAGAACTAAGGGCCTTTCTGATAAGGTTTTAAAAGGTACCATTTTGAGGGGTCGTTTAAGTCCTTATTTGATCACTTTTGTAT
The DNA here is from genome assembly GCA_022545495.1 of Chrysanthemum lavandulifolium. NCBI lineage: Eukaryota > Viridiplantae > Streptophyta > Magnoliopsida > Asterales > Asteraceae > Chrysanthemum > Chrysanthemum lavandulifolium. Next base: position 283,564,560 of record CM040238.1, read on the forward strand.
CCGTTATTGCTTAATATCGCCCTTTTCACTTTTACGCCTCTTGAAGGCAAAATGCCGAATGGCACTTATTTGGACCTAAAAGGCGCGAATATATGAAGAAAATGGCCAAAGTCAAAATCGAGACACTCACGCTGTCGAAAATAGAAGCGACGGCATCAAAAAGCTAATGGCGACGCCGTCCCAAAATTGTTGTGACGGTCCGTAACCCAAAACTCAGATTTTCAAGCGACGACGCCTAGTTGTGAAAGAGTAGGCCGTCGCTACTCGGGACGGCCTAGATGCAATCCAGACGACGCCGAAGTCAAGAGGACGGCACACGGACATAAGGTGACGCCGCCGCAAGGTTAACGTGGCCAAGACGAAACCCTAATGACGGCGACACGACGGCGCCAAGAAACATAAGGTGACGCCGCCGATATGTAATCTTATATACGTAATCCGAATTTTTCGGTTTGAGGAGAGTCTTTTGGAGTGAAAACCTAAAATCGAACCTAAGGTGTCTTGTACAAGATTTTAGGGTTTTAAACCCTATCTTACATCAAGATAAGTATTTACTTCATTAATTCAATTATGTCTTTGATTATTTGTGTGTATGCTTGCATGTTCTCCATGTCCCAGCTAATTTATTTGTGTGTTTGCTTAGAAGTATGAAACTTAATTATTGAATATTGATTGGTTGTTTCTTATCTTAGTTGATATATGATCTAGTAATGCGATAGGTCATTCGTTGTGTACTTAATGCTTGATTCATCTTTGTGAACCTTAGAATATAATTACCGAGTAGTTGTAGGCTAAACCATCCAAAGAGCGCCTTAGAGTAGGAGTTTATCATCCCTAGTGGGTTTGTAGACTAGACCCTTTGGTAAGTTCAAAGAGTTAGGAGAAACGCATACCCTACAACTTTAGACACACAACGCAACTAAGAATAAGACGTGACAACTCAACCATCAATAGGAGATAATTAAGGAGTAATACAACCTAAGTAAACACATCTTTAAACTATCATACGAGCACACATTAATTAGACATAGACTCCCACAACCTTAGTTTAGATAATTAGATAATAGTAGAGTAATCGGTAGAAATACCAACCCCAAATCCAATACCCGAGATTCGTACCTTTCCATTTCATAAAACATAAAAGATAAAAATAATCTTCCTCAACCTTAACCTTAGCGTAGTAACTCCTTACTAGCATTCCTATTCCCCAGAGAACGATATCAATATCCGTGGCTTACCATAATTACTACACTACAACGATTAGGTTCATCGCCTAGGGTGTTATAAAACTTGCTCAAGAAAAGAAGTTTTGACCCGAACGACGCGTGTAGCGTTATCAAGTTTTTGGCGCCACGGGGAATAGAATAGCTAGTTAGTAGTCCACCTCGTGTAGGTTCTTTGCTTGATTCCTATCAAGTAAATTTTTCTCAATTTTTAGCTTTCTTAGTCTATCCCCTTCTTCGTGACCTTTGTTCGTAATCCCATCACTTTTCATCATGGAAGGTGATAACCAACCACCACTCATCAACCCACCACCAAATGACCCTCCAAGAGCCCGTACTCTGGTGAGTACTCAAGACCAAGCCACCTAGGCTATAGGAACACCATTGAGCTTCCCGACCAAGCCCAAACTACGTACCGATATCCGACACCATCCGGTTGGTGCAAACGGATGTGTATTCCATGGACTTCGTTCAAGATCCAAATCAAGATCCGAGGATTTCTCAAAATCGCCGATTCCATCGACCTTGATGCTACTACTGAGAGACCACGCTACTGCTGCCTCTTCCAATTCTCTCTACGGGACCAAGCTAGTAATTGGCTCGAGCGACTTCCCGCCGCTCCATCTCAAGTTGGGATGATCTTACCTCTCGCTTCCTTGCTCAATTTTTCCCACCGGGAAAACCACTAAGCTTAGGAATGGCATCTTGATGTTCCAACAACGCCAAGGTGAATCTCTCTACTAAGCATGGACCCGATTCAAGGACTTACTTCATAAAGTCCTCATCACGGCATTGATCTTTGGCTCCAAGTCCAAATCTTTATGATCATGTCAACTTCCCCACTAAGCGATCCATTGACCAAGCGGTGGAAAACTTAGTGATCTCACCACGGAAGAATCATGGGAAATAATAGAGGACATCGCCTCTATGACAACGAAAGTTGGGATGACCCCGTGAGTGCCCAAAACCGTTAAGGCAATCTCTTTGCCTCCTTCCGACCGTAGGATGATCGAACTTGAAGATCAAGTTAGATTCCTCATGAGTTCCTACAAAATCCTAAGTCCTCACGACAAGTGAATCAAATCACTCTACCTTGTGAATTATGCAAAGGTCCCCATGACACTCGTGATTGCACAAGGCTCCCCAACAAGCTTTTATGGACTACGCCCATACGCATCGGCGGAGCGGGAGAGAAGTGGTACACTTTCAAACCCGAACAAAACAACTTAGGAAACTCGTGACAACCCTTCGTGGAGAAATCACCCTAACCTTAAGTGGAACCAAAACTCAAGCACACCCCAAAGCTCATCTAGTTCACCTACTAGGGTCAATTCTTTTATACCGGAACCCCACTAATCTTGAGGCAATTGCATCTAGATTTTTGTCATCCCAAGAAACTCGATTGAATAAGCTTGAAGCCGATTTTAAGAAAAACAAAGCGAGATGACAACCAAGCTTGATGCCCTCTTAAAAGCCTTCAATGAGCGGAAGTTGAGCACTCCCAGTGATACCATAAAGAACCAAAAGTGAATTCGATTGCATCGACTTCATGTTCTAGTTCACCATGGGAGAGTGCACATCCATGCCCCTCCCACCCAACGGTTCACTCGGTAAATGCTATCAAAAGGGTTCCAAGCCATCCAAGAGGAACCAAGGCCCCACCTTTGTAGAGCCTACTCTTGAGAAACCCGTCACCAAGAATCCAAACCTAGTTTAGAGGAGGAGTACAAGGAACTCCATCAAGAAAACCGATTCTTGAAGTCTTAGCTCATGCACCTTACTATAATGCTTTAAAAGAAAATATGAGTTAGAACTTAGGCTTGGAAAACATGGGTCCGCTTTTGTGCGAAACAACTTACCTAAGAAGCTAGGCGATCCCGGCTATTTACTCTTCCGTAGACTTGGAACTTCCAAACCACTCGATGCTCTAGCCGATTTAGGATCATGCATCAATCTTGTTCCGTTGTCCCTCCATGAAGCCTTAACTTAGGAAAAATTGAACCAACGGAAACCATCTTAGGTCTAGCGGACGGTAGTATAGCACGTCCGTAGGAATAATAAAGGACATGGTAGTACATGTAGGAGAGTTGACTCTTTTGGCCGACTTTCATGTGCTAGACATGAATAAGGACCCGACATGCCCATTACTAGTTGAAGAGGATTTTAGCTACCGCTAGTGCCATCATCGATTGTAAGATGTCCAAAATAGTGGTAGGGAGGAGTGCTAGATCCGCTTACGATGTTAAAAGCATATATACTACAAGGATGAGGAAATCCCACAAGAGATAGGGTTGGATAGAGCCTTCTAGATATGGACCTTGGATTGATAAGAACATCATAGGCCCCAAAGACCTTTTTACCTAGATAAAGCCTTTGCTAGTGCAAAGAACTTTCCAAGAAAAAGAAATGGCTAGGGACATAAAGTGAACCCATTCGAGGACGCCTTAGTATTTAGGAAGATGACCGAGTTCCTAGGAAGCTTGCCTGCTAACCTTGTCATGAATAAGTGGATAGTTGAGAATTCGAACACAAGTGGGATTGGAATAGACCGCTTAGTGATGGTAATGGAGAGTGGCACATTAGGATACAAATCTATGATCCCGATGGTGAGATGTTTGAAAAGGCATATTTAACCGAACGTACTACTAGGAACTTGAATGATAAGTTTGATCCTTACGACATTGTTGAGGATAGACTTACGATATCGGCATGCGTAGGAGTACCCGACTATGAGTCTAGCTACAAGACTCTTAAATAAAGAAAAGCGCTTCGTGAGAGGCAACCCATGCTTAATTGTTTGCTTGTTAGTGTCATATATCTTTTATTAATTGTTTATCCTCATGTTTAAATTTGTAAAAATGCTTTATTTTGTTTTTAACTTCGTCTTAATTGCATATAAAGGTATTTTACATAAGGGATAAGTGTAGGGAGGATTACACACGTTTTCAAAAGAAATGTAAACATGAGAATAACAATTAACTAAAAGATATTTATGTTTGTTTGTTCGAGTCAAATGCTTGTATCGAGTCATAATGGATATTTTGCGAAATTTTCCAGATTCTAAAGATGTAAATTTTTCGAATTTTTTCCGTAAAATCGCACCGCTTTTTGTCAGATAACTGACGGCGTCAGATTGCAACCGACGACGGCGAAGGAGTAAAAATCGGATTACTTTTTTCTCGTTTTCGAGCTACTTATAAATTTTGGAATTTTCCAGTCTTAATTTTCTTAGAAATTCAGTAAACATCCATTCCACAACCATTATATACTAGTTTAAATCGAGTCTTATATATATTATTACCGCGATTTTACGCCAAGGTTTCGTTTGTTTTCTTCAAGTGTGCGGTTTAGTTTGTCAAGAGAAGTTACATAAGATTGGAAGGAGCTTTTCACGCAATAATTCTTCTTGAAAAGGATTTAACCACTACTTCACACACGGATCCTACCGAGCTAATCGGGGAGTACTAGTTTCTTTCGCTTTTAGTTACCTTCTTTTATCATAACTTTGATATTTTCGGGAACATTGGGGACAATGTTCGCTTTAAGTGTAGGGAGGAAAATAAACGGAACTTTGAAACTATGCTTATCCTTGACTATTTGCTTTGTCCAATTGTGATTGTGTAATAAACCATGAGAAAATGTCGGTTAGGGTAATTTTGGCACCAAATTTAAAATTTTTATGACATATAGGAGTGGGCCATTAGTCTTAACAAAAGCGCCTCACGGATAGGAAGTTATATGACTAGCACAAAACCCTTTACCACCCAAATTCCACCAAATGCGAGGATCGCCTTAGATTAGTAGGAATTAAAGCATTCATCTTCAATGCTTAGAGTGTGAACCGGTAGTATATTAGATTCTAGAACTTGTTTTGTGATGCATTCGAGATCGCAAGTGAGGCTACACTTGTGTAGTTAGGAATAACTAAATGATAAGAGGCATTAGGATAACCCTTATTTGATACCGTAATATAATTACTTCTTCCACATCGGTTGAGTAATTCCCCACACCTTTGCGTTGTACGCATTTTTAGTACACGATACCCTAGTTAACCCCTCGAGCCTATCCTTTTCGCAGCTTCTCGTGATGTTTCGGTTTTTCGAATATCAATGAAGAGCATTGTTTACACCCCACCCCTAAATATACACCCAAATCGCCTTAGCCTACCCCTTATGCACTCACTTTTAGTGCAAATGTTTGTTATCACCCTAAACCCTTAGTTCAATTATCTAGTTGCTTGCATAAGTTGCTAAGTCGAGTCATATCCTTTGTATACGCTTTGGGACGATTGGGATTCATGGGAAAAGTTAAATTTTATGAAATGACAGAAAGGGAACGTTAAATTCAAATTCCATTTGTTTGCGTAATAATGTACCCCAAGTGTTTTGATCTTTTCAAATCGGGTCAAATTAGTGTTAGAGTAATAAAACTCAAGTGTAGGATGTGCCTATAAATCCCTATTATTTTGATGTTACCTTAGAGGATGGTAGAGTAAAAGTGTATGAAAAAAAAAATCGAAAAAAAAAAAAAAAAAGAAAAAGAAAAAAAAAGTGTTAAAAAAAAAAAAAAAAAACATACTGGACTACCATCCTACATCTATCTTTGAATTTATGTTTGTTTATTTCAGTTATGTAGAGTTTAGAGTGTCAAGTCTTGGCTTAGCAACGCCATTCTTCGTATGCATTTAACATAGAGATTTTTGACTTGCCACCACTAAATAGCCTATCCCACCAAACCCTTGTTTCCCTACCGTAAGCCTAACATTACAATCCTTTAAAAGACCTCTTTGATAGTCTTTCCCAGGTGCTTACGCCAAAGCGATGAAGGTTTGATCTATTCTCAAGCCTATGGTAATCTATGTACTAGGACCGGTTAATGAGTGTTTATCTTCCATTTCCTATTTGTTATATTTGATATATACACCCGAGAGAGATGTGAGTATCCAAACACCCCATGTGAGGTGCTAGTATGTAATTTCCATCCTTGTTATGACTTTTATGGGGCTTATATGTGTTGTGGACCGTTTTGAATTAATGCTTCATGACCCTAACTTATAAATTAATTGGCTAAAAGCACATTTGCTCGAGGACAAGCAAATAACAAGTGTAGGGATATTTGATAAGGTTTTAAAAGGTACCATTTTGAGGGTCGCTTAAGTCCTTATTTGATCACTTTGTATCCGTTATTGCTTAATATCGTTCCTTTTCACTTTTAGGTCTCTTGAAGGCAAAATGCTTTGGAATGGCACTTATTTGGACGAAAAGGCGAATATATGAAGAAAATGGCCAAAGTCAAAATCGAGACACTCACAGCTTCTTTGAAAATAGAAGGCGATGGCGTCAAAAGCTAATGGCGACGCCGTCCCAAAATTGTTGTGACGGTCCGAACCCAAAACTCAGATTTTCAAGCGACGACGTCTAGTTGTGAAAGAGTAGCCGTCGCTACTCGCACGGCCTAGATGCAATCCAGACGACGCGGAAGTCAAGAGGACGGCGTCCGGACATAAGGTGGCCGCCGCAAGGTTAACGTGGCCAAGACGAAACCCTAATGACGGCGACACGGCGGCGTCACTAAACATAAGGTGACGCGTCGCATATGTAATCTTATATATAGAATCCGAATTTTTCGGTTTGAGGAGAGTCTTTTGGAGTGAAAACCTAAACCGAACCTAAGGTGTCTTGTACAAGATTTTAGGGTTTTAAACCCTATCTTACATCAAGATAAGTATTTACTTCATTAATTCAATTATGTCTTTGATTATTTGTGTGTATGCTTGCATGTTCTCCATGTCCGGCTAATTTATTTGTGTGTTTGCTAGAAGTATGAAACTTAATTATTGAATATTGATTGGTTGTTTCTTATCTTAGTTGATATATGATCTAGTAATGCGATAGGTCATTCGTTGTGTACTTAATGCTTGATTCATCTTTGTGAACCTTAGAATATAATTACGAGTAGTTGTAGGCTAAACCATCCAAAGAGCGCCTTAGTAGAGTTTATCATCCCTAGTGGGTTTGTAGACGAGACCCTTTGGTAAGTTCAAAGAGTTGGGGAGAAACGCATACCCTACAACTTTAGACACACAACGCAACTAAGAATAAGATGTGACAACTCAACCATCAATAGGAGATAATTAAGGAGTAATACAACCTAAGTAAACACATCTTTAAACTATCATACGAGCACACATTAATTAGACATAGACTCCCACAACCTTAGTTTAGATAATTAGATAATAGTAGAGTAATCGGTAGAAATACCAACCCCCAAATCCAATACCCGAGATTCGTACCTTTCCATTTCATAAAACATAAAAGATAAAAATAATCTTCCTCAACCTTAACCTTAGCGTAGTAACTCCTTACTAGCATTCCTATTCCCCAGAGAACGATATCAATACCGTGGCTTACCCTAATTACTACACTACAACGATTAGGTTCACCGCCTAGGGTGTTATAAAACTTGCTCAAGAAAAGGAAGTTTCCTTGACCCGAACGACGCGTGTAGCGTTATCACTTTCCAACCCATGGTAATTATTTCTCACTGGTCAGACCTCCGGTCATTTTTACACTTTCATACTTGGTCGACTTATCTCGAGTTAACTTGGTCAGACCTCGAACCCGAGGCATAAGATGAGAACTAAACATGCTTTTGACATTATTACTTGATACTAATGCCTTAAACAGTCTCAATAAATCTAAGAGTTGCATTATGTAATTAACGCTCATCGCTACCTCTTGTCCTATTTTTTTATACACTGGTCAGACCTATGGTAATTTAATGGGGTTGCAAGATGGATCTTAGTCTTATTAGTAATTAATTGGGTAGTTAATTCTTTTAAGAATGTAATTATCGAAAATACTAGAATTGAACTTTTTATGTTCTGATTAATTGTGTTATTGCAACATAATTCGTAAACAAAGTTGTTTTTCTTTGAAAAACAAACTTAGTCTCTTTTCCTAGTAAGAAGAGTGAGACTTATACCTATCTTTTCTCCTTAGTTGACAAACTAAGATAGGATTACAAATTGATAAACTCATTTATGATCTTTCATTACCCTTTTGTGGTCTAGAGATAATTGAAAGATAGAAAATTTTGTGTAACTGGAAACATTGCGTTTAGAGCTACCAAAATAAATAACATTCTGCACTTGTCACGATGTATGAGTTTAAACCGCAAAGAGTAAAGGAATTACTAGCATATTTGCTAGGTAATTTTCTTGGACTCTTGTTTATTCCTAAAGTGCTATATACCCTTGGGGCTTTGTAGATGATAAAGGAGGAATTGCATGCTAAAGATTCAAGTTAATTGAATGAAAGAATGGCTAGTCCATTGTCTACATAAGTAGAACTTCATATACTCTGCTCAATAACTAAGTACATGTTACTCGTAGGCAATTGAAGAGAATAAGAAAGTATGTAAAACTGCTATATGCTTTCTACTGGAAATGTAACACTTACAATGTTGACAAATCCAGTGGGAGGTTGCATTTTATGACTGAAATATCATTCATGTAATGTTGTCAATTTCAGTGGGAGCTACGGGATTTATTTCCTGTTAGTCACCCATATCATTTCAAACTAGCTTTGAAATAATTCATTAGTTTTCGAATATAAACAACCATTGCTTAAAGAAAAATTGCATTTCATTTTATCAGATAACTCGTTGCCTTCCTGTTGTCGCTTCCTGAAGCGTTATCTATAGAATAATAATCCACAATTCCTTATTAAAGGTTATGGTTCTAAAACTACTTATGATATCTATGACATTATCATATCGCTTGAACAATCAATCACATGTTGTTTGTTTTCATAATATGATGTTGTACCTTTCACAGTGGGAGAAATCTCAAAGTGTGCAAGGAACAACAATATTATTGGTATCTCTTGACCGCAAGGTAAGAAAACTAATAAATCTACTAGGACTTAAACACGGTAGATGTTTATTGCCCTACTACATGTAAATAAGAATTCTAGTAGGACTTAAACAAATGAGATGTTTATTGCCCTACTACATTCTAATAATGATTCTACTAGGACTTGAACATGCTAGATGTTTGTTGCCCTACTACATTCAAATGTCATGATATTATGTATAGATACTTCAACATTAGACTACATGTTTTAGTCAACATAATTATGGTTATATGATAATGATCATAATTCTGAAGTATAAAATTAACTTAAAATTACTATAGAACTCTATAGTTTGCGTTCATGATTATTTTTGTTAGTATAATTATGCTTACATGTTAAGACATAATTATAAAATCCTTGAATTAATCAATGACTTATAACATAAAGTATATATAGTAAATGTGTTATGTCTTCTTGTTCACACATAAACATGAGGCTTTGAATTATTCAAAGACTGATAATGTATTATTGAAATATTATGTTTTCTTGTTAACACATGAACATATAATCCTTGAAAAGTTCTGTCTTCTTGTGAACACGTGAACATAAGGTTCTTGTATTATTAAATGAATATACATTATAGCATGCACTTGGTTCATAAACCCTTTTGGATTTTTGATTTTTCTACACTTCCTAGCTTGAAGATTGTAGTTTTGGTGCTCTTCCTAGCTTGATGAAACACAAAACTGTTGTTAGAATTTTTGGTTAAAGAGTGATACTAAATTAGAGTTTTTCTATAAACCCTAATTTGAGTTGTTGGAAGGAATTCCATTATGTCTTGATTTAAGTTCTGAATTTGTTAAAATCTTATGAAGCATTTTATTAACAAATTTTGAGATGAGAACTTAAAATGTATTTTTTGGTTCTCCATAAAGAACAATTTATTGTCGCTTAAATACTTAGTATTTAAAGAATTGTCTCTACTTACAAAAGTAAGTGGGAGTATACACATATCTCAAAGTTTTTGAGAACAAAATACTTAACCTTCTAAAATCCACTTATTAATGTCATACTAAGGTTAAACATGAAAATGTTGACCAAGTATAATGATTACTCATTCATAACCGAAAGGATGCCTCATCGCTTGAGTGATATTTTTAACATCATTGCTGAGGAATATAAGTTAGAAGATTGTTGTAAATCAGCTAACTACTAAAATACATTATCACATCTTGAATCTGATAAATATTTTAGAGTTATGAATGAGAAGATGCAGTCCTTAAAAGGCAAATCGAGTTTTGAGCTTGATTGTTATTTCGCTAAACAGTTAACCTATGAGGTTGGAATGAGTTTCTTTTGAAGAAAGACTCACAAGGACAAAATTGTATACATATTAATGTTTGGCATTTTATAAAAAGTTTTTAATCATACTTAAGCAATTGACTGTGATTAAATTTTCTTATATATATACACATTAATTATACTAGCAGGGTACCCGCGCGATGCGGCGGCGGGTACCCTGAAATAAAAATTTTCAATAAACCATGCTTTATAATCTGAAACGTTTTATGTGAAGATAAATTTGCGGATGTCAAAAGTTTCATGTCGCATATTTGAATTCTTTAGAATATTATAGTTGGGTACCCGTGCGTTGCGATGGCGGGTATCAAGTAATAAAATTTTCTAAAAAATTTTTCAATTTTATGTTTTCTCTACAATAACTTTACCAATAATAAAACATAATGAGTTTGAATAACTTTAAAAAATGAGATTGATAATATCAAACTAATTCATATAAAAACAATTGAAAGTGACGATGATTTTGCTATGCGGTAGTCAATAATGTTATGGGTTATGGTCAAATTAGTTGATATTGGTCCAGTAGTCACAAGTAAGTAGAAACATTTTTTTTATGAAATATATATATATTTTTGAACATGTTTGTATCATTAATATTGTTTATTACACTTGTCCCATATATAAAAAAAAAATATAAATAAAAGAGTACTTATAATGTATACATCTTGTAAAGTATATATTTATGAAAATGTTTAAATCATTAATATTGTTTATAACACTTGTCCCACATAAATAAAAGATATAAATAAAAAAATGTTTATAATGTAAAGAAAACTTACATGTTTAAACAATCATTTAGAGTTATCTATGAAAAGTATAATAATTAATATACTAATATATTAATCATTGAATTAGCACTTAGCACTTTGCACATTTGCATCATTTGTCTTAAAAAATTGTCCCAACTTTTACAAAAACCATTTTTACTTTTGTGGTTAATTTTATTTAAAATAATTCAAAATTTATTTAGATTGGTTCTTGAAACACTCTTACGATATAATAATAGTTTTGAACTTTATAGTTTTGCATGCATTTTAAAATCATATTCATTTATATGCATTTTGCATTAAAACTAAACTAATTCAAAAGAAATAATTAATGAAGCATTAAAATGTTGTGGAAGATAATTAGTAAAACAATTTATTATATAAATTGTGCATTAAAAATTGTAATGCTTAAAAACACATTAATGACATCTTAAAAAAATTTAGGAGAGAGGGTCATCCCTCCATTATAAGTAGTATAGATATGTGTAATATGTATAGAATCAAATAAATTATCACTTGTGAATTTACATCTCTGCATCATTTGTCTTAAAAAAATTGTCCCGACTTTTACAAAAAACCGTTTTTTAATTTTATGGTTAATTTTATTTCAAATAATTCAAAATTTATTTAGACTGGTTCTCGAAACACTCTTACGATATAATAGTAGTTTTGGAACTTTGTAGTTTTGCATGCATTTTAAAATCATATCCATTTATATGTGCATTTTTGCATTAAAACTAAACTAATTCAAAAAAGATAATAAATGAAGCATTAAAATGTTGTGGAAGATAAATTAGTAAAAGCAATTTATTGTGTACATTATGCATTAAAAATTGTAATGCTTAAAAAACACATTAATAACATCGTAATAAAGTTTAGGAGAGATGGTCATCCCTCCATTATAAGGGGGTGGCAATGGTCACTTACCATACCTCACCATACCTCATTATCCACCAATAATTTCATTCCACCTAATCTCATACCTCACTCATACCGCACCATAGTTTTTTAGTGGCAATGGTCATTCCATACCTCACGCATTTTTTTTTAAATTCATAATTATATTAAACAATTAAATAAAAAATAATATTTCATTAATAATAAAAAAATGCATAATACGTAAGAAAAATTACATCACCGTTGAAATAAAAAGAAAATTAAACTAGTCATCGAGGTATGCTAAGTCTAGAGCCGCCAAATGTCTGTAAGATCAAATCGTAGACGATTATTGATATCTTCGCCTAGTAACTCCCCAGTAGTGCATCATCATCGAAAATCGGCGCCACCGGCCGATCCATTATATGAACCGTGATATTGCCATCCCGTCGCCTTTTAAAATCATATTGCATAGTATAATACACGATAAACGAGAGTCGATTCTTTTCGACCGACATAGCCCGTAGAAGACGACTAAGAATCATCCACTTTCCTTTCAGACGCCAAAAGCTCGCTCGACATCCTTTCTTGCGCACTCTTGTAGCTTTTGAATCTATTTTCCTTCGGTCGTTGGGAAACTTATATGCTTTAACCAACGTTGAATATGTAGGATAGATTCCATCGGTAAGATAATATCCACGCTTGTAAAGCCGCCCATTTACAAGAAATGAACTGCTTGTGCCGCTCCATTTCGCCAAGAAGATACAACGAGATTGATTCAAAACATTGATATCGTTATTCACACCGAGGTCCAAAAACGAATGCTAAAACCACAAATCATTTGAAGTGACGGCTTCAAACATAATAGTCGGGTATTGGTAATCACCTCTTTTATATTGGCCTCTCAAATGCCTAGGAAAATTTCGCCAAACGAAATGTGTACAATCAATGCTACCAAGCATTCCAGGAATGTGATGTTTTTCTTCATGTGCCTCGAATAACCGTGCAACGTCATGGCTTGTCGGCCTACGTAAGAACTCTCAACCGTATAACGCAATTACCGCATGGCAAAAATGATCAAGAAAATCTCCTAAAAAATATTAAAAAATATATATACGAAAATAAAAAAAATACGAATTTATATATATATTAAAAAAAATACGAATCAACTAAAAAAAATACCGGACGTTCTTCGTGACATGTTTAGATAGTCATCAAATCTATCCGGAGGTTCACCCGTTGCGAGTTGCCGAATGACCGATGTGCATTTTTGTAATGCCGTGAAACTTTTTTTCTTCCTCGTGTCTCGGCCCTCTTTAAACCATTCAAATGTCGCTTCAACATCGCACACAATTCTTAAAAACAAGCTTTTGCTCATTCGAAATCTTTCACGAAAAACACGGTGGGGAAACTTTGGTCGTTCGACGAAATAGTCATTCATTAAAGTTTCTAATGCTTTATCAAGAAAGCGGGTCAAAGATTGCCCCCGAGTATTGCTTGAGCTAGCGGTGTCATGAAGGGAATCGCGATAGCATAAATAGGTTTCGTAGTACTACCGGTGGACAAAATGAGTTCTGACGACTCTTCGAAAAATTAATTCATCATCGGACGAAGGAGAGGATGATGAAGACATTTTTTGAATGTTATAATTGATTTGTGTGTGTAAAAATAATGTGATTTGGAATGTGTTGTGAGGAGTATTATTTATAAAGGGAATGGGAATTTTATTTTTTATTTATTTATTTATTTATTTTTATGTTAAATGCATGTAACGGTCAAAAAATTCAAAAAACACCACACACTCCTCCATTTTCTCCTCCATGCCGCTGCGGTTTGTGAAGCCACTATCCATGCCGATTAGGCCATACCGCATGGGTTGCAATGGGATGTCGCTCGATGCCGCTCCATACCGAAAGCCAAACCGTGTGTGTTGCCACCCCCCTAAGTAGTATAGATAAAGATATTTAATTGTCATACATGTGATTTGTAGGTTGAATATGACAATTAGATTTTATAACTTTTTCCTTATGATTACCTTTTGCGAGGACGGTGTGTAATCAAAAGGGTTATGAATCGAAATAATCTTTATGTAGTATACAAGATTTATGCAATCCATGTTTTGGATTAGATCATGCATCTAAGAGCTGAGATCTTGAATTTAATTACAATATGATTCTGATTAAATTAAGACAACTTTTGAGTACATCTGACATTGAGTGGGAGCATTGTGTTTTTAATTAAAATTTACATGTTGATGATATCATTCTATTTAAGCTAGATATTGATCCTTAAGCTTAAAATGAAATTTCACTTGAAATTTAGGGAACAAAACAAACAACCTTGGAATAGATGTTTATATGGAATAAACAAATGCGGAAAATTAAGTCTGACACAAAATGCAATATATCATTTGAGCAAGTCTTAAAATGGTATATTTCACTTGTAATAATTTACATAGATGGAAACCTTGTGTTTTTAAACTAAGGATTTATCATGTATATATTATATTGTGTATAAGACTAGTTGTTGCTTTTGTACAAGAACAAAATGAGTTGACAACAACAATATCTAATTGAGAGTGTTTAGATTATTGTTTGTATAAATTTTTACGAATTATAAAGCATAGTGTTGTATAAGTACAAATGATGATAAAAGATTATTTATACTAGTTGTAGTAGAATTTTATCATCTATGATAAGTTTGCTAACTAGCTATGTTTAATATAGAGCATTGTTGCATTACACATTAATGAATGAGAATACTTTACACTTTTAGAAACTGTAAAGATGACTGTCAGTATGTCGTTGATTTCTAATACCTCATGCAAGGTAAGACGACATCTCCATACTATAACTCTTGCTATAGTATGATCATATGAGATAAGACACTCATTTTATATTTCAAATCACTCACTATGTGTGAAATTTGAAATAAGTATTCGGAAAGTTTACTCAGATGACTATTTAGTTTTCTTGTAAAAGAAAGGTTGAGAATGTTGGAAACATTAGACTTCAACTTACAAAATGAGTTTCATGCATATCTGTTTTAGTATTTGGATAATTGGTATTGAAAGATAATTTTTACTTTATGATGAATAAAGATATTTGGTATTTGTTATTCATTCATATAATAATTGTTATCCTATATTTGCATGTTTAATCCTTGAATAATTTTATTATTCTAAATATGTCCATTGTCGCTTAACAATATGGGAATATTGTTATGTAAGGCAAATGTAAGTGTTGGTTATATTCTAACGAGAATGTGGATTGTTCCGCCAAACTCATATGTATTCACTAGAGATGCATATTGATTCCCCAACTTTCAAACATTTACTTTTGGATCCTTGTCATAAGTAAAATATTGAAAATGGTTTGTTATCTTCGCCCTTAGACTTGAGATGCAAGCAAGTTCATTATGTGTGGATATCACTTTTTGTAAGTATACGCAAAACGCTATCTCAACAAGGTAGTTATAAAGCTATATTTCGGAGTGATGTGAGCGACATTCACAACACTTGTAGTCAATAAAGGATTTGTTACTCCACTTGATATGTGCAGAATGATACCATGGCGCCTCTCCAGATTTATTCAGATAATTATTTGGTCAAACCCAAAGGGTAATGCAAGATGATTCTTGATTACATTTGGTATATCTGAATTAAAATCTATAACGAGATTCTAAATAGTTAAACTATAGGAATGATTTAAGATCCATAATCCATGGTTTAACGGTATCTATAACAAATAATGATTAGAGCAAGACATTGAATGACCATGCTACTGAGAAACTTTTACGAAACTGTTCTCTCAGACACTTTTAGTTAAAAACCGAGTGAGAGCGTTTGCTAGGCGTTTCCGTCGTTAGTTTTGTGTGCCATTCGACACACCAACTCCCAAGTGGGAAACACGACAAAACGACTAAAAGTGTGTGAGCCGATGGGGCACACACGATAAACACGAGTGTACGTGTCGAACGTAATATAACTTGAATATATACTCGATATAAATGCATGAACCTTGACCCGATTTGCATGACCCATGGACAGCTTGTTTAAGTGAACTTGGGTCGGATTGGAAGGACTAGCCTTGGGCCTTAATGTCTATCACTGATCGGGCAAGAGAGTTTTTTGTTTGGGTTTTTTGGCTTGTTGACCAAGCAATGATAACAAAGAAAGAGTTGGTTGCTTTGGCTATAAAAGCAAATATACCTCCTCACATGCACGAATTATCTATCTATCCTAAAACCTTAAAAACCAATCCACAACTTTCTGTTATTTTTTGTAAGTTGATTAGGTATTAAAGTTTCTTTGATTCAAACCTAAACTTGTACTTGATTCAAGAGTTTGAGGTTTGTTAGATTGGTTTTAATGTTGGTTCCTAGTTCTCGAACAAGCAGCAAGGGATGTCTTTTGATTCCTGGTCGTGTAACACTTCTCGGACAAAAGCACAAGGATGATATCGGATAGTACGTATCCGATATCGGGTATTGATAATTGTTACTGTTCATCGAGCAATATGAATTTTTGGATAAGAAGAAAGTTTTGATTTCTTGGGTGTTTTCTTTGTTCAAGTAATATTCAAGTTGTATCACTTGTTGATTGGTTTTAATTACGTTCTCGACTAGCCTCAATATCGAACGTATACGTTATCGGGTTTGTGTGTGATACTCTTCGAGGTATCTATTTTAGATACTTAAGGTTTCGTTTGGTTTCTTGTTCCGTTACTAGAGATCAATTGCCAAGCAATGTTAGCTTTTCTATATACCTTTTATTAATTAATTGATATATTAATTATTTTTTATTATTACGTATTAATCTAATTGCGATAAATAGATTCTTATCCGTTGCGTACTCATAAAAATTAATTGGTTAACTTGTTCTAAAATCCCAACAGTATATAGGTCAATGCCACTTTGTCCACTATTGTAAGATCCGATTATTTTGTTCTTTACATCCAACTTGTGGCCAAAAGATCATCTAAACTCTATCAACCAAAGCATAATTATTAAAATACTTCACAACTTCCATTTCAACGGTAAAAATCTGGATCTTGTTCTTTTTCATCTTGGTCTTTTGTTACTAATCAGTCATTGTGGTCTGATATTTAGCTTTCAAAGATGCAAGCTTTAGTGGACATGACAAATAAATTATAATAAGAGAATCTTTCCTTTCTAGCCAACATAATTTTGGTAGTACAAAGTTAGTCTACGGAGTAGAGATCGAAAAGGGATATAATGTTCATTTGAGTCGAACATAAAGGAAAAGTAAGTTTGGTGTAACAAAAGTAATGAGCATTGCACAAGCTCTTTCTTGGATGCCACCATCTTTACCATATGCATATGATAAACTATTTACCATTGTAAATTCCACTCGCTGCAGTCGGTGCATGAACATTCTTATAAATAACTAGGAATCATATTCGAGTTTTAAAACCATATATTGGCATCAATATATAATGATTTTTGTAATTCAATGGGCGACGAACGAGTAAATGCCATGAGTAAGTTTAACATTCCTAATTCAGTGTCGGAAAAAATGGATTTATGTGAAAAAATGGACTTGCGTAGTTGCATGCTTTGCGAATCCAACGTTGTTATTACTCAATGATTTACGAAGAATGCATCAACGTATATAGGTCAATGCCACTTTGTCCACTATTGTAAGATCCGATTATTTTGTTCCTTACATCCAACTTGTGGCCAAAAGATCATCTAAACTCTATCAATCAAAGCATAATTATTAAAATACTTCACAACTTCCATTTCAACAAAGAAAATCGGATCTTGTTCTTTTCGAGTAAATTCGAAAATAGGATGATTTTGAAAATCTATTCTAAAACTAGGATGACTTCCTTTTCTTATTCTAATTATAGGATTAATAGTTTTCTTATTCTAAATGTAGGATATTTGCATTTTTTTCTTATAATTCCCTTTCATACCGGACCCAACAATTCATTTCTTTTTCATACCTCATTTCTTTTTCGTTTTGGTTTTGTTTTCATCTTTTGTTTACTAAATCCTTCTCAAATATAACATTAATTACTTCTAGAGTATTTGGTGTGTGAGTCTAGGAATGATGATGTAAATAAACCGATAGTCCTTGTTTGGTATAAGCTAGGTGACATCGACACATGAGAAAACTCATGAAACAAACGTTTTCCACGAACGTGAGTGTAAATAGTTTAACTAGTATAAATGTTTAACTAGCACTTTGTACGAGAATATAATTAGGCTCATTAAGTGGAGGGTTTAACTAGTATAAATGTGTTGAGTTTATGATATATAAAATATAATAAAACATAAAGACATCAAGAGTACACAGCGGAAGACTTAAGATCATAACAAATAAATTAATTAACTGAAAGTATGCGTAACGTACCTCTTGCGAATATCAAATCCCTCGAGCAAAGCAAAACCACCCTCGAGCAAAGCAAACCAAAGAAGTACTTATTGGTGTAAGAATAATGTCTTACAACCACGTTCTTGTACACACGAATTAACCAAACGAATCAAGCGATTGCTAGATCTAACACAAGTCCTCGTTTAAGAAAAACGAAACCAAACTCCCTTACTTGGGGTGTTCGGCGAAATATGGACTAGAGAGAGAGAGAGAGATCTAGGGTTAATTCAATGCACAAGTGTATGAAACCCTAGAACCTAGCCCTCCTTATATACTAGTAGGTAAACTTAGGGAACAAGTTAGGGATTTAGGCTTTGTAAAGCCCTATGGCCGCCATGATGGAAAGCCCAAAGCCCAACCCATAATTTTCTCCAAGTTTTCCATTTCTAGTCCTTCTTTTCCATTTAACGGTCGTTAGTCATTTTCCGTTAAATACTTAACGATCGTTAACCGGACTTAATGTGTAATAATTAATCGTAAACATAAACATTAATTATTAACTTTAATTCTCATTCGCTAATGTGTGCAATCCGTGGTCACGAGTTCGAATCCGGACATTCACATGTTTGTAAATATATACATTTCCAACACTCCCACTGGATATGTTTACAAAGCGTGAAATGACATTGGTTAGCGTCTAGCAACACGCCAATGCCCCGGTACAACTCGTGTATGGTTTTCGGAGAAAACCAAGTTTGATGATTCATCATCATATTCATCCTTTATTTCTAATACCATGTTAATAAGAATATGGATCTTACTCATTTCTTAATTAACTATTCATTTCTCGCTTTATATGATTGATTAAGATTACCAATTCTTACGAACATATTCCGAAGACCTTGGGCATGGCCATGCAAACATCTTAACAACCCTACGAGGGCCCAAGAAGTATTATACTTCAAAATAAATTTGAAGGAAACAAATCTATTTTGACTACAAGCGAGGATTCATAAATTTCGCAACACTTCGAAAACAACCCTTATAACTACCGATTCGTATAGCGTTAGATTGCTTCACAAAATGCACTACATTCATGACATATCTCTTGTATCTCAAGTCGAGGATAAATATTCATGATATACTTAATGACTAAGATCCATAAAGTATCATCATGTGGGTGGGATAAGTCCTATACTCAATTCATTGAATATCATCGAAATTAGTCATGCTACGCATCAATATACTTTCAAGTATATTCTAACTAATACTCGATTTGTCTTAATTCAATATCATTCCCATGTTATTGATTGACAACGGACTATTTAGAACAACTTAAGTTATTCATGGATTTAAACATGCAAATATAGGACACAATATTATAAATGAAATTAAGCGTATACCGTACTTTAATTCATTATAAATAATAATTGTTTAACATCCTTTATCCAAATACTAAATAGATCAATGCATGATAATTCTCAGTTAATGAATTTTGCCACAAGTCATGCAACTCATACTTGTTGACAAGGCATAATTTCAACTAACTTTGATCTACAAGAATTTTGAGAATACTTATTTCAAAAATTCAATAATTGAATTTCTTGTATGTGTTTACACATATCTTGATATTGTCATATCATTCCATAAGGTGCGTGATAACCTGAACCACCTTTATATGACAATCATCTTTCAAAACTTTTAAAGTTTAAAGTATTCTTCATTCTTTAATGTATAATGCAACTATGCTCTTAATTGAGCATAACTAGTCAATATGGTCATCACCAACGATACCATGACTAGAATTGAGTGTCATCTCAATTATACCAAAGCATCATTGTGTACAACAATATGCTCTTTAAACATCCGTAAACTTTGAATATTTATTTGTTTGGTGTCATACAAACCTCAAGTTTGTTGACTATGACAATTACAACAATTTGTTGTATAGAATCAGGGAGCAACTCCAGTGTGGAATGCAATTCTAAATCCAAACATAAATATTACAATGTTGTTAAATCATCTTGTAATCAAGCATGATACAACAACCTTATACACAACATGATGTTCATGATGAATCTTCAAGTTAGACTTTAAGATCTCATTCATATACTATCTTGTCAAAGATATGTACTCATCATGTTCTATTAGACTCATTTATTTACCGCATATGTTTATAATAATAAACATATATATATTCAAGGTTATATATTTTATTTTCCAAATCTTACAAACGAAGTTTCATTCTCAACTAAAACTTAATTTAGGTGGAATGTAGTTGCCCATACAACATATAAGATTTAAAAATAATACTCCCACTAGCTTTCGGGAATACTTACGAGCTATCTTATTTTAATTATTAAATCAAACATGGATTTAATTTTAAACATAAGAATCATCTCCTAGATGCATGCATATATCCATTCATGGATTCTTGCAGTTTGTACATATTCAAAGATTATTTGAATTCATAAAACTCCTTTGCATTACTTATCGTCCTCATAAAAGTAATTCCAAAACAAAGAGTTTTGATATTCATTGTCAAAATTTCACATCAATGAAACTAAGTATGACAATTATAATCTTTATACTTCTATTTAATGTATCTAGTAAAGAATATTCAATCATAGTTAATTGCTTAAATATGATTAATATTATTATCACTAGACATGCATTAAATACGTGTACAATATTTTCCATATGATTCCTACACAAAGATTTAAACCACTAGGGTTTTCATTCTTTGAAGAAACTCATTAAGATAAACCAAATATCTAAAGTTGATTATCTCTATGGACAGCATCTCTACATTCATAGTATGGTTGATTTACCACAATACAACATTTGGTAAATTTATCATTATGATTAACGAGCTTACCATGATCCTCAGAACTCATATTCCTCGACATATTAAATATCCGAGATATCCTTGCGGATCTATGAATGACAATTCCATCATATTAAGGTCTATCATTTTCATGTTTAGCCTCATCATGATATTTGCTAGTGCATTTTAGAAGATTATGCATTTTGTAATTCAATCTTTCAAGATCTAAACAAAACTCCCACTTGCCTTTAACAATTTAAAGATTACCTTTAAATAGTTTAGCAAGTAGAGTAACAATACATTGTTCTCTTTTGGGATATTACAAAACACATTGATAGTTCGACATCGCTTTGTTACAACTCACTATACAAGTAGTTTAACAAATTGAACTTCATTTATAAGACTTAATGTGATTCATCACATTCCATAAACAAATGGTGTCTTATCAATCTTCTAGGTTGGAGTCTTATTGAGTATATTCAATCTATACTCAATCTACTAACCTTGATAACTTTTGGAAGAAACTATAGTTATCTTGAATCAAACATGCCAATAGATTTTGATTCTTCTAACCGAACATACCATAAAACTATGGTATTTCATTAGAATTAATATTGTAAGATAATCTAACAATATTTAAGATAACCATCTACTCTTTGGCTCATCTATTTACCAACAAAGTAAAACTTAATGGTACAATAGAATTACCAAGTCAATTGCATGTATTATAACACAAGTATTTTGACCAAGTCAAAAGACATATCGATTATAATCCCACTATACGTTATAAGTCATTGATCACCTCATTGACTTCATGCATATGTCTTAAAACATAGCAAGTTAACGTCTTACTTTATATTGTAAGTCTTGTATTAAAGACTTCATGTTTGTGATTTTACAAAATCATAAACATTTATAATAAAAGTAATTATGAACACCACCTCGTGTTTCAATTAATATTTCAAGTTAATATTGACTACATATATTTAAGTCATTCAACGAATACTTAAATTCAAAGTAGTATTAGATTACTTCATTTAATTATGTTATTCCATGAAATGTTCAACGTAAGAAACGCAAAATCATCCATGCTCGTTCTCACGACACGTGGATATTTTACCTTGGGCTACAATCTAGTTCACGTTCTCACGCAACATAAATTGTAACTACAAGTGTTTCTTAAATATTGAAGAACATAAATATTTAAAATAAAGTAGTCTTTGTTATCATCTTGACACATGTTCTTAATACGGCAATCATACATATTTAAATGTATAATTCCTATTGGAACGTTACTCTCTTACCTTGCGGTCAAGAGAATCATATTTATATGTGTTGTACCTTGCACACAATAAAGATTTCTCCCACTTGTGCATGGAACAACATCATGTAGCAGATAAACAACACGATACACGTTCGTTTATTTGATTAATATGATTTGTGTCATAGATATAACAAGTAGATGTAGGACTATATTGATTAGTAAGGAAACGCACATGACAATCCTTGAAAACCATAAGTGCCTACAATTGGAAAGTAATTATCTTTGAAGATAATATGGGTTACTACACAGGAAATAAGGCTTGTAGCTCCCAATTGAATTAGAAATCATTAAAACAACTTCTTATTCAAGAATGCAACACAAATGCTCCCACCGAATCGACAACATTGTAAGTGTTGCATAACCGATGAAAACAACTTGCTTGCTTTTTACTTTCCTACACCTTTGAAGAACCATACGTAATCATTACTAAGGTACTAAAAGGTGTATTCTACTCTGTGAATGATGGGTTATCCATCAATGTTATTAACTTGAAAAATTGGGTATGCAATTTCTTCCTTAACAGGTCTACCATCCCCATACTGGTATGTAGCACCTTTAAAGGTTAAAGCAAAACAACTAGATAAAATATGCTAGTTTGCCTTTTACCAATTTTTGCGGTAATTAGTCTAGCTTCTAATTTAGTAACTCATATACATGTTTTCCAGTTAACCAACATTCATGTTTGTTACAAAAGGATTCATTCACCAAATGAAGGTAATGAAATCTTTATGGAAAATAAGATGTGCAATTCATTGCTATGAGTTACATTAGAATTTAGACAATTCAAATGTTCCTATTATACCTTTCTCATTCATGAAAAGGAATAGGATTGAGTCTCATGCTTCTCCCATGGAAAAGAGACTTCGTTTGTCTTTTCGGTAAATTATTCTCGATCAAACAATGTTTGAAAGCAGAATGGAGCAATTTATTGATCAAAGACTAAACTTTGTTTACGGTTAAATGTTGCAATTATACATTCAAAAGAATTACAAAATTCAATTTAGTATTTTCGATAATTAACCTTTTCAAGAAAATTAATTACCCATGGTTCATAAGCATATAACCATTTAATTTTCATTTGAAAACTAGGATCCAAATTGTCATAATCTCATCACATCGGTTGATCGCTAGTAATGAACCTTATACAAAGTGGTAGAGCTTTTGCTCAATTGCCAATTTCAATTGCAATTCCTAGATTTATGGGATTTACATATAGCCAATTTCAATTGCCATGTAAACATGTTTTATCCCATCTTATGCCTTGAGTTGCCAGTTCTCACTACAAAACTCAATTAAGTTGTCCAACTTAAGAAACTGCAAAATCGTCCATGCCCGTTCTCACGACACGTGGACATTTTACCCTTTGATTACGATCTAAGTCACGATCTCACGCAAATAAAAGGTAATCTTAGGTGTTTCCGTTTCGTTGGATGGCATATAACTTAAATTAAAGGGTAATAATTTTGATGTAAAATCAAATATGTACAAAAATGTCATGCATTCATCTTTGTAGCATAGTTTTTATTAAAACATTTATATCTTGTTTTAATGTTTAAGTTTTTCATCATCAAACTTTAATTGAGGTATTGGTTTCACCAATCAAGGAATTTAGTGTTAATTATCATCCATTATACCGTACTTTTGCATAAGTGTAAACACTTAGTGTTTCGGATAATTACCACCGAAGTGGCGCATGGAATTAAAACTAATTCGCCTTAAGATGAGCTTGCACATTTAATGGCTTACTAAGTAGCTCCACTCGAACTTACAGAGGCGAGGACTGTGCAGCTAAAGCACAACCTTAGACATCCTTTCGGTGTGACTATGCGCACTTCTTTAAACCCCTTTTATTAGTTCATTCTCATGGGTGAGCCGTTCACTCATTTGTACCAAAGTCATCATCAATTAAACGATTATGATTACTATTCTTAAAATACATGTTTCACCATTGTTTAGGTCGGTTTATTTTTCTTGTAAAAATACCCTTGTTACAAAACACAAACAAGCAAGTATTTGAAAAATAAACAAATAAACAATGAATACATAACAAATAAAAGTCATGCATATCAAATAGCCACATGCAAACGGTTTTGATAAATCTTATTAATAACCAATTCTAGATCATCAATATGCATATATTTAATTAAGACTTCCACCCGTTTTCATCTATGTACAAGGTGAACCACATGCATCGATTCATCGATTGCGTAAGTCAAAACTAAATATATACCACATAGCACATAATTGATTAAATTAATAATTATTGAGGTCTTCCCAATTTAAGATCTATCATAATTTAATGTATATCACTTAAAACATGAAAGACATACAATAAAAAGCAGATCCATGATAAAACATGCAGATAATTATCATGGATATAAATTACACTTAACAATTAATGCGATTAAATCAAAGTTACGCATATACACATAAAGTTGCATGCATCTTAGGGTTTCTAATCCAATTAAAACAATAGTTTACAAAACCCTAATTAGGGCACCAAAAAAACGCCCCCCTCAAAATTAGGGTTTAGGTTTTGCAAACCCTAGATCTAAGCATACAAATAATAACACATTCATGTTTATTTTAATTATGTGTTTCAGTAATTAATTACTTGTTATACAAGGCTCGTGATGCCACTGTTTAGTTTATGATATATAAAATATAATAAAACATAAAGACATCAAGAGTACACAATGGAAGACTTAAGATCATAACAAATAAATTAATTAGCGAAAGTATGCGTAACGTACCTCTTGCGAATATCAAATCCCTCGAGCAAAGCAAAACCACCCTCGAGCAAAGCAAACCAAAGAAGTACTTATTGGTGTAAGAATAATGTCTTACAACCACGTTCTTGTACACACGAATTAACCAAACGAATCAGCGATTGCTAGATCTAACACAAGTCCTCGTTTAAGAAAAACGAAACCAAACTCCCTTACTTGGGGTGTTCGGCGAAATATGGACTAGAGAGAGAGAGAGAGATCTAGGGTTAATTCAATGCACAAGTGTATGAAACCCTAGAACCTAGCCCTCCTTATATACTAGTAGGTAAACTTAGGGAACAAGTTAGGGATTTAGGCTTTGTAAAGCCCTATGGCCGCCATGATGGAAAGCCCAAAGCCCAACCCATAATTTTTCCAAGTTTTCCATTTCTAGTCCTTCTTTTCCATTTAACGGTCGTTAGTCATTTTTCCGTTAAATACTTAACGATCGTTAACCGGACTTAATGTGTAATAATTAATCGTAAACATAAACATTAATTATTAACTTTAATTCTCATTCGCTAATGTGTGCAATCCCGTGGTCACGAGTTCGAATCCGGACATTCACATGTTTGTAAATATATACATTTCCAACAAATTATTAAAACCACCTTAAATGCAGATATATTGTTTAACTTAACAACTAGTAATATGTCATCAAAATGAGCATTTTTCCCCAAATTTACACCTGGAAGGAGATATAGTTTGGTCAATAACAACTCTTTGCAGAAAAAAACCATTTAATATATTAACTTGGAATATTAATATTATTAATGAATACTGAAAAAGATTTCGAATAATTAGTGGCATGTAATGGATTAATATGCAAAATTTACAAGAATCATCCGCTCAACTAAAACTAAGCATGAAGACAAACCATCCACAAAATAAATCAAACTATACTACAGTTTTTGTAGATCTGCTGGCTTAATTATTGGAGGTTTAGTAGTATAATGATTTGAACGTATCGAAGTTTAGTGTCTAATGCTCATGCATCAAAGCTACATTTCCATCCATGCATATAGTTATCAAGTCATCTAAAACTTAAAATGATTATTAATAATTTTCCTTGAAAATTTGATGAACTCTAATGTACTTTATCGAATCGTGGGAGCTTGGAAAATTAAAGGGCGAAATGTTTTTCGGAAGTTTATGGATCTGGTAAGTTATAGTTACAGATGATTCGAATAATGGAAAATACAGATGCGCGCTATCTGGCTTTCAAAGCCAAACTTAATTAGGTAATTGATCGATAGCACTTATTTTGTAACGTCTGTAGAGAACATTGTGGCGGAAAATTAAATACTCACATATACATGTCCTCGTTATCGGACTTGGACCCAAAAACTATCCTTCTGTAGAGAACATGGTTCTAGTGAGCAGTACGTAATCAAGCCACAATATAATACAATTGTGTACGGTTCTACAACTTTGAAGTGTGCGAAACCCATTCTTAGTGAAATTATAAGAAAAACTTTCCCTGCTAACATTCGTGTAAATTGAATCTGCGACAACCAAAATCATAGGATTAATTTTGAAGTGTATACATCAGTTAGTATGGGTGCTATATATATGGTTATATCATTCTAAAAAGCTATATATAATGCATAGATGAGGAGAATTATAAATAAGAAATGATTCGTTATGACCAAAAATATGAACAGACAAACTATTTTGTTTATGATATATCTGCAATTCACACACTAGGATATTACATAACGAATGTAGAAATTAAATAGTTTCAATCAGTTTTTTTTCCAACAACGACTATGAATCAATCATCAGCTTAATACCTCGACACTGTTCCATATTTTTGTCCTATCATGAATATAATCTGAAGCTTTTCTGTCAATACGAGGATCAGCCCATAGTCCCTCTCTATCTTGATCACTAGGATACACTTTATAAGCCTTCAAGGAGTCATCCCAATATCCGTCACCACTTTGCCGAGTCTTCTTGAATCTGAAGATCCTGAAGAACGAAAGATGTTGATAATCAGTCCCTTCCCACCCCGAACTCACACCCACAAAACACCAATCAAAACGGCAAGATTAGTTTCAATGCTTTGTATATTAATAAGGAAGGAAACTGATACACTTTACAAAGTAAACCTACTACCCTATTTATACCAACAATAAACTAACTAAAGTACATAAAACAAGACTAGGTAAAACCCATGCCTTTTATTCACATACCGAATGGAGCAACCCAAGTACCGATCCATACTTGGCCCATCAAGATTATACCCAACAAAAGATAGGATTTCTTTTGAGATTTATTTCCACCCATTTGTTCTCTAGGAGTACTTGCGAGTTCCTTTTGTATGTAAGAGTTGCGATTTGCATGGTATTTATACAAGAACCAAAGAATATCTAGAGATAATCTTGATCGTTGAATAAATCTTAGGGGTGTGGTAAAGTGAAGCTTATGTTAAATGTCCGAGAGTAGGTAATAACTTAGGCATAAAAGAACATATCATGACCACCTTTCTTTATTTTCCTCTTTGGACTCATGCACTTACATAATGCTACAGTAAAATTTGTTCTAGTAAGAGATGAGATTTAAGTTTGGTTGCAGTTTGGATTCATTTACAGAGTAATATGTAGTCATTTTGAACTGTTGTGTTAAACAAATACATTCCTAAGAAAAGATGTGAATTGAATAATAATATGTGTATTTGCAATTTCATATTCTTCAAAACGTTTTAATTGATGGTATGCTTTGCGCATGTCTTTTGGACGCGGACCGACTCATACTCAAGGACCTAAGTTTCCGGCAATGATCACTTATTTCGGTCACCTTTAGCCTTTAGGCAAAAGTTGGGATTGAACTCATGATCTATTTCTCTAAAAAACACTCATTGACTAGTCAGCTGGACATGGACGGACTCACATTGGTGCCAGGTGTGGCACGGGCAACACTCATTTTTAGGTCACGAAGTGTAAATTTTTTTCAAAAACTGTCATTTCTTTATTAAATGCGACATCCGAATTTTTTTTCTACTTTCATTTTTATCTTGTCAACTCTAGTTAGTCGTGCACCTTTTATTTAGCCTAAAATATAATTGTAGAGAAATAAATAGCCCACTACTTCACTAGCCCATTAAACCCAAATTAATTAATCTAATCATACACCATAAAATATTACTATATAATTTACCAAACAAAAGTCTCGAGGCAATTGTTCTTCTCATTCTCCTCATCCATACGTTTCAACTTCCACAGTGGGCATCATAATTTTAATAGAGATCATAATTCAAGATCAAAAGGTAGCTATTAAAAATTATTTTTGTTATTATTTGTAAAGGTGTAAAATTTACATAAAATATAAATTATATTTATGATTTAGTATCATTTATTTATTTAGGGTTTTGAAATTTGAATACTACAAGCATGTTAACTTCTAAGTGTTAAGAGTTTTTATTTTTCACAGTTTGATGAATGCTACTATGCTAGATTACCAGTGTGTATGATGAAACATCTAAACGATATGATCTAAAGGGTTAATTGTATGATTATTTGCTTATTTGTGTTTAAAACATCTCTGATAGGAACTATGGAAAGGTATAGAAAGCTTTGGGAAAATGTGTCATAGTGGAGGTGGAGATCCAATTCCGAAACCTACTCCACATTTTGTACCACAACCTACTACAGCTCCTTTAGCACCAATTAATATGAAATTAGATGATCTTTCATGGGATCCATCAGGTAGGCCAATCATCTATAGTTATGACCCTAACATCGTAGAGGAAATAAGGCAAATATACTTGGATAGAGGTCCTTGTCAACCAAAAGGCCATAAGTTTTCAACAAAAATGGTAGGGACTAAGAAAAATGTTTTGTTGTCACTTAGTTCAATGAGTTTCGTTGCTTAGATTATAGTGTAAAAAGACAAAGCATATTATTTGTGTTGTTATTTGTTTAGAGATCATGGTGTGGGTGATGCTTTTACATGCAGGGGTTTGACAATGGAGTAGAAAGAAAAGTTTGAAAGACCGTGAAACCGTGATTCATGATCTGAGACTTTACAAATGCATAACGTAATGTCTACGAGCTAACATATGCTAAACAATAGTTGTGGTGACCGACACTTCACTATGGATTTTCTAAATCCTAACAGGAATAGGTAGTTCTTAGCTGGATCTAACTGGTTCTTGGCTAAAATAGCATTTTCTTAACCGGTTCTTACTGGTTCTTGGCTGGAATATCCGATTCTTAACTAGTTCTAACTGGTTCCTACTTTTCAGGCTATTCCGGTCATTTTGACACGTATTTCGCTGAAAACAGAGTTATGATTCAAAAGTTATGGCCGTTGAAATTTTGACGTAAAAAGTCAACTTTGGTCAAGCCGCAAGTGTTCAAATCGCATTGGTCAAATCGCAGGATTTTCAAACCGCTGGAATACAAACCGCTTAAATCAAACTGCTTTTTATCAAATCGCTTCTTATCAAACTGCTTAACTCAAACCGCTTCTTATCAAATCGCTTAGATCAAACCACTGAATACAAACCCCTTGAGACAAACCGCTTAAGTCAAACCGCTTATGTCAAACCGCTAAAGACAAACCGCTTATGTCAAACCGCTTACGTAAACCGCTTAAGTCAAACCGCTTCCGATACAACGAATCTAGACAAACCGCATCCAAGAACTTGACAAATCGGTCCCTTGATCAGATCAAATCGCGCCAAAATGACATCAAACCGCATACACGAAAATAGTACGAGACTCAAACCGCTTTCTTGAAACTCTTCAAAAAATAAAATTTTCCAATCCAAAACACTATAACCAAGATGAATTAAGCCTTCCAAACCAAAACCTAAGCACTTATGATGATTCTAAACACAAAAGTACTATCAAAATTCAAACTTTAACACTTTTAGGGTATAGAATTCGAACCAACAAAACACACAAATAACCAATCTTTATGATCTAACCATTGCTCTTGATACCAATTGTTGGATATTGCTTATTGTAACACACAAACAATCAATTATATGGTTCGAATCTTAGAAAGAAACTTAGAGAGAAAGTGGAGATGGGATCCTGTCTAGAGAGAAAGTGAGAGAAAATAAAGAGAGGTTAGATTAAGAAATGAATGTCCAACCCTCACCTTGGGAGGTAGAGGTATTTATAGTTTTACATATCGCCTCATCCGGGTTGTGGATCGTGCATACGGTGGGTAAAGACCGTCCGTCCTCAGCGGTGTTACTATACCTAACTAACTAACTAATAGATAACGTAATATCTATGAGCTAACATATGCTAAACAATAGTTGCGGTGACCGACACTTCATATGGATTTTCTAAATCCTAACAGGAACAGAAAGTTCTTAGCTGTATCTAACTGGTTCTTAGCTAAAATAGCATTTTCTTAATTGGTTCTTACTGGTTCTTGGCTGGAATATCCGGTTCTTAACTAGTTCTACCTGGTTCCTATTGTTTTAGGCTATTCCGGTCATTTTGACAGGTATTTCGCTGAAAACGAACTTACGATTCAAATGTTATGGCCGTTTGAAATTTTGACATAAAAAGTCAACTTTGGTCAAGCCGCAAGTGGTCAAAATGCAAATACTCAAACCGTAAAAGTCAAAACTCAGTTTTTTTTATGAAATCGCATTGGTCAAATCGCAGGATTGTCAAACCGCTGGAATACAAACCGCTTAAATCAAACGCTTTTATCAAATCGCTTTATCAAATCGCTTAACTCAAACCGCTTCTATCAAACCGCTTAGATCAAACCGTGAAGAAAAACCGCTGAGTCAAACCGCTTAAGTCAAACCGCTTATGTCAAACCGCTCAAAACAAACCGCTTGAGTCAAACCTCTTATGTCAAACCGCTTACGTAAACCGCTTAAGTCAAACCGCTTCCGATACAACGAATCTAGACAAACCGCATACAAGAACTTGACAAATTGCTACCTTGATCAGATTAAATCGCACCCAAATGACATCAAACCGCATACACGAAAATAGTACGAGACTCAAACCGCTTCCTTGAAAAATAGTGCAATATTCAAAGACATTGTGTAAAATTAACTAAAAATATTTTGTGGATATGCTTGATGAAATATTGATTATATGTTGTGGATGATGATTAAGATGCGGATATGCATTAACGATGAAAGTTCGAATATGTATGAAGTTATAATTAAAACTTTTGATGACATGAGGATGATGATGATGATTAAGATGCAAATTAAACAATTTAGAGATGCAATCTATAATAAATTTATGATGATGATTCATGGTTGAATCAAGATTGGGAAAATATTAATTGTATATTTATTTAATCTATTAGCATCCATGCTAGAACATATCCTAGAATGACGTTCATGATGCACGAAATATGTATATGTTGGAATAGCAACAACTCAACTAAAATGTATATAACTTTGACTGCACGACCAACACAAGCCCACCGACACCCGAGACATAACCATGTTTTCGATAAGCTAGCATGACTTCCGTACCAAGTTCCAGAGGTGGAGCTAAAGGGGGTGATTGGTGCAGAACCGTCAAGTGTTCTCACGCGAGCTGATCACTTGTGAATGATCAGTTGTAAGGAACTTAAAACAGCTCACACACCAACTCAATGAAGATCAGGAGAGTATAGTGTTTCCCAAGGTCGTTAAGTCCCAACGAATGCAAGAGAATAGTCAGACGTGTAGTGATCGAGAGATTTGAACGGAAAAGAGATTTGAGGATTATTATAACTAAGGAAAAAGCCCATAAACTACAGGGGCTTAAATGCAAAATAAAGAAAGTTAAAAAGATAAAATCTATTAAATAAACGCTATCACTATATTTAAAATGATGAACGTTTAAAACCTAAAACTTACGGTTTAAATAAAAATTACGTAAACGTACAAATAAAAACGTGAAACTTATACAATATAAATCCTAAAAATATGAAAAATACATTTTTACAATCCTAATGATATAAGAAAATTTATAGAAAAAGAAAATTATTTTTATAACTATTTATCTAATTATTATTAATTAAAAACTATTTTTAACTAATTAATAATTACCTAAAATACAAGAAAATAGGAAATAAAGCTAGAAAAATAAAATTAAGACTTAGAAAAATCTAAAATAACAAACTAGAATTTTCAAAACTATTTTTGTATTTTTCTGATTATTTTTCTATTTTCTAGGAATTAAATACTATTTAAAACTATTTAAATTATTTAAAAATACAAATTTAACTAAGAAAAATATGGAAAAATACTTTTTTGGGTTTTTATATTTATCTTAACTTAATAAAAATGAAAAATTATTTTTTAGAACTTTTTTCTAATTTTTTATATTAAATACTAATTAAAAATGCTTAAAAACTCATTTAAAATAGGAAAAATAGCAACTGAACTAGGAAAAATCTGAAAAATTCAGGAAATGCTTAAAATTAAATAAGGAATCTGAGAAAAATGGAAAAACAAGGTGCTATGTGGAGAAAATGGGAACTGATGTGCCAAGTGCTTATAAATAAGCACTTGGATAAGCTAAAACCACACCAAAGAGTACCAAACTGATATAGAGGCAACAAGATGCTAAAATAACTCTAAAGCAACAAGTATCAACAAGCTATAACCTCTGGAATAGCAAATTGAACAGATTTGATATATGAGCAAATAAGCTAAAAAGCAGATCTGGGGTGTCTACTTTAAGCTACTGCACAGGCCACACTTTAAGCTAAAAATGAAAACAAACAATTGGGACTTGGAAAGGACCTGGGTGAGATCTTGTAAACCAAGGATAAGCTCAACACAAGCTATTATGAGCTTACTGTGGGCTCTGCAAAACCTATGTAAACCCTGTGCAGACCTGATGCCCTGCACAGGGGATTTGGTCTCATTTTAACAAGCTAATTAAGAGCTTAAACAAAATTTATAAAATTGTGCTAAAATGGACATAAGAGACTAGACCAGGAGCACTTTCTAAAACCACAAGTTACAGTGAAAATGACTCAGAATTGAGCTCAAGAAAAATCTCTCTTGTTGGCCAAAAACTAAGAATATCAACATTTGACTTTCTTAACAAAACTGATAAATTGACTTTTCTTAGTTTTAATCTGGATTTAAGGACTGATAATGATGTTTAAAGATGGAATGAAGTTAACAAAAGCTTTGTTTATGGAATTTGAACACAAAACAAGGGTCTGCTCATTATAAATCTCAACAGTGAAGGATTTTGACAGGTACTCATACAATTTTGACTTTGAGCTTATTTGGGTGCAAGAACAAGACAGAATAGGACTCCCTTGGACTAAGCAAACTTGAAACAACAAAAGATAACTACTGAAAAGGTCTCTAAAACAGTAATTGCAGCAATTCCAAACACTCTTGATTACAACTGTGTTGAAGATTAAAAGAGCAAATCACTGAACCTACATATTTTACTGATTAAACTAAGTTCAACTGGCCTAAATATGATAATTTAAACAAGTATTAGCAGTTTGTGACCACAGATACAGGTTTAGGCAAAACTGCAAATAAACTTGAAATATTGAAAAAGAGAGACTAACTCACATGAATCCAAATGATGTTACAGGCCAAACCAGACTCAAAACCAATCTAATCTATGCTAATCCAACCCATTTCAGTCACTGCAACAACCTTTTCACCACCCTTTCCATTCTTGACCAATCTGTTGACTTTTATTGACTTTGCATGAAATTTGCTTAAAACTGATTGAGAGCTTATGAAAAGCTTTAACAAGCTTAATCAAACTTGAATGAACTAAATATAAGCTATTTGAATGCTTTAAGACCAGAATTGAGAATTCAATTTTCCAACAGTGGACTGCACTACATGAATTATACAAGAAACTTGAAATTTAGACTCAAAAGTGAATTATATTGATAAAGTGATCAAAGTTTAATACATTTAAAGCTTAATATTACATTTTAGATCAATAATTAAGTTAACTAAAAAAAAACGACATACAAGCAATTTTAAAAACTAACTACTCTTGTTTCGACTTTCTTCCTTCTTTTATACTTCAATATCATTCCACGTGTCCTTATGAGTGAATCCCACCACTTTTCACGGCCAATGGGAGATTTTGAGCATAATTGCCCATTTGATGGTTTTGGCGGAAACATGTATTTTGACCTCTGTTGACTTAGGTGCAACTAGGGGGGTGGATAGGTGACATGATGAAGTGGTTGAAGTTTTGAGTAGATAAGGTGATGGGAGGTGATGGGTGAAGCGAGAGGTGTTGCGGCAAGATATGGGAAGACAAACATGAGGTGGCGGGTACATCGTGGAGTTTGATGAGTGTTGACCAAGGGTCAAAACAGAAAGGTCAAGGTTAAAATGGCGGGGGTCATATGGGCTTTGATAGGGTCCAAAATTGTTTTGACAAGGCATATTAATGATAAGGACTAAACATGTAATTCTTCAAACTTGAGGGCCATTCACGTAATTTTCTCAAAGTTAATACAAGGACCAATATTGACAAGCTTCAAAAGTACAAGGACCAAGTCTCATCATTTTACAATTTTCGAGGGGACCAAACTTGACAATTTTGAAAGTTCGGGGACCTTTTCGCCATTTACAAAAGATTTATTCAAGGACCATTTTGACAAATTAGAATATTTCAGGGACCTTGAATAACATTTCTCTTTATTTAGATTTACCAGGGACCTGTTTTTGACAACTTTTGAAACTTGGGGACTAAAGCGCCAATTATGCAAATTTGATACGTTTTCACCGATTTTGATATTTTGCATTTAAAACACATAAAACACTTATTTGTGATATTTTTATCATTTTGATGCATTTACGAGTGTTTTCGGATGTTTTGCAGTTTAAATAAGACAAAAATGATGAGTATTTAGACACTCATCAATCCCCACACTAAGATATTGCTAGTCCCTAGCAATGTTTTGAGAAAAATTAATGGATTTTATCTCTTTACCAAAAGCCATTACTACGGAGTAGCCAAATGTTTCGGTTCAAGTAAGAACCATGGTACACCGATAACCATGTGATTTTGAGCAAACCACCGACTTTCAACGGATTTGATTTGTCTTTACCGAAGTCGCACCCTTACGGACTAGCCAACTCTTAGATAACTTATCAATATTATCTTTGGTGAGTCGATTACCAATTATGGTTTTCCATTGCCTTTACCACAATCCATAAACTTGCGGGCTAGCCAACTCTTCACTTTTAAGGATATGGTGGTGAATACCATACAATTTTGGGCAAATTGTAAGCCGTCAACGGATTTGAGATATCTTTACCAAGAGCCGTTTGCTCTGGATTAGCCAATCCTTATGTGGGTTAGACATGGTGGATGATTACCATTTGTTGTGTTTAGTACATAGTACTTCCACTAAAAAAATTTTAAAATTTGGCCATTTTGGGGAAAAGGGACTAAAGGGTACATTTATGATCAAAATTAGCGAATTTCCCCCACACTTAGAAATGAATATTGTCCTCAATATTCAAAGTACCGGCTGTAATGCGAAACTTAGAACGTAAAAGATAACATTACTAGCTAAGTGTGGAAACACAACAATTATTCTCTTTTTAATATTTACAATTTTCATTCATTTTTAGATCTATATACAACATGTGGGGCATCTCCCCACACTAGGGTGGTACACACGGGTGAAAACCCATGTTAAGCTCTTGTTTTTGATTACCGAGTCGCTAGCTTGACTCGACCCGAATTAATTTGTTCATGGGAAGTAAGTGGAAGAAACAATCTCCATCGGACTTTCATTCAAGATGTTTGGATAAACATTGAAGTGCGTGAAAGTTTCACACCGATGAGATCTGAATGCACCAGGCTCACAAATGGTGCATGGAAATGCAGGTCAAAGATAATGTCTTCATTCCGAAGGAGTGAAGAACGAGGAGAAGCCACGGATAGGTGAAGAAGAAAAGAAAATCATGATAAATATCATGACTAACTCATCATCTTCATCCATAGGAGGATCCATAATTTCGGGATTATGAATCTCATCATTTAAGCTTATGTGATCAAGACAAATCTCGGGTGTGTCATGATCAAATTGGGAGTTATCATACTCGGTGGAGATATGATATGAGTGAGTTCACCGCGAACTCCTCGTGAAGAGAATCAATCACAAGATGTAAATGCATGAATTCTTGTTCCATGTAGACTCATCACTATCCTCAATCGAGTATCAAAGAGTGGATTCTCGAAAATTAAAGTGAATTCGAGTCGAATTCAAATAGAGGATTAGTGAAAGTAGCTTTGAATGTTTGGGAACAAAGTGATCAACATTCTCATTTGGATTGTTGGGATAAGAAGTGAGTGATCGATCATTATCAATGAGACTTTCGGTCTCCCGGATCGACTTCGAAATCAAAGAGTGGATTGATGTGAGTGAGTTCATCGGTGAACTCCTCAAGATGATGATCGACATCGATCGTGGGAGTGATGCCTCAACATACTCGATGTTTCCATGAGAAGTACAATCTTCGCTAACATCGGAGAAAGTTTCAAAATGATCTTTTGAACACTCGAGAGGGAGATAGAATCACACATGATCGAAGTTCCTGTGACTCTCTCGGGATTGGGACAAGGTTCTCAACACTAGACTTTATGAATTCGTCCGATTCCTTTTCGTGAACAGTGTCAAGATGCTCGTCCCCCATAGTCGAGAGTGAGTGGGAGCTTGGGTGTGATAGCGATTGTTTGAGATGGAATCTCAACCGGGATATCATCGATGAACTTGATGAATCAAGTGTATTATCATCATCAACATCATCGGGAATGAAACGAAATTGAGAGCTAGATCTGGTGCTTTTTTTTTGCAATTGATTCCTAATGATTTCTCAAAGGCAATTTGGGATTTTATTTTAGCGACTTGCTCTTCACTAGCAATTCTTCCATGGATTTCTCATGTGAATTTTGAATTACGGGACATTGTGGGAGTGGAGATTTGTCAAAACCGGAAGGTTGACATTGATAATCATCATGAGGACCCCACAATGTACACAAGAAATCTGGGAATATTATGAAGTATAGTTTTATTGAACTCCTCACCTCTTTTCGGTAACTCGAAGCTCTAGATAAGAGTCTTGTTGGGTTTGTTGAGGAGTTTGAGTTATTTAACACCGTGGAGGTTGGTCGTGATATGGATAGTCATAATTGTTACAAGGAAATGGATTCCTGTTTGACAATCGGTGAAATGGGGACCTCCACAGTTCTTACAACAAAATGATTGTTGTGGGTGGTCATGTGAATAATATGGATTTTGGTCATTTCCAAAGTCACGAGTGTTACCGAAACTGTTCATAGACAAACGTGTTTCCGGATTGGCACTCAAATCCTTGGTGAGGACCTCCACAATACTCACAGCGAGAATGTTGGTTGTATGAAGATGAGTCGGGTTGTGGTGGGTAATTGGAAAAGTTTGAGGGTCGTTAAATGAGTTCGATTAGGATCATAATCAAATGAATTCCTCGAACCACAAAACAAACAACTCCCGTTACGGATATCATTACCACATTGTACACATGTACACCAACGACAGGGTGAACCATAAAGAGGTTCACCACAACCGACACAAGGAATAAACGATTCTATTTGAGAGTTATGAGAAGGAATCAGTTTATTCAAAGAATCAACAAAACCAACATGGTGATCCGAATGACTATCAAGTCTCGAAGAACATTCGAAAAAATCCGGAGGTGGGACAAGTGGTGTGCTCGAGAGCTAGCAATTTCCACCACTTCCGTTATGGTCTCCGGTTACGGTTCTTGAGAAGCGTGAAGATTAGGCAAGTCATTCTTGCGAGTCACCGTCCAGATTTCGCATGTTTGCTTTTAACCGTAAACCGTGAAAGTTGAGAATCAATTCTAGACGGCTTAGGAGCAATTGAGGATTAGATCTTTGGATAACCGTAGGTTGGACGTGTTTAGCACTCCCATTATCAAAAGGAAGTACACGGTCCTTTGTCACCCCGGTTTCTTGTTCCATTTCCTACGCAGAAGAATGGATCTTCACGAACAACGCGAATTCTAGACATTTGTGATAAAGTCTCGAAGCTTTTCGACCGTCCCGCACTGTCCTCGAGAGATTCCATGAGAAAAAGAATCAAATGGATAGAGGGTAAAGGAATGAAGAATTAAAAGGGTAGGAGGGTTAAGATGAATATTTTTGGTATTTTGGAAAAACATGATGTAAAAACTAAGAATGAAAATCTTTTGGGTTTTGATTTTAAAAGATGGTATAAACAAGGAGTGATTATTCAAATCACTAATCGCTAAACGTAAGACTATTAGCACTACCCGGCGTGGCCAAAATTTGATTGGTGCGAGCAGTCAAGTGTTCTCACGCGAAATGATCACTTGTGAATGATCGGTTGTAAGGAACTTAAAACAGCTCACACCAACTCAATGAAGATCGGAGAGTATAGTGTTTCCCAGTCGTTAAGTCCCAACGAGTCATGCGAGAATAGTCGACGTGTAGTGATCGAGAGATTTGAGCGGAAAAGAGATTTGAGGATTATTATAACTAAGGAAAAGCCCATAAACTATAGGGCTTAAATGCAAAATAAAGAAAGTTAAAAGATAAAATCTATTAAATAAACGCTATCACTATATTTAAAATGATGAGCGTTTAAAACCTAAAACTTACGGTTTAAATAAAAATTACGTAAACGTACAAATAAAAACGTGAAACTTATACAATATAAATCCTAAAAATATGAAAAATACATTTTTACAATCCTAATGATATAAGAAAATTTATAGAAAAAGAAAATTATTTTTATAACTATTTATCTAATTATTATTAATTAAAACTATTTTAACTAATTAATAATTACCTAAAATACAAGAAAATAGGAAATAAAGCTAGAGAAATAAAATTAAGACTTAGAAAAATCTAAAATAACAAACTAGAATTTTCAAAACTATTTTGTATTTTTACGATTATTTTCTATTTTCTAGGAATTAAATACTATTTAAAACTATTTAAATTATTTAAAATACAAATTTAACCAAGAAAAATATGGAAAAATACTTTTTGGGTTTTATATTTATCTTAACTTAATAAAAATGAAAATTATTTTTAGAACTTTTTCTAATTTTTATATTAAATACTAATTAAAATGCTTAAAACTCATTTAAAATAGGAAAAATAGCAAATGAACTAGGAAAAATCTGAAAAATTCAGGAAATGCTTAAAATTAAATAAGGAATCTGAGAAAAATGGAAAAACAAGGTGCTATGTGGAGAAAATGGGAACTGATGTGCCAAGTGCTTATAAATAAGCACTTGGATAAGCTAAAACCACACCAAAGAGTACCAAACTGATATAGAGGCAATAAGATGCTAAAATAACTCTAAAGCAACAAGTATCAACAAGCTATAACCTCTGGAATAGCAAATTGAACAGATTTGATATATGAGCAAATAAGCTAAAAAGCAGATCTGGGGTGTCTACTTTAAGCTACTGCACAGGCCACACTTTAAGCTAAAAATGAAAACAAACAATTGGGACTTGGAAAGGACCTGGGTGAGATCTTGTAAACCAAGGATAAGCTCAACACAAGCTATTATGAGCTTACTGTGGGCTCTGCAAAACCTATGTAAACCACATGCGGACACTGATGCCTCGCACAGGGGATTTGGTCTCATTTTAACAAGCTAATTAAGAGCTTAAACAAAATTTATAAAATTGTGCTAAAATGGACATAAGAGACTAGACCAGAGCACTTTCTAAAACCACAAGTTACAAAGTGAAAATGACTCGAATTGAGCTCAAGAAAATCTCTCTTGTTGGCCAAAACTAAGAATATCAACATTTGACTTTCTTAACAAAACCGATAAATTGACTTTTCTTAGTTTTAATCTGGATTTAAGGACTGATAATGATGTTTAAAGATGGAATGAAGTTAACAAAAGCTTTGTTTATGGAATTTGAACACAAAACAAGGGTCTGCTCATTATAAATCTCAACAGTGAAGGATTTTGACAGGTACTCATACAATTTTGACTTTGAGCTTATTTGGGTGCAAGAACAAGACAGAATAGGACTCCCTTGGACTAAGCAAACTTGAAACAACAAAAGATAACTACTGAAAAGGTCTCTAAAACAGTAATTGCAGCAATTCCAAACACTCTTGATTACAACTGTGTTGAAGATTAAAAGAGCAAATCACTGAACCTACATATTTTACTGATTAAACTAAGTTCAACTGGCCTAAATATGATAATTTAAACAAGTATTAGCAGTTTGTGACCACAGATACAGGTTTAGGCAAAACTGCAAATAAACTTGAAATATTGAAAAAGAGACTAACTCACATGAATCCAAATGATGTTACAGGCCAAACCAGACTCAAAACCAATCTAATCTATGCTAATCCAACCCATTTCAGTCACTGCAACAACCTTTTCACCACCCTTTCCATTCTTGACCAATCTGTTGACTTTTATTGACTTTGCATGAAATTTGCTTAAAACTGATTTGAGAGCTTATGAAAAGCTTTAACAAGCTTAATCAAACTTGAATGAACTAAATATAAGCTATTTGAATGCTTTAAGACCAGAATTGAGAATTCAATTTTCCAACAGTGGACTGCACTACATGAATTATACAAGAAACTTGAAATTTAGACTCAAAAGTGAATTATATTGATAAAGTGATCAAAGTTTAATACATTTAAAGCTTAATATTACATTTTAGATCAATAATTAAGTTAACTAAAAAAAAACGACATACAAGCAATTTTTAAAAACTAACTACTCTTGTTTCTGACTTTCTCTTCCTTCTTTTATACTTCAATATCATTCCACGTGTCCTTATGAGTGAATCCCACCACTTTTCACGGCCATGGGAGATTTTTGAGCATAATTGCCCATTTGATGGTTTTGGCGGAAACATGTATTTTGACCTCTGTTGACTTAGGTGCAACTAGGGGGGTGGATAGGTGACATGATGAAGTGGTTGAAGTTTTGAGTAGATAAGGTGATGGGAGGTGATGGGTGAAGCGAGGTGTTGCGAGCAAGATATGGGAAGACAAACATGGTGGCGGGTACACCTGTGGAGTTTGATGAGTGTTGACCAAGGGTCAAAAACAGGAAAGGTCAAGGGTTAAAATGGCGGGGGTCATATGGGCTTTGATAGGGTCCAAAATTGTTTTGACAAGGCATATTAATGATAAGGACTAAACATGTAATTCTTCAAACTTGAGGGCCATTCACGTAATTTTCTCAAAGTTAATACAAGGACCAATATTGACAAGCTTCAAAAGTACAAGGACCAAGTCTGTCATTTTACAATTTTCGTGGACCAAACTTGACAATTTTGAAAGTTCGGGGACCTTTTACGCCATTTACAAAAGATTTATTCAAGGACCATTTTGACAAATTAGAATATTTCAGGGACCTTGAATAACATTTCTCTTTATTTAGATTTACCAGGACCTGTTTTTGACAACTTTTGAAACTTGGGGACTAAAGCGCCAATTATGCAAATTTGATCGTTTTCACCGATTTTGATATTTTGCATTTAAAACACATAAAACACTTATTTGTGATATTTTTATCATTTTGATGCATTTAAGTGTTTTCGGATGTTTTGCGGTTTAAAAGATACAAAATGATGAGTATTTAGACACTCATCGAGGGGTCCGGGTGGTCACATGCCCCCTCACCCGAAAAATTTGTAGTGTAATTTTTTGAGTTTTGAAATATTTTGTAATTTTCCTCCCTAGAAAAGTATCATAGTATCTAAATTGAAAGCCAAAATCAATTTTAGGCATTTTAAGAATGTGGGTCGATATTATTTGTTAGAATGGTGAAGAAAATGGAAGCCATGAAGGAGTGTTTATCTGATGCAAAGTAGTAAACGAAAAGAAAGAGTACTTGTACAAAAAGGAGTAAAAGCAGTTTTTGTTTGTTTTGTAGTGAAATGCGATCACGTGGGACTAGGTTGACAAGTACAACAGGGTGTCATTTCTATAGATTTTATTTTATATACTCTTGTATTAATTTATTTTTGTGTGTGAATTGTTTTTTCTTACTTTTATTGAACATAGACATTAATAAGTACTCATAAAATCACAATGTTACAAAAATATAGTAAATTTTTCAAAATGGTAAAAATCCGCTATAAAGGGTAAAGGTGTTCAATATACCCTTTATAGCGGATTTTTACCATATTTGAAAATTTTACTATATTATTGTAACAAAGGTGATTATTTGAGTACTTATTAACATTTTAAATGAGTTTTCACGTTTAATGGTATATATATTTCAAAAATCCGGTAAATGGGTGAAGGTGTTCAATATACACTTTATAGCGGATTTTTACCGTATTTAAAACTTTTAATATATTAGGTAACATTGTGATTCTATGAGCACCTCAACCTCAACCCTAAACCCTAAACCTGGACCACAGACCCTTAACCCTATAAAATGATTGGTATTGAGTCCATACAACGATAATAACACTTAATGTTAAACATAAACGCTAAATCCTAAGCCATAAATACTAAACACCGAATAATTCTAAAAATTAATAACTGTTCCGGCAAAAGGGTTATATATTTTCATGTTCGGCACCCTTGCCGTTTGAAGTTTTGACGTAAAAAGTCAACTTTGGTCAACCCGCAAGTGGTCAAAACGCAAATAGTCAAACCGTAAAAGTCAAAACTCGGTTTTTGATCAAATCGCGATGTTCAAATCGCATTGGTCAAATCGCGGATTGTCAAACCGCTGGAATACAAACGACTTAAATCAAACGCTTTTTATCAAACCGCTTATCAAACTGCTTAACTCAAACCGCTTATCAAACCACTTAAATCAAACAATCAAGACAAACCGCTGAGTCAAACCGCTTATGTCAAACCGCTAAAGACAAACCGCTGAGTCAAACCGCTTAAGTCAAACCGCTTATGTCAAACCACTTATGTCACACCCCAAATTACATTTTGCGTGAATGGAATTCACGGGATTGACGTCATAGCATCACAATCACGGTTATATTGAACGACCTAAAGAGTCGTTTGAAAAGAACATCGTTTGATTTAATAAAACAATCGAGTTTACAAAGTAGGTCCCAAATGAAAATCAACTTGTGCGGAAATAAGTTTGTTACAATTCAAACGATGTTTTAGAGTCGTAAAACCCAGTGAGACGCGTCGTCATCGCGACTCCATGATGTGTCCAAATGCATGCCATGAAGTGAATACCTTAGATACCGAGATAAAACATGCTAAAAGTGTCAACACAAAGGTTGAGTGAGTTCATAGGGTTTGTGTTGAAATGTAAAGCCTTTCAAAATCGTTTATGCAACAAAGGCATTGTAAATCCACTCGGTTCAAGTTCCGCCCATACAAAACTTGCAACCTGTGTATTCACAACCCATTGCCAAAATATGTAGAGTTAATGTTCAAGCGCATGATGTCAAATG
The DNA here is from genome assembly GCA_022545495.1 of Chrysanthemum lavandulifolium. Taxonomy (NCBI): domain Eukaryota; kingdom Viridiplantae; phylum Streptophyta; class Magnoliopsida; order Asterales; family Asteraceae; genus Chrysanthemum; species Chrysanthemum lavandulifolium. The sequence continues at coordinate 283,608,307 of CM040238.1, forward strand.
AATTCACAAAATAGTGCATAACTTAATGTACCCACATTTACTTAATATAACACATAATTTGTACGGTTTCAAATTGTTCCATGACCATTAGTTCAGGATTGTACCAAGACCATTAGTTCCATGATTCTACCAAGACCATTAGTTCACTGATTATACCAAGACCATTAGCTCAATGAATATACCAAGACCATTAGCTCAATGAATATACCAAGACCATTAGCTCAATGAATATAGCAAGACAATTCTAAGCATGGTAAAACTGTTACTTCGTATGGCTAAACATTCAGTTCAGATAAACATATAGTTTGCAAATATTCATGAATGTCATGAGAATAGTTGAGCATGTATCTCCCCCAAAGAGTTTAATAAAACAATTAAAAGAGTAGGGGTTATGACTCACTTGGTAAAATGAGGCGATGACAAAAGTGAGTACACCGAGATGTAGTGTGATACTTTAACCTTGACCTATTATGAATGTTATGATACGTAATGAGTTATGATGTAATGTTATGCATGCATTTCGTATGTTATTTATACCATTTGTGAGTTTTGAAATTAATACTTATCGTCGAAAAATACTCTTTTGACGTCTTGACCATACTTAAATTACTTTACAAGTATTTACGTCAAAATGTCATCCTACAATAGTTTCTTAATGATTTATTGTGAAATTTTAACTTTTCGTCGTAAATAAATGTCGTTGGAAATTTCATGAAAGTGACAAAAATGGCTTCGAAAAACTAGTCGTAAAATGGTGTACGTCGAACGTTAGGAAACGAACTCAACGGTTTTGGAAAGCTTGTATCAAAATCTAGAAGTTTTAGTACATGAGTTTTCGTCATAGAGGTCTCGAACATAAAGATAATAGAGGTTAAATATGGTGATTTTGTCCAAATGTGGTTTAAAAGTGAGTTTCGGCAAAGTTTAAGCAACCGTAAATAATTTATTACAACTCCGCTATACAAATGGTTGGTCGTTTTGGAAAATATGCTTGATGATCTAAATTTTATTAGAAGACATCTCGTTACAAAAAGTTCTACGTCTACGTTAAACATAGCCTTCAACATGGTCGTTTTGTTTACCGTAACACTTGACAAATAAAAATAATATAGTTTTTCTAAAAGTAAAGTTACGGCAACTTCATAAAACGTGTATATTTTAGTCGTTACAAATCCGTTTTCTATGTATTATCGTCCTTAGCCCGTATCAAAGTATACTAATATATTTTTGATAAGTCGAAATAATTTATAAAGCTTAAGACTCGTTTTGACTCGTACAAAGCAAAAAGCAGTTTTTTCGAAATTCGAGAAAATATATATTTCGTCGTCAAACTTGAAAAATTCATAACTTCTTCGTTATAACTCCGTTTTAATCCGTTCAAGCGGCCACGGATTCGTTTTAAAGTATATTTTCTAAATATCTAGGCCAAAATTCGTGTCTCTGTCGGATTTTCCAGAAATACAAATTAAGATCAGACCACTTTTATACTTGTCGAAAAGAGTTTTTCTCGTACTAAACCTATTTCAATCCCTTCAAAACAACTCCAAAGCTATTCTAATCCTACCATACACCTTCTTAGGGTGTCATGGGTTCCTAAACATCATCAAGACCGATAAATAACAAGGGACAAATTATAGGATGACTTATATGTATAAAACTCTAAAAATCAATGTAAAAATGGTATAAATACACATAAGTCTTGCATGCTTGCTAAGAAAATGATGAAATACATATGAAATGAAAATGAAAGATATAAAATGAAAGTGATATGCTTACAAGCTACTATGATGAGGTGATTAGAACAAGGATTAACCTAAACACCCTAGGTTTTTATTTCAAAACCTTTAATAAGAGTGTAACTAGATTGTGCTAAACTTGAGCTTGGAAAATTTTTATGAATTCCTTCTTAACACCTTGTATGGCCGGTTTGGAGAGTATGAACCAAGAGAGAAGAAAAAAATTTACTAACTTTGAATTATTGATGAATGAAATGAGTGAATGTATGTTGAGTATAGCTTTATACATGTAAGAAACAAGTTTTTACCAACTTTGACTAACCCTCCCCCCTTGGCCGGATTCTAGGGGATGTGTTTCACAATATATTTTTTTTTCTTCTTTTATTGTATATATATGTAATGTAAAAAGTGTAAGCTAAATAACTTAAGTAAAGGTACTTGTAGAATTGTATACACATTAGTGTATTTAAAGTAGTTTTAGCTAAAAGAAATTTTTAATAGATCAAAGTAAAGTATAATGAGATCATAAAAATTGTAAAAATACATTTCTTGCAAAATTTGAGTGAAATAATAATTATCGTGTAGTTTTTAAGAAAAGCGTCGTAATAATATAAATTTAACAATTTATATACAAAATAAATTTAAAACACTGGTTAAACCTCAAAATATTATTTTACAAACTAAAAGTAAGTATAAAAATATGTCAGGATAATTTTTGGAAGTATTGGATTAAATGTTCAAAATAATAACTTACGCGATAACGTTTATTTAATATAAAATTCTGCGTTTAATGTGAAATGCAAAATCATGAATGAACTATCATAATGCAAATGATGCTAATGAAATGTGGTGAACTTAGTCCATATGAAATGTTCGTGATGATATGATCATGAATTCGCCGCTAAACCATTAAGGTTACGCGAATTTGGAACACGTAAACCTAGTTTACGATAAATGATGAAATTGTGAAACTTGAGAAATGACCTGAAATTGCGAGTTGTCACAACTTACGTAAACCGCTTAAGTCAAACCGCTTCCGATACAATGAATCTAGACAAACCGCATCCAAGAACTTGACAAATCGCTTCCTTGATCAGATCAAATCGCACCAAATGACATCAAACCGCATACACGAAAATAGTACGAGACTCACAACGCTTCCTTGAAACTCTTCAAAAACTAAACTTTTCCAATCCAAAACATTATAACCAAGATGAATTAAGCTTTCAAACCAAAACCTAAACACTTATGATGATTCTAAACACAAAAGTAATATCAAAATTCAAACTTTAACACTTTTAGGGTATAGAATTCGAACCAACAAAACACACAAATAACCAATCTTTATGATCTTACCATGGCTCTTGATACCAATTGTTGGATATTAGTTATTGTAACACACAAACAATCAATTATATGGTTCGAATCTTAGCAAGAAACTTAGAGCGAGAAAGTGGGAGATGGGATCCTTTCTAGATAGAGAAAGTGAGAGAAAAAAAAAGATAATGTTAGATTAAGAAATGAAAAGTCCAACCCTCTACCTTGAGAGGTAGAGGGTATTTGTAGTTTTACGTAATACACCCTCTGTTCTAACTGGTTCTTACTGGTTCTTGGCTGGAATATCCAGTTCTTAACTAGTTCTAATTGGTTCCTACTGGTTTAGGCTGTTCCGGTCATTTTGACAGGTATTTCGCTGAAAACAGAGTTACGGTTCAAAAGTTATGGCCGTTTGAAGTTTTAACGTAAAAAGTCAACTTTGGACAAGCATCAAGTGGTCAAAACGCAAATAGTCAAACCGTAAAAGTCAAAACTCGGTTTTTTTGATCAAATCGTAGTTTCAAATCACATTGGTCAAATCAGAGGATTGTCAAACCGCTGGAATACAAACCGCTTAAATCAAACTGCTTTTTAGCAAACCGCTTCTTATCAAACCGCTTAACTCAAACCGCTTATCAAACCGTGAAGACAAACCGCTGAGGTCAAATCGCTTAAGTTAAACCGCTTATGTCAAACCGCTAAAGACAAACCGCTTGAGTCAAACCGCTTATGTCAAACCGCTTACGTAAACCGCTTAAGTCAAACCGTTTCTGATACAACGAATCTAGACAAACCGCATCCAAGAACTTGACAAATCGCTAACTTGATCTGATCAGATCGCACCCAAATCACATCAAACCGCATACATGAAAATAGTACGAGACTCAAACCGCTTCCTTGAAACTCTTAAAAAACTAAACTTTTCCAATCCAAAACACTATAACCAAGATGAATTATGCCTTCCAAATCAAAACCTAAGCACTTATGATAATTCGAAACACAAAAGTACTATCAAAATTCAAACTTTAACACTCTTAGGGTATAGAATTCGAACCAACAAAGCACACAAATAACCAATCTTTATGATCTTACCATGGCTCTTGATACCAATTGTTGGATATTCGTTATTGTAACACACAAACAATCAATTATATGGTTCGAATCTTAGCAAGAAACTTAGAGAGAAAGTGGGAGATAGGATCCTTTCTAGAGAGAAAGTGAGAGAAAACAAAGAGAATGTTAGATTAAGAAATGAAACATCCAACCTCTACCTTTGGAGGTGAGGTATTTATAGTTTTACAAAATACGCCTCTGTCGTCTTTGCGGATCGGGCATACGTGGGTAAAGACCGTCCTTCGTCACGGTGTTACTCTACCTAACTAACTAACTAATAGATAACGTAATGTCTACGAGCTAACATATGCTAGACAATAGTTGTGGTGACCGACACTTCACTATGGATTTTCTAAATCCTAACGAGAATAAGCGGGTTCTTAAATTTGGATCTAAGCGGTTCTTGGCTAAAAGAGCATTTTCTTAATCGGTTCTTCTTGGTTCTTGGTTGGAATATCCGGTTCTTAACTAGTTCTAATCGGTTCCTCTTGTTTCGAGCTATTCGGTCATTTTGACCGGTATTTATTGAAACGGATTCTGATTCAAAAGTTATGGCCGTTTAAAATATTGGCGTAAAAGTCAACTTTCGTCAAGCCCCAGTGGTCAAAACGCAAATAGTCAAACCGTAAAAGTCAAAACTCAGTTTTTTTGATCAAATCGCATTGGTCAAATCGCAGGATTGTCAAACTGCTGGAATACAAACCACTTAAATCAAACTGCTTTTTATCAAATCGCTTCTTATCAACCTGCTTAACTCAAACCGCTTAGATCAAACCGCTTGAGTCAAACCACTAAAGATAAACCGCTTGACTCAAACCGCTTATGTCAAACCGCTTACGTAAACCGCTTAAAGTCAAACCGCTTCCGATACAACGAATCTAGACAAACCGCATCCAAGAACTTGACAAATCGCATCCTTGATCTGATCAAATCGCACCCAAATGACATCAAACCGCACACACGAAAATAATACGAGACTCAAACCGCTTCCTTGAAACTCTTCAAAAACTAAACTTTTCCAATCCAAAACACTATAACCAAGATGAATTAAGCCTTCCAAACCAAAACCTAAGCACTTATGATGATTCTAAACACAAAAGTACTATCAAAATTCAAACTTTAACACTTTTATGGTATAGAATTCGAACCAACAAAACACACAAATAACCAATCTTTATGATCCAACCATGGCTCTTGATACCAATTGTTGGATATTGCTTATTGTAATACACAAGCAATCAATTATATGGTTCGAATCTTAGAAAGAAACTTAGAGAGATAAAGTGGGAGATGGGATCCTTTCTAGAGAAAGTGAGAGAAAAACAAAGAGAATGTTAGATTAGGAAATGAAGCGTCAACCCTCTACCTTGGGAGGTAGAGGGTATTTATAGTTTTACATAATACGCCTGCAGCCGGAGGTGGATCGAGCATACAGGGTGGGTAAAGACCCGTCCGTCCACAACGGTGTTACTATACCTAACTAACTAACTAATAGATAACGTAATATCTACGAGCTAACATATGCTAGACAATAGTTGCGGTGACCGACAACTTCACTATGGATTTTCTAAATCCTAACAGGAATAGGCAGTTCTTAGCTGGATCTAACTGGTTCTTGGCTAAAATAGCATTTTCTTAATTAGTTCTTACTGGTTCTTGGCTGGAATATCCGGTTCTTAACTAGTTCTAACTGGTTCCTACTGTTTTAGTCTATTCCGGTCATTTTGACATGTATTTCGCTGAAAACGGTCTTACGATTCAAAAGTTATGGCCGTTTGAAATTTTGACGTAAAAAGTCAACTTTGGTCAAGCCGCAAGTGGTCAAAACGCAAATACTCAAACCGTAAAAGTCAAAACTCAGTTTTTTTGATCAAATCGCAGTGTTCAAATCGCATTGGTCAAATCGCAGGATTGTCAAACCGCTGGAATACAAACCGCTTAAATCAAACTGCTTTTTATCAAATCGCTTCTTATCAAACTGCTTAACTCAAACCGCTTATCAAACCGTCAAGACAAACCGCTTAAGTCAAACCGCTTATGTCAAACCGCTAAAACAAAGCGCTGAGTCAAACCGCTTCATCAAACCGCTTCGTAAACCGCTTAAGTCAAACCGCTTCGATACAACGAATCTAGACTAACCGCATCCAAGAACTTGACAAATCGCTTCCTTGATCGGATCAATCGCACCCAAATGACATCAAACCGCATACACGAAAATAGTACGAGACTCAAACCGCTTTCTTGAAAAATAGTGCAATATTCAAAGACATTGTGTAAAATTAACTAAAATATTTTGTGGATATGCTTGATGAAATCTGATTATATGTTGTGGATGATGATTAAGATGCGGATATGCATTAACCATGAAAGTTCGAATCGTATGAAGTTATAATTACAACTTTTGATGACATGAGGATGATGATGATTAAGATGCAAATTAAACAATTTAGAGATGCAATCTATAATAAATTTATGATGATGATTCATGGTTGAATCAAGATTGGGAAAATAATAATTTTATATTTATTTAATCTATTGGCATCCATGCTAGAACATATCCTAGAATGACGTTCATGATGCACGAAATATGCATATGTTGGAATAGCAACAACTCAACTAAAATGTATATAACTTTGACCATACGGCCAACACAAGCCCACCGACACCGAGACATAGCCATGTTTTCGATAATCTAGCATGACTTCCGTACCAAGTTCGGGCGGAGCTACGGGGGTTCGGGTGGTCACATGCCCCTCACCCGAAAAATTTGTAGTGTAATTTTTGTGTTTTGAAATATTTTGTAATTTCCCCCAGAAAAGTATCTGTAGTATCTAAATTGAAAGCCAACATCAATTTTAGGCATTTTAAGAATGTGGGTGATATTATTTGTTAGAATGGTGAAGAAAATGGAAGCCATGAAGGGAGTGTTTATCTGATGTAAAGTATTAAACGAAAAGAAAAGTACTTGTACAAAAAGGAGTAAAGCGAGTTTTGTTTGTTTTGTAGTGAAATGCAGTTACGTGGGACTAGGTTGACAAGTACAACAGGGGTGTCATTTCTATAGATTTTATTTTATATGCTACTGTATTAATTTATTTTTTGTGTGTGAATTGTTTTTTCTTACTTTTATTGAACATAGACATTAATAAGTTCTCATAAAATCACAATGTTACAAAAATATAGTAAAATTTTCAAAATGGTAAAAATCCGCTATAAAGGGTAAAGGTGTTCAATATACCTTTTATAGCGTATTTTTACCATATTTGAAAATTTTACTATATTATTGTAACAGTGTGATTATTTGAGTACTTATTAACATTTTAAATGAGTTATCACGTTTAATGGTATATATATTTCAAAAAATCCGGTAAATGGGTGAAGGTGTTCAATATACACTTTATAGCGGATTTTTACCGTATTTAAAACTTTTACTATATTCATGTAACATTGTGATTTTATGAGCACCTCAACCCTCAACCCTAAACCCTGGACCCTGAACCATAAGCCCTATAAAATGATTGGTATTGAGTCCATACAACGATATTAACACTTAATGTTAAACATAAACGCTAAATCCTAAGCCATAGATACTAAACACCGAATAATTCTCAAAATTAATAACTTTTCCGGCAAAAGGGTTATATATTTTCAAGTTCGGCACCCTGGCCGTTTGAAGTTTTGACGTAAAAGTCAACTTTGGTCAACCCGCAAGTGGTCAAAACGCAATAGTCAAACCGTAAAAGTCAAAACTCGGTTTTTGATCAAATCGCGGTGTTCAAATCGCGAGATTGTTAAACCGCCGAATACAAACCGCTTAAATCAAACGCTTTTTATCAAACCGCTTATCAAATTGCTTAACTCAAACCGCTTCTTATCAAACCACTATAATCAAACCACTGAAGACAAACCGCTTGAGTCAAACCGCTTAAGTCAAACCGCTAAAGACAAACCGCTTGAGTCAAACCGCTTAAGTCAAACCGCTTAAGTCAAACCGCTTACGTAAACCGCTTAAGTCAAACCGCTTCCGATACAATGAATCTAGACATACCGCATCCAATAACTTGACAAATCGCTTCCTTGATCAGATCAAATCGCACCAAATGACATCAAACCGCATACACGGAAATAGTACGAGACTCAAACCGCTTCCTTGAAACTCTTCAAAAACTAAACTTTTCCAATCCAAAACACTATAACCAAGATGAATTAAGCTTATGATGATTCTAAACACAAAAGTAATATCAAAATTCAAACTTTAACACTTTTAGGGTATAGAATTTGAACCAACAAAACACACAAATAACCAATCTTTATGATTTTACCATGGCTCTTGATACCAATTGTTGGATATTAGTTATTGTAACACACAAACAATCAATTATATGGTTCGAATCTTAGCAAGAAACTTAGAGCGAGAAAGTGGGAGATGGGATCCTTTCTAGAGAGAGAAAGTGAGAGAAAAACAAAGATAAGGTTAGATTAAGAAATGAAACGTCCAACCCTCTACCTTGGGAGGTAGAGGGTATTTATAGTTTTACATAATACGCCCTCTGTTGGGCTGTGGATCAGGCATACAGTGGGTAAAGACTCATCCGTCCTCTACGGTGTTACTCTAACTCACTCACTAACTAATAGATAACGTAATATCTACGAGCAAACATATGCTAGACAATAGTTGTGGTGACCGACACTTCACTATGGTTTTCTAAATCCTAACAGAATAGGCGGTTCTAGTTTGGATTTAACAGTTCTTGGAGAAAATAGCATTTTCTTAATCGGTTCTAACCGGTTCTTGGTGGAATATCTAGTTCTTAACTAGTTCTAATTGGTTCCCTCTTGGTTCAGTCGTTAGGTTATTTTGACCGGTATTTACCGAAAACAGAGTTACGGTTCAAAAGTTATGGCCGTTTGAAGTTTTGACGTAAAAAGTCAACTTTGGACAAGCATCAAGTGGTCAAAACGCAAATAGTCAAACCGTAAAAGTCAAAACTCGGTTTTTTTGATCAAATCGCAGTTTCAAATCGCATTGGTTAAATCGAAGGATTGTCAAACCGCTGGAATACAAACCGCTTAAATCAAACTGCTTTTTAGCAAACCGCTTCTTATCAAACCGCTTAACTCAAACCGCTTCTTATAAAACCGCTGAAGACAAACCGCTTGAGTCAAATCGCTTAAGTCAAACAGCTTATGTCAAACCGCTAAAGACAAACCGCTTGAGTCAAACCGCTTATGTCAAACCGCTTACGTAAACCGCTTAAGTCAAACCGTTTCTGATACAACGAATCTAAACAAACCGCATCTAAGAACTTGACAAATTGCTTCCTTGATCTGATCAAATCGCACCCAAATGACATCAAACCGCATACATGAAAATAGTACGAGACTCAAACTGCTTCCTTGAAACTCTTCAAAAATTAAAATTTTCCAATCCAAAACACTACAACCAAGATGAATTAAGCCTTCCAAACCAAAACCTAAGCACTTATGATGATTCTAAACACAAAAGTACTATCAAAATTCAAACTTTAACACTCTTAGGGTATAGAATTCGAACCAATAAAACACACAAATAACAAATCTTTATGATCTTACCATGGCTCTTGATACCAATTGTTGGATATTGGTTATTGTAACACACAAACTATCAATTATATGGTTCGAATCTTAGCAAGAAACTTAGAGAGAGAAAGTGGGAGATGTGATCCTTTCTAGAGAGAAAGTGAGAGAAAACAAAGAGAATGTTAGATTAAGAAATGAACGTCCAACCTCTACCTTGGGAGGTAGGGGTATTTATAGTTTTACAAAATCGCCCTCTGTAGTCTTGCGGATCGGGCATACGGTGGGTAAAGACCCGATCCTTCGTCCACGGTGTTACTCTACCTAACTAACTAACTAATAGATAACGAATGTCTACGAGCTAACATATGCTAGACAATAGTTGTGGTGACCGGCACTTCACTATGGTTTTCTAAATCCTAACAGAATAAGCGCCCTAGCCGGATTTAACAGTTCTTGGAGAAAATAGCATTTTCTTAACGGTTCTAACCGGTTCTTCTGGTTCTTGGTTGGAATATCTAGTTTTAACTAGTTCTAATTGGTTCCTCTTGGTTCAGCTGTTCGGTCATTTTGACGGTATTTCACGAAACAGAGTTACGGTTCAAAAGTTATGGTTGTTTGAAGTTTTGACGTAAAAAGTCAACTTTGGACAAGCATCAAGTGGTCAAAACGAAAATAGTCAAACCGTAAAAGTCAAAACTCAGTTTTTTTGATCAAATCGTAGTTTCAAATCGCATTGGTCAAATCGGAGGATTGTCAAACCGCTGGAATACAAACCGCTTAAATCAAACTGCTTTTTAGCAAACCGCTTCTTATCAAACCGCTTAACTCAAACCGCTTCTTATAAAACCGCTGAAGACAAACCGCTTGAGTCAAACCGCTTAAGTCAAACAGCTTATGTCAAACCGCTAAAGATAAACCGCTTGAGTCAAACCACTTATGTCAAACCGCTTACGTAAACCGCTTAAGTCAAACCGTTTCTGATACAACGAATCTAAACAAACCGCATCTAAGAACTTGTCAAATCGCTTCCTTGATCTGATCAAATCGCACCAAAATGACATCAAACCGCATACATGAAAATAGTACGAGACTCAAACCGCTTCCTTGAAACTCTTCAAAAATTAAACTTTTCCAATCCAAAACACTATAACCAAGATGAATTAAGCCTTCCAAACCAAAACCTAAGCACTTATGATGATAATAAACACAAAAGTACTATCAAAATTCAAACTTTAACACTCTTAGGGTATAGAATTCGAACCAATAAAACACACAAATAACAAATCTTTATGATCTTACCATGGCTCTTGATACCAATTGTTGGATATTGGTTATTGTAACACACAAACTATCAATTATATGGTTCGAATCTTAGCAAGAAACTTAGAGAGAAAGTGGGAGATGGGATCCTTTCTAGAGAGAAAGTGAGAGAAAACAAAGAGAATGTTAGATTAAGAAATGAACGTCCAACCCTCTACCTTGGGAGGTAGATGGTATTTATAGTTTTACAAAATACGCCTCTGTAGTCTTTGCGGATCGGGCATACGGTGGGTAAAGACCCGTCCTTCGTCACGGTGTTACTCTACCTAACTAACTAACTAATAGATAACGAATGTCTACGAGCTAACATATGCTAGACAATAGTTGTGGTGACCGACACTTCACTATGGATTTTCTTAATCCTAACAGAATAAGCGCTTCTTAGTTGGATCTAACGGTTCTTGGCTAAAATAGCATTTTCTTAACGGTTCTTCTTGGTTCTTTGTTGGAATATCCGGTTCTTAACTAGTTCTAATCGATTCCCTCTGTTTGTGCTATTCCGGTCATTTTGACCGGTATTTCATTTGAAAACGGAGTTCGATTCAAAAGTTATGGCCGTTTAAAACTTTGACGTAAAAGTCAACTTTGGTCAAGACGCAAGTGGTCAAAACGCAAATAGTCAAACCGTAAAAGTCAAAACTCGCTTTTTGATCAAATCGTGCTCAAATCGCATTGGTCAAATCGCAGGATTGTCAAACATTGGAATACAAACCGCTTAAATAAAACTGCTTTTATCAAATCGCTTCTTATCATACTGCTTAACTCAAACCGCTTCTTATCATACCGCTTAGATCAAACCGCTGAAGACAAACCGCTTGAGTCAAACCGCTTATGTCAAACCGCTAAAGACAAACCGCTTGAGTCAAACCGCTTATTTCAAACCGCTTACGTGAACCGCTTAAGTCAAACCGCTTCCGATACAACGAATCTAGACAAACCGCATCCAAGAACTTGACAAATCGCATCCTTGATCTGATCAAATCGCACGCAAATGACATCAAACCGAATACACGAAAATAGTACGAGACTCAAACCGCTTCCTTGAAACTCTTCAAAAACTAAACTTTTCCAATCCAAAACACTATAACCAAGATGAATTAAGCCTTCCAAACCAAAACCTAAGCACTTATGATGATTCTAAACACAAAAGTACTATCAAAATTCAAACTTTAACACTTTTAGGGTATAGAATTTGAACCAACAAAACACACAAATAACCAATCTTTATGATCTAACCATGGCTCTTGATACCAATTGTTGGATATTGCTTATTGTAACACACAAACAATCAATTATATGGTTCGAATCTTAGAAAGAAACTTAGAGAGAAAGTGGGAGATGGGATCCTTTCTAGAGAAAGTGAGAGAAAAACAAAGAGAATGTTAGATTAAGAAATGAAACGTCCGTTAGATTAAGAAATGAACGTCCAACCCTCTACCTTGGGAGGTATAGGTATTTATAGTTTACATAATACGCTCTCGTCGGGCATGGATCGGGCATACAGGGTAAAGACCGTCGAGTCCTCAACGGTGTTACTATACCTAACTAACTAACTAATAGATAACGTAATATCTACGAGCTAACATATGCTAGACAATAGTTGCGGTGACCGACACTTCACTATGGATTTTCTAAATCCTAGCAGGAATAGGCAGTTCTTAGCTGGATCTATCTAGTTCTTGGCTAAAATAGCATTTTCTTAAATGGTTCTTACTGGTTCTTGGCTGGAATATCCGGTTTTTAACTAGTTCTAACTGGTTCCCTCTTGTTTTAGTCTATTAGGTCATTTTGACATGTATTTCACCGAAACGGACTTACGATTCAAAGTTATGGCCGTTTGAAATTTTGACGTAAAAGTCAACTTTGGTCAAGCCATAAGTGGTCAAAACGCAAATACTCAAACCGTAAAGTCAAAACTCAATTTTTTGATCAAATCGCAGTGTTCAAATCGCATTGGTCAAATCGCAGGATTGTCAAACCATTTGGAATACAAACCGCTTAAATCAAATGCTTTTATCAAATCGCTTTATCAAATCGCTTAACTCAAACCGCTTATCAAACCGGCGAAGACAAACCGCTTTAGTCAAACCGCTTAAGTCAAACCGCTTATGTCAAACCGCTAAAAACAAACCGCTTGAGTCAAACCGCTTACGTCAAACCGCTTAAGTCAAACCGCTTCCGATACAACGAATCTAGACAAACCGCATCCAAGAACTTGACAAATAGCTTCCTTGATCAGATCAAATCGCACCCAAATGACATCAAACCGCATACACGAAGAGTACGAGACTCAAACCGCTTTCTTGAAAAATAGTGCAATATTCAAAGACATTGTGTAAAATTAACTAAAAATGTTTTGTGGATATGCTTGATGAAATACTGATTATATGTTGTGGATGATGATTAAGATGTGGATATGCATTAACGATGAAAGTTCGAATACGTATGAAGTTATAATTACAACTTTTGATGACATGATGATGATGATGATTAAGATGCAAATTAAACAATTTAGAGATGCAGTCTATAATAAATTTATGATGATGATTCATGGTTGAATCAAGATTGGGAAAATAATAATTGTATATTTATTTAATCTATTAGCATCCATGCTAGAACATATCCTAGAATGACGCTCATGATGCACCTAAATATCACTACAAGAATCTTGTTAATTACCCACAGAAATTACCCACATATATTGATTAATGGGTATTTACCCACCAATTTCACATGAAATACCCACAAATACGGAATAAGAAATGGGACAAACGTTACCCTCAAATTTCCCACAACTTTACCCATGAAAGTACCCATGCAGTTAAACTTAGTGTGTAATTTGTGGGTGAATTATTCTCGGTAAAATATTTCCCACATACTACCCACGAACTAAGTCATCACGAGATAATGTGTGGGTAATGTCGTGGTATATTTATTATACCCACAATTACACAATTCCTTTTGTTTGTGGGTAATTGTTTTAATGGATAATCTATGGGTAAAGATATGCACACGGCTTACCCATAATACTTTTGTGGGTAATTTGTATGTATGGGTAACTTGAGCATAGATTCACCCATATATCTAATAAGAAATTTGTTATGATTTATATTTTTAGCTAGTTTAAAATGGTCATATGCAAGGCATTTATATATCATGTGTTTTGTTATAAGTAATTTTATGTGTGTGATTTGAGGGTTGTGTGCACAACTAAGTCGGAAAATCTGTTGTTCGTAGGGTCACTAAAGTAAATAATCAGTGTTGTTCAATATGCTAATTGATTACGATTATTTTTTGGTGAGTACTATTTGTAATTTGAATTGATTGTGACAACCTTATATACACGGGTTTATAAACTAGTTTATATCAAGTAAGAAAAAGATACATGATTGTCTTGTTACTTTGTATTACTACGAGGTTTTTAGCCCGCGCTTCGCTGCGGGGTGTTAGTTCACAATTGTAATGTAGGCACAATTTTTGTGGTAATAATATTTGACTACAAAGTTTAAGACTAACAATCTGATGATTGCAACTCATCAGAATCGAACAACACATAGGTGAATGGATGAAGTCGTACCCCTTCAAACCTGGTAACTTTGAAATGAGACAAAAATAGGTCTAGATAATGCGAGTACTCAAAAAAGGTGTCAATGGATTGAATATAATCATATATTAGTTTCAGGTATCTCTCCCCTAAACGTACGTTCTTATCGACGTTTTCTATAAGGCATACCTTACAACATCTTCTGTATGTATCATCGTTAGTTAAATCACACCGCATCGTTTGTTGATCCATCATCTATTCCCTCTTTTTAGGAGTCACTTTTGTCATCTTTATAGGAGCTGGAACTTTTTGGCTCGTCCTTTTGATTGTCAGTATCATTGTTCACGGGTTTCTCAACCTTCGGTTTTGGCTTCGGGATTATATTTCTGCTCGCCATCTGAAATAAACACAGGAGCATGCGCGGTTTAGTTTACTTCTTAACCAAAACCAAACGAAAAAAGAATTTTTTTGTTGTTATAAATAAAACTCAACAACACAGACGGTTTGGTATTTCACAAAATATGTTAAGGTTTGAGTATATTAACCATGTTTTGTTACTACCGTCAGTCGAAATGCAATAGTTCATTCAACATCTTGGTGAAAAGCTTTACCTGTAGCATCATAATTAATAAACTTATTGATTATTTTAGACCTGTTATATACTTATATGGAAAAAAAGGATTCAAGCCTTATATAAAAAATAAGTATTTTTGACCTGTTATGGAATTCACCCATTTAGCAAGTTCTATTGCGGTTAAAATATGATCAAAAACTTACATCAGAATAAATAAAAAACTTACATCAGAATAATTCAATTGTGGTTGAAATGAGAAATCCGAAAAGCTTTTGTCCTCTTTCTTTAACACCCTGTTGTTGATTCTTAACATTCCTGCCAAAATTCTTCTAGTTAAAAGGTTAAAACGGAAATGACCCAATAGTCGGAGACGACAATATCTATAGAAAAAAAAAATATTATCTAACTTTTAACCACAGGTTGTATAAGATTAAAGCCAACATAAAAAAACCCTTAAACCCATGAAATTATAAATGTCCTTCAATGACATGCTACTGCTAATATGTAATTTCGGACTTATGTTGTTATAACTGACCTCGTGTCATGCGATGCTTGTTCAACATGTTTAACCGAGACTTGTGGATGTATAGTAACTCCTGCATAGATTAAACCAATTGTACAAACTTGAAATTAGAAACAAACATTTTACCACTTTTAATATAATAAAGTGAGAATGCAGTAAAACTTTCCTTACCTTGGATTAGGATTTTCCTTGAACACTTTTTGCCCGTATTTTCTCCACCTATAACCATCGTCGAGTATATCAATATCACTTGTTGTTTGAATGACAACCCTTGGTGCTCTCACTGTCTGAGTTCCTCCAATCATCGATGTCCCTTTCATTTTTCGACGCCCTCCTCCAAAATAGTGTCATAGCATTAGCAAATCGTTACAGTAATTAAATGACTGTTGATAAACCAATAAAACTTTTACAAAACAAAAGATTACCATCTTGTAGCGTGAGGCTCATCTTCATTAGCATCAAGATCATCACCACCATACCTACTCCTACTAGTCGTCTAGTAACCTGGTTAGCAAAAATCCACATAGCCTCAGCCTAATTGAACCCATACCTGGTGTGCTAAAAGTGAAACTACCAAAGTTTGATACCTGATACTGGCGTGTTACAATCAACCTAAACATGTCACTCATCGAGGCTACCAACTAAAATCAATGTAGACCAAAGCTATTAAAAACACATTAAGACTCAAAACCATTCAAAACACATGAAATTAATGTAACTCGTAATCTCCAACATGAATCAATGTGGACCAAAGCCATTAGAAACACATCTCATAAACTACAACTTCGGTATACTCGAGTCATTCATTATCAGTTAGCTACATGACCACATTCACAGACATGACTCAAGTAACTATCTAGTGTAAACCTCACCTGAACTATCGAGGAGATACCCTGGTCTCTAAAATGCCCAATGTTCGTCATATCTCAAGCAAATCCCCAGATTACGCCAACTTTTCAACTTAGTTCAATACTCAAAAGCACGCAAACCATCATTTCCACACTAAATACTTCATACGGTAACACATACTTCAACTTAACTTACACTCTTTTAATCACCCATCATTATAATTCTTAAACAAATGACTTAAGTAACCATTCAGTATGGAACTTCTCCTAAAAGCTACCAAACGTAAGAAACAATCATCGGTCTCTAAAATGCCCACTCTTTGTCATATATCGAGATAATACCTAAGTTGCGGCCACACTTTAGGTAAATTCGATACTCAAAACCAAGAAAACCAACATTTACACCTAAAACCTCATATGACAAATTTTAAATTAAGCTACACTTATCTAATCACCTATCGTTATATTCCTTAAACAAAATAACAACCCAAAACATAACAACTTAACAAAAACATTCATTTCCAAAAAACACTTGCAATTCAAAAAAAATCCTAAACCTAAAAACACAAACCCTAATTCAAATAAAAATTCAACCCATCGAACTCTAACCCTCCAACCCAATTGCAACACTTTGATCCTAAATAGCGGCATACCAATTAAACAACAACATAAAACAATACACCGAAAATAAAATCCGAAACTTTATTAAAGCATCAACAAATTAATAATCAAATTCGAAAATAAAAATCGCAACAAAATCACAAAAAGGAAAAACAAAAAAAAACCTTACTATAGATGGTAACCGCCTACACGCCGATGAAAGTCGCCACAGACCAAAAACCCGGTGGTCGATTTGTTTCGTGTGGTGTGTATGTGTAAATGGTGAAAGCAATAACATATATCAGATAAGGAAAACAGATGGCAGTCATGCAACGGGTCCGAAGATAGAATCATCGATAAGCGGGAGGTGGAATAAGCGAGAGGTGGAGAACCTGCACATTCTCTTGTTCATCAAAGGGATCGGCGGACATGAAGAAACCACGACGATATAAGCAACATCGGACGAATATAACGCCGGGCTAAAGCGGGTTCTCGGGTGGGCGGTTGGTAAATGTACTTTAGGAGAAATAACGTTTAACAATTATTCGTACTTTTAATCCCCTTATCATACTATTATATAGATGAAATCAATGTTTTGAAAATCGGGTTTTGATTGATCCGATCGAGTCATCGAGTTATCGGTTCAACCGCTGAGTTAACCCGCTTTCTATTATAAAACTATATTCTTCAACCGGGTCAACTGGTTCACCACCAAATCAACCCGGTTCGATCACCGTCAACCTGTTTTTTTATTAAAAAAAAATGAAAAAAACCAAACCTGGTTGGGTTTCGAGAACCGGGTTGACCTAGGTCACTCAAAATCCGGTTTTTTAAAAACCCGTTTTAAAAACCCAAATTTTTTACCCTTTTTTTTGCCAGAATCGGTTCAACTGGTTAACCTAGCCCGTGTCGACCCGGGTTTCAAAAAATTAGATGAACCTCTCTTTCTATTAAAATTTCAATAATTTTAGTATTTGTTAAATTAGTTTGAAACAATAATGCTCCTTAATTTTATGCATATAATACAATCCTAAAACAACCATCGGTTTTCTTCCTTCTAGCAATCGTTCTTGCACACAAGAACATTTGAAAATAATTTCTTTTTGTGAAAAAACATTTACAATTTAAGAATTACATCCCAAAAACCAACAATCTTTTTTATATATTGATTAAAAAATCTCTATTTTTATTCAAAACATGCTTATAGTCAAATTGCTTCCCATTTGGGCGCATAATATTAATAAGCTTGATGAGATGGTTTTACCATCATTTGCAAAGTTATTGTTACAAAAAACATATAATAAAAAAAGTATTGCTCATCGAAAAGTTTAATTACATGGAGCAACGCACGGATAAGATGCTATAAGGCTAGACACGTGGAACTTTTTAATCGGTTGGTCATTAAAAAAATAGACCACGATCGATATTTAAATCGGTCGGAACGAGTGTGGTGTGGTCGCGACATCGGTCGAGGCATAAAAAAATTGAGTATCGGTTGGATTTTCAAGCGATTTTGAAACACACTCTTTTTTCCAAAATTGTTACAGTTTAAACAAAAATTATATTCAAAAAAATAAAAAAATAAAAAATAAAAAATAAATAAAAACAACTTTACCACTTTTACATTCTATAAAACTAACTAAAACACATTTCTAAAACACACAATTTCAATCAACATTTCTAACTCACAATTGTTACCGTTAAAAAAAAATAATAATAATAAATAAATAAAAATTACGTAATGTTTTTAAAGTTTATTTGAATTTAATATTGTAATGTTTTTTTAATTTTAGTTAATTTAAATTTATTGTTTAAAATGTTTGAATTGAAAAAAAAATGGCGGTCATTGATTGTGGCAACTTGGTCGTGCCTGGTCACCGGAGAGAGAAAGCTGATGTGGCACCCGGTGATCTGGGTCACGACTGTGTCCAGCCTAAATATTTTACATCCAAACACATATCTATTTTTTCTTAAAACTTTTCAAGTCTTTTATATTATTCTTCATATGGAGTAATTAACTTTAATAAAAGAAAACTAAAAGAGTAAATTACACCGTTCGTCCCTGTGGTTTGCGTTGACCGCAGGGTTTAGTCCTTTGACCAAAAAAATTGCACCATACGCCCTTAAGTGTGAAACGTTATGCACCGTTAGTCCCTCCGTCCATCTGGGCCCACCAACTCAAGATAACGTGGGTTAACGGAGGTTTTTAAAGGGTTATTTTGGTCATTTCCCAAGTACATTCGGCCATCAAAACCCATCTACCTTGTCAGTCCCCCAAACTAAAATCTTTTGCACCATTTCCCACGTACTATTCATCTTCTTCCCCAAATCATTTCCCAAATCTTTTGTACTGATACTTCACAAAGAATCAGATGGTGCTCCCATTGTATGAAATTAGAGCAAATGATGTTGTTGATCGAGACCCATATTGCATGTATCGTAAGTGACTGTTTATAGTTATTTTTTTGATAATGGTGTTAAGTGACGTATGTTTTTAATCATTAGAGTATGCATTTTTTGGGTTTGCAGTACTTTGTTTGGTGTTTTAATGTCTAAAACCCTTGTCTGATTGATTCCTTTAATTATTTGCAGATAAAAACTCTACTCTGTTTTCCATCAAGCTCAATCATGGAGGTTTTTTCACGAATGCACCCAACAGGATTTACAAGAATGGTAAGATTACTTTTGTGGATTTGATAGACAGTGATCAGTTTTCAATCCATGAAATTGATTCTATGCTAGAAGACTTAGGTCATGATGGTCATAGGTTGATGTTTTACCATTTCTTGAAACCTGATTATGATTTAGACAATGGACTAGAGCCTTTAGCATGTGACAAAGATGTTCAGTTATTAGGCAAGTATGTGATGGAAGGTCTTAAGCTAGTTGATGTATATGTTGAGCACGAAAAGACCAATCCTGACATTTACATACAACCAAAGCATAAAAAACTTGTAATAGAAGAGTTAAATGAACCAATAACATCAAAGGCAGGGATTACCCCACTGGCTAAGAAAGTAGTTTTTGATGTCAATGAAGGGTGTGTAGGTAAAGATATAGGTCAAAGCAGTAGTAAAGACCAAGGGCAAAGTATTGCAGTTGGTAATGATGAGTCTTCTCAAGTCCCTAGTCAGTTTGCAAATGAATTTTATTCTTCTTATGACCCATATGTAGAGTCACAAGATCCTAACTTTGACCCATTTGCTGACTTGGACATTATATCACCACCAATGAATGTTCAAAAAAATCCTGAGGTTGAAACAAATCCTAGTGAGAATTTTGAAACAAATCCTGAGGTTGGAATGGGTAATCCTAGTGAGAATGTTGAAAGTGAAGTTGAGGGTGAAACTGAGGGTGAAACTGAGGGTGAAACTGAGAGTGAAACAGAGGGTGATAGTCAAGGAGATGATGATAGCCAAGACAGTGATTTCATAGTAGATGACAATAATAATGCAGATGAGGTGGATGTTGACATGAGGGACTTTAACTACACAATTGATGAGACTGTGGAGTTTGTTGGGTGTAGAGAAAGGGAAGCAGTTGAGATTGAAGATGAAGCAGATGGAGATGATGTCAATGAATTAGAAAATGAGTATTTTGAGAGTGGATCAGGTAGTGACAGTGAAGGTAGTATGCTATGGAAAGCAGCAACTGCAACAACAGTCCCAGAGTTTCAAGTTGCAATGGAAGAGTTGAAAGCTTTCAAGAAAGAGGCTTATGACCGGTTGAATCTCATTCCTCCACAACACCGGGTCAAGATCACATTTCTCGGTATATAGTATTCTTACTTTAACGATTTCATAGTATCTGTTGATCTAATATTATCTAAACAACAAACTCCTTGAACAGAGAGAGCAAGTCGGATGTTTTATTGAACAACATGTGCGAAGTCTTGAATGCCAAGCTAGTAGGGGTAGAGACAAGCCTATTATTTCCACATTGAGTTTGCTGGGAGTATCTCATGAGAAGGTATTATACATTCCATCCGCTATTCAATTGTCATTCCATGTAAGTACTTAGATTGCAATACCTAATAATAGAACTTGCCGGATTGTCAATGTTAACAAAGTTATTGCAAGGTGTGATGGACCACTCACACCAACTGCTACAAGAATTTTGAAGGAAAATGTACTCAAGCTAACAAGTATCTTGTTAATGGAATGGAGGTGAGTTATACCAGGTAAGTGGTCCATGGAATGACCAGTGTGTGGTAAATGTTGTTGCTAGAACCTGCACTTGTAGAAGATGGGAATTGATAGACATCCCTTGCAAACATGCATGTTGCAACAAATTGGAACATGTCACTTAATCATCAAGAGGTTGCATTACCGGAGGAGTGGGTACATCCATGCTATAGGTTAGAGACTTGGAAGAAAGTATATTCTTTTCATATAAAACCAATCGAGGTCCCGCCCATTGGCCCAAGTGCCTTGTTCCAACTAGTCTCATGCCACCAAAACATAATCCACAAGTTGGAAGACCAAGGAAAGAAAGAAAAGGTCAAAGGCGAAAGGGATTTTAAGATAGTTAATGATGGTAAGCTTTCAAGAGAGCACAAGATCGTAACTTGTGACAAATGTGGGTCAAGAGGTCACAATCAAAGAACATGTCTCGGACCAAGAATGCCAAAGTCAAAAAGAAAAAATGCAAGCAAATGGGTGGATTTGGATTCGATACTCCTGCAGTTCACAATCAAAGACAAGAGCGAGATAGTCAAGATAAGGGAAGGCACCAAGAATGTAAGATGGTGCATCAAAGAATAGAGCACCAAGGAAGAAGGTGGTTGTGTTAGGTTGAAGTATCCATCATGTCCGTGTTTGATACTATGTCTTATGCACAATGTTATGATTATGTCTCATATGTCTCGTGTTTCTAGTATGTCTTATGCACAATGTCAATTAAGTTGTTTTGGATGTTTATGGCATTATATGCCTTGAAACTTGATTGATTAATGGTATGGTTGCTTTAGACTTTAATTTGTTTGACTTTAATTTGGTATGTAATATTGTTTGACTTTAATTTGGTATGTCTGATTCTTTTGGTAATTTAGTAGCTGTAAACATTAAAGACCAAGAGCATTGCACTAACTTATCTAAAATAGGTTCAAGTGAACATGAAAGACCATAAAAACATACATAAAGTAAATCAAACATTAAAACACCATAAAATAGGTTCAAGTACACATGAAATACCATAAAAGCATGAAACACCACCGAAAGACATGAAAGACCAAGACACATGAAAACCAAGACACATGAAAACCATGAAACACCACTGCTTCTAACCCATCCTTTTCTTTCCCTTCCCCTTCCCTTTTGCTGCAATTTCAGTTGGTGCAACATAAGGTTTCACACCAAATTCTTCAAGACTGGCCTTTGCAAGCAATCCTAGCACTTTAGTCCTTGCATCAAATAGAAGCTTTTGAATCTGTTTTTGGGTTAGTGGCTTATCATCATCCTTTGCATTTGAACTTGAGCCCACCTTTGGTCCATAAAACTCTATCTCATCAGGTGGTACCACATACTGCAATGGAAAATACCCTGTCCATGTGTTACCTGAACTTTTGTCATCGATACTTTCGGATGTGTCACTTGAAATGCGATAACTTCAAAACAAAATAATGCAAAAAAAAAATAAAACATAAGTATGTTTAACATATAAGAGATGGAAAAGGAACATGAAGATGTATATAACCTTTCCTCTTGTTGGAACCCTTGTTTCTGAACTCATCTTTGCAACAATTATGAATAGGTTAGGAAGATGTTTGATATGGTTTTGTATTATCCATATGTGCCCTTATATAGAGGTGTGGTAATGTAGAAATTGCAATAATGCAAGTAAATCAGATACCATTGAATTGCAAGAATGCGAGAAAGTGCCATTGATTCATTGATCGCATCAATCTAGAAATAGTGTTGCATTGATAAAAGTGATCGCATATGCATAAAAGTGACAAAATAAAATAGTAAAATTCATAAAAGTATCGCAAAATGTTGCTAGAACAAGACATTGCAATAATGCTACAAAGCTTGTTTTCATTACAATGGTGCTACATAACATACACAAAATACATCTAACATTAAACACCCAAAATACATCTATCTCTTAACACCCAAATACTACACTGCTAGGTCAATATGTTATACATTACAGACACAAACAACAAAATACATGAAACCATAACATACTTCTTCAATGTTGCTCTTTCTTGCTCCATATTTTGTAGGATTTCTTGATGGTTGTTCAAAGACCTTAATAACCCAGGTATAACTACCATTGAACGATGGCACATTTCTGGGTCCACCCAATCAACAAATCTGTTACAATCCTGTAAAACAAAATTAAACAACAAAACCTGTAAAACAAAATTAAACAACAAATACTGTTATTGTTCAATTACAAACTAAAACCATTAACGCATACAATTTGGGAACAGGCATAAAACCTTCGACCTGGGTTTCTATTTGTCCATGATGTTTTCATAACTGCAAGTGTTTGGCAACGAGGACATCTAACCATGATTTTGATTTGATTTGAGAAAACCCTTTGTTTTGAAAATGGTGGTGGAAGGAATGGGATTTAGGTTTATGTGGGTGGGTGGGAAAAGGGGAAGACAAAGTATATAGGGTTATAATTTGGGCGGGAAAAAAGGGAGACAAGAAATGACGGATATGCCCTTAGGGGTTAAGTGACTTAACTGACGTTATCTTGAGTTGGTGGGCCCAGATGGACGGAGGGACGAACGGTGCATAACGTTTCACACTTAAGGGCGTACGGTGCAATTTTTTTGGTCAAAGGACTAAACCCTGCGGTCAACGCAAACCACAGGGACGAACGGTGTAATTTACTCAAACTAAAATTATGGCGGAGGAATTTGGCGCCCATTTGAAAATCCAAAATTTTAGTCTCACCTATAATCTCAATCTCATCCAACTGTAACCCACCCCTCCTCATTTTAAGACCTTCACCCAAAACCTCTTTCATACTTCCCCTTCCCACCCTCCATATCCATGTCGATCATGAAGAAGTTCCTTTAAAATTTTGTTTAGCAGTTACATATGTTTCTTAAAACATTTAAAAGCTAGACCACACATCAAGTTTTCATTATTCTATCGTTATTATTGGTGCCTTATTTCTATTAGACAGGTTAATGTTTTCTTTTTAATCTTTGTACAATCCTTGGAAACGATTTTAATAACGATATGCTTACAATATTCTTTCCGTCGTGTTAGATTTCAAAAAGAAATGCTCATTGGATTCATTTTGGTTTAGATGGTTTACTGTTATATGAGTAATGAGTCTACATTTGAACTTCAATATGATTCTCATGAATTTTATATATCTTGTTATTTGTACAACACCTTTTGTAAATTTGTTTTTTTCTATTGTTTTTGTCATGAATTCTCACATTGTTTATTGTCATTTACAGATCCCTTGTTGTATCCCTTACGAGTTCAATGTGAATTCCACGCAAAGAAGAAAAGAGCATCATGTTTGAGCACACCACAACTAGGAAACTGCTTTGGTAGATTGACGCATTTGGATTTATCTTCTCCCTTATTATGTAAAATATAAAGGGATCCCAATATAAATTGTATACATATAAATTTGTAGCCACAAATTCATTTTATATTCAAGAACTTTTAAGTGCTAGCTATATGTAAATTTCTTGATTAATGTTTGGTATAAATGGTTGACGAACTACTTTATATATTGTACTTGGATCTCGATATTAAGTGAATGCATCTTCGTTTCGATTTTATTTCGATATGGATGTAGGTGATTACATTTCTATTTCTATATTCGTCTATATGAGATTATACAAAAAACTAAAAACTTTTGCATTTTTTAGGGATTTACTCATATGTCAATGTGTACTCATTTAGCTACCAATTCACTTTTACACATGAATAGTTTGTGGGCAATGTTACCCACACAATACCCACGAGTATATCTATGGGTGTTTTGTGGTAAGTTAGGAAATCCCACAAACAATTTACCCATAAATGCAAAACTGTCACACACCAATAATGACGTGGGTAAACTTACCCACTGTATGAAAATGTCGTGGGCAAACAATTAGCCTCGGAGGTTTTATCCATCTATAGAGAGTCGTGGGTACTACCTAGTTACCCACAAAAATATGGCTTTCACCTACAAATTTTGTCCGTGGCTATTTGCCTGAATTATGCATATGTTGGAATAGCAACAACTCAACTAAAATGTATATAACTTTGACCGCACGGCCAACACAAGCCCACCGACACCCGAGACATAGCCATGTTTTCGATAAGCTAGCATGACTTCCGTACCAAGTTCCAGAGGCGGAGCTACAGGGGGGTCTGGGTGGTCACATGCCCCCTCACCCGAAAAATTTGTAGTGTAATTTTTTTGAGTTTTTGAAATATTATTGTAATTTGCCCCCCTAGAAAAGTATCTGTAGTATCTAAATTGAAAGCCAAAATCAATTTTTAGGCATTTTTCAGAATGTGGAGCTGATATTATTTGTTAGAATGGTGACGAAAATGGAAGCCATGAAGGGAGTGTTTAATACAGTAGCAAAGTAGTAAATGAAGAAGAAAGAGTACTTGTACAAAAAAGGAGTAAAGCAGTTTTTGTTTGTTTTGTAGTGAAATACGTGGGACTAGGTTGACAAGTACAACAAGGGTGTCATTCCTATAGATATTATTTTATATGCTACTGTATTAATTTATTTTTTGTGTGTAAATTGTTTTTTCTTACTTTTATTGAACATAGACATTAATAAATACTCATAAAATCACAATGTTACAAAAATATAGTAAACTTTTCAAATATGGTAAAAATCCGCTATAAAGGGTAAAGGTGTTCAATATACCTTTTATAGCGGATTTTTACCATATTTGAAAATTTACTATATTATTGTAACAGTGTGATTATTTGAGTACTTATAAACATTTTAAATGAGTTTTCACATTTAATGGTATATATATTTTAAAAAATCCGGTAAATGGGTGAAGGTGTTCAATATACCCTTAATAGCGGATTTTTACCGTATTTAAAACTTTTATTATATTCTTGTAACATTGTGATTCTATGAGCACCTCAACCCTCAACCCTAAACCCTGAACCCTGAACCCTAAACCCTATAAAATGATTGGTATTGAGTCCATACAACGATAATAACACTTAATGTTAAACATAAACGCTAAATCCTAAGCCATAAATACTAAACACCGAATAATTCTCAAAATTAATAACTTTTTCGGCAAAAGGGTTATATATTTTCATGTTCGGAACCCTGGCCGTTTGAAGTTTTGACGTAAAAAGTCAACTTTGGTCAACCCGCAAGTGGTCAAAACGCAAATAGTCAAAGCGTAAAAGTCAAAACTCAGTTTTTCTGATCAAATCGCATTGGTTAAATCTCAGGATTGTCAAATCGCTGGAATACAAACCGCTTAAATCAAACTGCTTTTTATCAAACCGCTTCTTATCAAACCGCTTAACTCAAACCGATTCTTATCAAACCACTTAAATCAAACCACTGAAGACAAACCGCTTGAGTCAAACCGCTTAAGTCAAACTGCTTATGTCAAACCGCTAAAGACAAACCGCTTGAGTCAAACCGCTTATGTCAAACCGTTTATGTCAAACCACTTACGTAAACCGCTTAAGTCAAACCGCTCGATACAATGAATCTAGACAAACCGCATCCAAGAACTTGACAAATCGCTTCTTGATCGATCAAATCGCACTAAATGACATCAAACCGCATACACGAAAATAGTACGAGACTCAAACCGCTTCCTTGAAATTCTTCAAAAACTAAACTTTTCCAATCCAAAACACTATAACCAAGATGAATTAAGCCTTCAAACCAAAACCTAAGCACTTATGATGATTCTAAACACAAAAGTAATATCAAAATTCAAACTTTAACACTTTTAGGGAATAGAATTCAAACCAACAAAACACACAAATAACCAATCTTTATGATCTTACCATGGCTCTTGATACCAATTGTTGGATATTAGTTATTGTAATATACAAACAATCAATTATATGGTTCGAATCTTAGCAAGAAACTTAGAGCGAGAAAGTGGGAGATGGGATCATTTCTAGAGAGAGAAAGTGAAAGAAAAACAAAGAGAAGGTTAGATTAAGAAATGAAACGTCCAACCCTCTACCTTGGGAGGTAGAGGGTATTTATAGTTTTACATAATACGCCTTCTATTGGGCTGTGGATCAGGCATACAGTGGGTAAAGACTCATCCGTCCTCTACGATGTTACTCTAACTCACTAAATAACTAATAGATAACGTAATATCTACGAGCAAACATATGCTAGACAATGGTTGTGGTGACCGACACTTCACTATGGATTTTCTAATCCTAACAGAATAAGCGCTTCTTAGTCGGATTTAATGTGTTCTTGGCCAAAATAGCATTTTCTTAATCGGTTCTTGGTCGAATATCCAGATCTTAACTAGTTCTAATTGGTTCCTACCGTTCAGTCAGATCGGTCATTTTGACGTGTATTTCATTGAAACAGTCTTACTCAAAAGTTATGGCCGCTTGAAGTTTTGACGTAAAAGTCAACTTTCAACAAGCCGCAAGTGGTCAAAACGCAAATAGTCAAACCGTAAAAGTCAAAACTCGGTTTTTTTGATCAAATCGCAGTTTCAAATCGCATTGGTCAAATCGGAGGATTGTCAAACCGCTTGGAATACAAACCGCTTAAATCAAATCGCTTTTAGCAAACCGCTTCCTAAGAAAATTTTAACTCAAACCGCTTTATCAAACCGTCAAGACAAACCGCTGAGTCAAACCGCTTATGTCAAACCGCTTACGTAAACCGCTTAAGTCAAACCACTTCTGATACAACGAATCTAGACAAACCGCATCCAATAACTTGACAAATCGCTTCCTTGATCTGATCAAATCGCACCCAAATCACATCAAACCGCATACACGAAAATAGTACGAGACTCAAACCGCTTCCTTGAAACTCTTCAAAAACTAAACTTTTCCAATCCAAAACACTATAACCAAGATGAATTAAGCCTTCCAAACCAAAACCTAAGCACTTATGATGATTCTAAACACAAAAGTACTATCAAAATTCAAACTTTAACACTTTTAGGGTATAGAATTCGAACCAACAAAACACACAAATAACCAATCTTTATGATCTTACCATGGCTCTTGATACCAATTATTGGATATTGGTTATTGTAACACACAAACAATCAATTATATGGTTCGAATCTTAGCAAGAAACTTAGAGAGAAAGTGGGAGATGGGATCCTTTCTAGAGAAAGTGAGAGAAAAACAAAGAGAATGTTAGATTAAGAAATGAAACGTCCAACCCTCTACCTTGGGAGGTAGAGGGTATTTATAGTTGTGGTGGCTGACACTTCACTATGGATTTTCTAAATCCTAATAGGAATAGGCAGTTCTTAGCTGGATTTAACTGGTTCTTGGCCAAAATAGCATTTTCTTAACTGGTTCAAATTGGTTCTTGGCTAGAATATCCGGTTCTTAATTAGTTCTAGCTGGTTCCGACTAGTTCAGGCTGTTCCGGTCATTTTGACATGTATTTCACTGAAAACGGAGTTACGGTTCAAAAGTTATGGTCGTTTAAAGTCTTGACGTAAAAGTCAATTTTGGTAAAGCCAAGTGGTCAAACGCAAATAGACAAACCGTAAAAGTCAAAACTCGCTTTTTGATCAAATCGCAGATTGTCAAACCGTGGAATACAAACCGCTTAAATCAAATCGCTTTTATCAAACCGCTTATCAAACCGCTTAACTCAAACCGCTTATCAAACCGCTTAGATCAAACCGAGGACAACAGTCAAACCACTTAAGTAAAACCGCTTATGTCAAACCGCTAAAGACAAACCGCTGAGTCAAACCGCTTAATTCAAATCGCTTATGTCAAACCGCTTAAGTCAAACCGCGAATTCAAACCGCTCGATACAATGAATCTAGACAAACCGTATCCAAGAACTTGACAAATCCCTTCCTTGATCAGATCAAATCGCACCCAAATGACATCAAATCGCATACACGAAAATAGTACGAGACTCAAACCGCTTCCTTGAAACTCTTCAAAAACTAAACTTTTCCAATCCAAAACACTATAACCAAGATGAATTAAGCCTTCCAAACCAAAACCAAAGCACTTATGATGATTCTAAACACAAAAGTACTATCAAAATTCAAACTTTAACACTTTTAGGGTATAGCATTTGATCCAACAAAACACACAAATAACTAGTCTTTATGATCTAACCATGGCTCTTGATACCAATTGTTGGATATTGGTTATTATAACACACAAACAATCAATTATGTGGTTCGAATCTTAGCAAGAAACTTAGAGAGAGAAAGTGGGAGATGGGATCCTTTCTAGAGAGAGAAAGTGAGAGTAAACAAAGAGAAGGTTAGATTAAGAAATGAAACGTTCAACCCTCTACCTTGGGAGGCAGAGGGTATTTATAGTTTTACATAATACGCCCTCTGTCAGGCTGTGGATCAGGCATATAGTGGGTAAAGATCCGTCCGTCCTCCACGGTGTTACTCTAACTAACTAACTAACTAATAGATAACGTAATATCTACGAGCTAACATATGCTAGACAATAGTTGTGGTGACCGACACTTCACTAGGATTTTCTAAATCCTAACAGAATAAGCGGTTCTTAGTCGGATCTAATCGGTTCTTGGATAAATTAGCATTTTCTTAATCGGTTCTTACCGGTTCTAGCCGAATATCCGCTTCTTAACTAGTTCTAACTTTTTCCTATATGTTCAAGTCTGTTCGGTCATTTTGATAGGTATTTACCGAAACGGTTACGGTTCAAAAGTTATGTCCGTTTGAAGTTTTGACGTAAAAAGTTAACTTTGATCAAGCCGCAAGTAGTCAAAATGCAAATAGTCAAAACTCAATTTTTTGATCAAATCGCAGTGTTCAAATCGCATTGGTCAAATCGCAGGATTGTCAAACCGCTGGAATACAAACCGCTTAAATCAAACTGCTTTTATCAAACCGCTTTTATCAAACCGCTCAACTCAAACCGCTTTATCAAACCGCTTAGATCAAACCGTCAAGACAAACCGCTTGAGTCAAACTGCTTAAGTCAAACCGCTTATGTCAAACTGCTAAAGACAAACCGCTTGAGTCAAACCGCTTAAGTCAAACCGCTTTTGTCAACCCACTTACGTAAACCGCTTAAGTCAAACTGCTTAAGTCAAACCGCTTCCGATACAATGAAAATAGACAAACCGCATCCAAGAGCTTGACAAATCGCTTCCTTGATCATATCAAATCGCACCCAAATGACATCAAACCACATACACGAAAATAGTACGAGACTCATACCGCTTCCTTGAAACTCTTCAAAAACTATAGTTTTCCAATCCAAAACACTATAACCAAGATGAATTAAGCCTTCAAACCAAAACCTAAACACTTATGATGATTCTAAACACAAAAGTACTATCAAAATTCAAACTTTAACACTTTTAGGGTATAGAATTCGAACCTACAAAATAACGTAATGTCTACGAGCTAACATATGCTGGACAATAGTTGTAGTGACCGACACTTCACTATGGATTTTCTAAATCCTAACAGAATAAGCGCCTAGTCGGATCTAACGGTTCTTGGCTAAAATAGCATTTTATTAATTGGTTCTAACTGGTTATAGTGAAATATCTAGTTCTTAACTAGTTCTAACGGTTCCTATATGTTCAGCCGTTCCGGTCATTTTGACAGTATTTCAACGAAACGGAGTTACTGATTCAAAGTTATGGCCGTTTGAAGTTTTGACGTAAAAGTCAACTTTGTCAAGCCGCAAGTGGTCCAAACGCAAATAGTCAAACCGTAAAGTCAAAACTCATTTATTTCGATCAAATCGCAAAGTTCAAATCGCATTGGTCAAATCGCAGGATTGTCAAACTCACGGAATACAAACCGCTTAAATCAAATCGCTTTTATCAAACCGCTTATCAAACCGCTTAACTCAAACCGCTTACCAAACCGCTTAGATCAAACCAGCAAGACAAACCGCTGAGTCAAATTAAGTTAAACCGCTAAAGACAAACCGCTGAGTCAAACCGCTTAAGTCAAACCGCTTATGTCAAACCACTTACGTAAACTGCTTAAGTCAAACCGCTTAAGTCAAACCGCTTCCGATACAATGAATCTAGTCAAACCGCTTAAGTCAAACATTGTTTACTAGACCCTTAACTAAATGATTCTTTCATCTTGAGACGACACGATTATTAACATAAATCATGATCTAAAAATATAAGACGGTTGTAATGGCCTTTAAGCCTACAACGTGATGAGGAAAAAGATAGGTGGGGTGGGGTTGGGCACATGAGCCGTGGGGTGTAGGTCGGTTATTTTGTTTGTTTTTTTTTTTATCTAATTTTTTAATACAAATGTTTAAATGTGTAATTTTACTTAAGTTTTATATCTTTCTTTTTTTTTCTCAAAACTTTTATTTTTATATAAGTTTAATGTAAAATAAATTTGTATAAAATAATTACTCCCTACGTTTCAATATTATAATCCATATTTTTTTAGAATGTATCAAAATAATTGCCTCTTTCCTTTCTAAGTAATAAAAAGATAAGTTAAGTGAGGAATATTCTATTTGAGTTGTTGAAAATTATAGTGGTATCACTTTTATAAAATTGTGTAATTTTTGTCTTCTGATAATAATTTTAAAGCGGAAAAAGTATTTAACTTGTGTGAGATTACTGTTGTTTGGTTTTTGTTTAGTGATATACTAGTGAATATTGATGTATAGTTGGTGTGACGGTGGTGATTTTAGTCACTAGTATACCCTAATCTAGTTGCTTTTGCCAAGAACTATAGTTATGCCAAATGATACATTTGATCATAAATGTAAGAATAAAGTGTAATAAGAAGCTTTTAAGCCAAATTCATCTTTGTAACATCAACAACAGAAATTGCAGCCTTTCAAATAAGAATTGGCTAATCCATGTGTATGTCATGAAGTTACAAAAGTTGTTGTACCCGTGAACCAACTCCCTACAGCAAAATAGGCACAAGAAAATAGCAATAGGCCGGACAACTTACAAAAACTAAACAATCGTTACGTAAGTAGTCATCCATAATATCAAACAAATCTTTTTCGTCTTTGGTAAATTTACCAAGGGATGTAGTCATCGTAATCCTCCTATTCAACTATCAGTCCACTAGTACCAATAGGCAGCAGAAAGGAAGAAGCACTACACCTAGGAATCAACAACACAAAAACTTTGTTAAAAATTATCCCTTTCTTTAGCAGGCTTGGGACTAAAAGAATGTTTGGGACAACAAACATCAATATCGTTTGTATTTTGGATACCCGTATAACCATCGAAGGCTGTTGAAGTGACTAATTCCAAGAAATAAGGAAGCATTGTGAAAAGAAATTGTTGGAGTTATCATTTCTTCAACTTTCTCTTTTTACTACAAACTACTACCTCCGTCCTAAAATTATAGTCCCCTATTGACTTTTTCGGTCTTTCCTTTTTAACTTTGACCTTAAATATTTTTGTTTGTGTTATACAATAGTTGATAAAAAAATATACTAACGAAAAATACATTTAAAACACAATCCATTCATATAACTTGTGTCAAGTATTATATAACACAAACAAAAATATTTAAGGTCAAAGTTATAAAAGAAAGACCGAAAAAGTCAATAGGGGACTATAATTTTGGGACGGAGGGAGTAACCGAAGTAAGTCAATCAACTTTATCCCATAAACAAAATAATAAGTCACACATAAACAAAATAACAATTTACACAACTCATTTAAACCCACACAAACTCTCTCACACTCGGTCTTGTAGTCGACCGATTCCTCTCATTTTTCTTTTAAATATGCGTCTAACGAGATGAACCTAATAGGTGAAAACGTGTCTTGGGCGCCCAAGACCGAGTCGTCGTTACCTGTTGTGTAAGCTTCTTTAGCTCTCAAAAAGGCATCGATTGAAGGTGGCTTTAACAGATTGTGCTATACTCAGATTATACTATATATTAAAGGGCAATTTTTGTTATTATTCAAAGATCGAAGATAACAATCTTTGAATAATAATTTTTTTTCTTTTTACCTAAGTATCCGACTCAACATTGCGAAGTCGTTAGGACGACTATCTTTTGAATAGTCCCAGTCGTCAGAGTGAACTTCCGTGGTCAATGGGAAAAAAAATTAAATTTGCGGTTATCGACATTTTGCATATTTAGTCCTTAATAATAAAAATGCTTTTATTTTAATCATTTCATTTCGAATTCAGATTAACACAACATTCTCATTTATTTAATTCACTAAAATAAGCTTAGGTTAGTAATACTTCAAGAGTCGTCACAATCAAGTTACAACTTAAAAGTAACGTTTTATATTTTTATACCGTTTAAAACATTACATACACTATTCACGAAATAAATTTCTCTATTTAAAAGCTTAGAAACACACTAGTAATTCAGTAATTTCATTGTCGCAACTAAAAATGTTAATAAAATGCAATTTTTATATAATACATGAATAAAAACATTTTGATTACACAAAATTTCACTATGATATAAACCAAAATAAAAGTTAAACATGTAATTTGAAACAGAAATAGTAAGTATACATTTATTTATGTACAACAAACTCTTTAACTATATATAGATGCATGAAAATGATCATTACGTCGCGTACTCAAACTACATTTTAGTACTACCAATAGTCCAATACAGGGGTGTTCAAAAAAATCCAAGAAATCGACAAACCAAGCCGATTCGTTCAATCTGAAAACGCAATAAACTAATAACTGAAGAAACCGAAATCAAGAAATCCCGAAACCGGAAAAACATGCTTATTACGGTCGATTTGGTTATTACTTTCACTTATCCGTGGTATCCTAACCGTGTATAATATACGTATAGGTTTATTAACTATTCATTTTTTTCCGTAACATTTGTAAAATGTAAAAGTATTAAGTATATAATATTAGTTAAAGTGATCGAACTTATAAACGCTCAAAAGTGCCAATGCAATTGTCATTTATTCATTATCCAATCTTTGTAAATGTCATAAATCTCTATATTCCTTTTAATTATATATCAGTTCATCGGGTAAGTGATGAAATTTTTTAATAATTTGAATGTTTTTATTCCGAGAGAACAACTTTACTATCACTTTAATCTCTTCAATGTTATTTGAATTTACTACAATGACATTTTACGTTCTAAGTTACGTTATTGTTCATCATATTTGATTCGATTAATTTTTAAGAATGGTTAACCGTGACCAAAGCTGCGAGTAACTACTCATTTAGGGTACCCACATGTCTGGTTACCTGCTTACTACGGTTTGATTTCGGATAGTAAAATGAACTATCCGTGTCGAGATAGATAGTTAAAATTTTTGAACACCTCTAGTCTAGAAGGAATAAAGCTATTATTTGTGAACCAGCACTAAAAATCATCATTGTGATCATAACCATAAAAAAACACACATCCTATTCAAAAGGTGTACTTGTATGTTCCCACATCGGGTGAAGGCAAGTATTTTTGCTTACTTATATATTGTGCTGTAGTTGGCATGTGTAAATCGAGACTAGTATAGTGTTGTTGGCTTATTTGTAATACACTGTTATATAATATAACATTGTTGCTCATCTTAGTCAACAATTTATATATGTTCTCAATTTTTTTTTTTAAAACAATGTCTACTAGAACTCTTTAACTAAAATTATCGCAATCAGTTTGCAACTTCGAGTGGTTATTTATACGGCTGTAAACGAACCGGACGAACACGAACGGAGCCTTGTTCATGTTCGTTCATTTAATTTTCACCGGACAAATAAACGAACACGGACGCTTAAACGGACGAAAATTCTTGTTCATCTTCGTTTATTAACAAAATGAGTTGTTCATGTTCGTTTATGTTCGTTCATTAAGACACTAAACGAACATAAACGATTCTTTCATCAATGAACATAGACAAACAATCATAACCTTTATTAAATTATGCATCTAATATTGTTTTATTAGTGTCGTTTTGTTTAAACAAACTAATTTAAAAATTATACAATTAAAAGATTTGATATACGGACATAACTAAATAAATGAACATAAACGAACGTTAACGAACGCATAATCGGACGTTCACGAACATAAATAAACGGACGTAACTTTTGTTCATGTTTGTTCATTTAACTAAACGATCGTAAAATATTGTCCATGTTCGTTCATTTAATAAATAAACGAACATAAACGAACTTTTACCAAACCGTTCATGAAATGTTCACCGAACGCTCGATTCATTCTGACCTTTAGTTATTTACATGAATCGGCTTATATGTACATGTATATTGACTGCTTGGACAAGGCCTAAACTTTAGTCTTATTTATTTTTTTGCAATTTGGATTTGCAAGGGAAGGTGATTCTGTAATGGCCGCATGCTGAGATTGTGAAAACAAAGGGAAAAGATGACGAAGATGCCAATTTGGATGAGAATTTAAGTGGATGACTAGGTAAATTTTTAGCAAAGGTGAATTGGTCACTCTATTTTAAATACTATTTCAGCTAGAAAAAGTCATTGGTGGTTGATAAATATGATATGTCGTCAATTAGACAAGTTAGGTTGGTACTGCCGTTAGGGAAAGTGTTTGAGGAAACTGTTAGGACCAAGTTCCTAACGCTAACCTTGATGTGTAAATGATCTGTTTAGACAGATAACTCTTAACGGCCAGCCCGGGCCAATTTCGACCTTTTTAGCCTCTAAAAACAGAACAGATTTATAGTGTTTATATACAAAAAAAAAAAAGTTGATTCCTAAAAAAAAATTGTGTAACCATGTAAAGTGGTTTTAGTAATTTGTCTGGTAGATCACATAAGAAAGTCAACTTAAAGGTTAAATCATATGGATATTAGTTGGTTAAATCAAACATAATAAAGCATGCAAACATCTTATTTAAGTACTCTTAAAATGAAAGCCTAAATGTAGTAGCTCTGAGCAGGTACACAACATTCATCGAAATGGTATCATGAATGTACATGAAAGAATGTTACCAAAATTTTGAATCTTAAATATTCTTTTCTTGGTGACAGGATTTGCAACACCACTATAACATTACCTCGTCAGCAGAAGTTTGTGCATCAATTTACGTGCTTATGATGCAACTTGCGGCTGCTAATGATGCCGATTGTTATCCGCGAATGGCCATATCGGCACACCTGGTGACAAGTAATTCATGTGCAGAATTAACAGGATGGTGGCAGTTCCCAGGGAAATACTAAACGTATGCAAACATATTTTGAGATACTAGCACATAAGCGAATATCCATATACACAGTTGTTTTGTATACATGATTCTACTGTGCCATATGTACCATTGACGTTGGAATTGTTAGCTTAATGGACACAAATTTGTTACTATCCGTTTTTTTTCACAATGTAAGTCTGATTTCGTATGACAAGTAAAAAAACTAGCAAACACCACCGCCACGCGTCGGGTTTCTCCCATGGGCGGAGGCACTTGTAGTCCAGGGGTAGCGGTCGCTACCCCGAACTTTATCCGTAGTAGAATTTTTTTTTTTTTTTTTTTTTTTTTTTTTTTACGTTTTTATTATATTTCGTGTTTCGCTACCTCAAACAAAATTTCGATACCCCTAAATAAATTTGACAAGACCCATATCATTCTTTAAAAAAACTCCAAAAAAACTCTAAGGCCCAATCCCACTAAATGTTTAAAAATAACTCTAAGGCCCAATCCCACTAAATGTCCAAAAGTTAATATTGTCATAGTTATGTCAATTTTAAATACTGAAAATACTATTTATCTTTGATTTAATATTTAATTTACTAAATTACCCTTCTTACCTAATCATAATAATTGACTCTTCATTCTTTCATTCTAAGATTTCATTTTCGTCTAACCTGTTCATGCTTCTAGTCCCACCATTTTTCTCACAACTGATCTTGGTAACAAATTGTAAGTTTCTTTTAGTTGTTTGATAATATATTCTTCTAGTCCCACCATTTTGATTTGATTGCTTTATTCATTTCATACGAATACATTGTCTATTCAAGATATTCATGTTTCTTTTAGTTTATTTCATTCTAACATATCAACTGATATTGTTGTGGTTGTTGTATGTTTCTTTTAGTTGTTTGATAATATATTCTTGATGATTTCAAACTTTCAAGTCTATTTAATAATTTATTAATTTGCATTCTTAGTATTAGGGACTTAGGGTTAATTTTGGTTGTGATTTCAGATTAGTGATTAAATTAGGAATTAAGGGTTGATTTTTGAAAGTCTAGACAAGTTAGTAAGTTACTGATTAGATTGTGGTTCAATTTTATACAGGGACTTGATTTTTGAAAGTTAAAACATGAAAAAACAAGTGCATATTGGCAATTTGAATATGAACGATAGGGGGTGTATTTTGGGTGAGCTTAAATTGTGGTTCAATGAGGTACCAACTACATTGATAGAAAATATGTCGGGTTTAAATCCTTGTAATGGGTTTTCTAAGTTTGATATATCTAAGATAGTAGCCTTTTGTGAGATGTATCCGGTTGATTTTAATATGAACGATAGGGGGTGTATTTTGGGTGAGCTTAAAGTCTTTTATCACTCGGTAAAGGAAGATGATAGATTTTGAATTTGGATGGGATTTGTCACCTAGCTCGGGTAATGGTGGATACGGGAAAAATCTCTCATTTCCTTTATTTTATCGATTTTGAAGCTTGCATTGGTTTTACTGGCTTCAACCGCAATCGTTGAAAGATGCTTTTCTAAAATGAAGTTTATTAAAACGGATTCATGAATCGAATGGGGATGAATATTTGAACAATGCTATGGTATGTGTTGAAGGAGAGATTTGACGTAAGTAACGAATGAGGATGTAATGGTTCGCTTTCAAGCTATGAAAGACCGAAAAGGAGATTTTTGAGATCTATTAGGTATTTGTTTAACTTATTTTATTATTGTGTTTTTAATTATTTAAATGTACGGTTAAAAAAAAATTTATAGTTAACTTTTTTTTTTCCGCTACCCCTGAAGTTTACTCCTGGCTCCGCCACTGGTTTCTCCCCCTCGTTACAATACACTATTCACGAAATAAATCTCTCTATTTTAAAGCTTAGAAACACGCTAGTAATTCAGTAATCTCACTGTCGCAACTAAAAATGTTAATAAAATGCAATTTTTATATCATACATCAATAAAAACATTTTGATTAGACAAATTTTCAGTATGATAGAAAACAAAATAAAAGTTAAACATTTAATTTGAAACAAATAATATACATTTATGTAAAACAAACTCTTTTACTATATATAGATACATAAAAATGATCATTATGTCGCATTCTTTTTTACTAACTTTTCATTCTATCCTAAAAACTCTTTTACTATATATTGATGGTGACGATGTTTTTTCTGTTCAGGTTCACGTCATCTGAAACAACGAGCAAGTTTTTGACTCAAACTTGGCCATTTGAGAATGAATGATCGTATGAGTAATTTTCTTCATTAAACGAGTCTTTGAACAATATATGATTTAGTTATATTTACATTGTAAAGGTATAATCTGCACATGCTTACTCCAGATATATAATAAAAGGCTTAGTGGTTCAACCCATTCGACACATTTTGCCTCTTGCTTTAAAACTACTCATTTCGACATGTTTCACAACTTGCCCCTAACCATTGATAATTTTAATCTATTTACCGATTAGGGTAATTATATAGTTTTAGGACCCGGATAGACTTTTTCGTGGTCTTGAATAATCTCCTTGAACATAACCAAATATCATGTATGATGAGATGAAGATGAAAAAGAGGGTGTGCACAAGATGAAACCAAAATGTAAGTAGGGCCCCGCCTTTCCAAACTTGAATATGCAGCAGGTCTAAAACTAGATGTATCCATATGTTAGATTATAAATCATCACTTTTCATTGGTGGTTTTA
Organism: Chrysanthemum lavandulifolium; assembly: GCA_022545495.1. Taxonomy (NCBI): domain Eukaryota; kingdom Viridiplantae; phylum Streptophyta; class Magnoliopsida; order Asterales; family Asteraceae; genus Chrysanthemum; species Chrysanthemum lavandulifolium. The sequence goes on from CM040238.1 coordinate 283,647,416, forward strand.
TGTATGGAGGTGCAGGTCTTTTTGTGAATTTGGTCCATACTCATTGGTTGGAAAAGAGACGAGACTCAACATGCATATTTACCATGTTCAGTATGTAAAAAGTACGCATTTCTATTAAAGAGTTTATAGCAGATGATCATAGATATATACACTATATTAAAAGTGTCGTTAATGTTTGCTTCTTATTTATTTATTTTTGCAGGCATAGCAAAGGAGGTGATATTGGGTTTTGATAAAAAGGTTAAATCTTGAAATAGAAATGGAAGCAGAATCAAACATGCTCAATTGATGACACAGATCATTGAGAAATGTTGCACATGTCGAGATCGAGAGTGTCGAAATGGAGTTGGAATAATCAAACTTCGTGGTCGATATAGTGGCAATTATTGTACAAAAAACAAAATAAAAACATATAAATTTCATTTTTATGTGCACTAAAGTGGCATGATACAATCGGGTTACTAACATATTAGTTTCAGTTGCTACATACCTAATTATCATACTATATTTTTTGTTTCGACATACACATAGATCAACAATTTAAGTTGTAGTTCGCATTTACACACCTGATATATCACAAATTATGTTATACTATAATCAACAACCTCATTGATACAAAAATATATAACCAGACTGTTGTTAAAAAATCTAATTCTTCTAAATAGATTATTAACAATAAAAATATGTAATACTAACAAAATAAAAAACGATTAATACAAAACGATATAAAAGAAAAAAATAATAACAAAATAAACCCGCAGCAACGTGCGGGCTACCACGCTCGTTTAATTTAATTTTTACTTAATGTAGATGCGAGGCCCAGATGTTCCACACGGGGCTAAACCAGCAGCCAAGCCCAGCTATCGAGGCCCAGATCCAGCAATGCGCAGCCCAACAGTGCATTTGGCCCATGAATGAAGAAAATTGTAGTTAACGCAAATGTATAAGGTTCATTGAATAGAGACGCATTTTGGTCGGTTTGTGTACAATATTTGTTAGGTTCATTGCATTTTTAAGCATCTTTTTGCTATAAAAGCACATTTACACACACTTTTTTTTTCATCCAAGTTTTATGTAGTACTGTAGTAGCACTTGTTCTTGAAGTCTTTTTAGTGCTTTTCTTTATTGCTTATTCTTGTATTACTTTGTAAGCTTTTTCAGATTTTTATTTTTTGCGCTGTTTCAGAATGTAAGACGCTTTAATCGACGCGAAATCTATCACGAATCGACGGCTTTATTTACATCTACACGTAACTCATGAATCGGTTTAACGCAGCAAAGACCCCTGGCAAGTTATTGGATGAGTATGCCGAAATGGAGTGGTTATTGCTACAAATCTTAACCGTCCTATTGTATGATAACCAATTCACAACTGCTTTTGTGTCTTCCACCGAGAGTTCTCCGATTCGCAAGAAATATTGCTCCGATTGTGATTCTTCGTGGGGAACAACGATTGTGCTCACTTTGCTCTTGCGGTTCTTGATGAAGACTCACCACTCCCGTGATAATCACCCACAATGGAGACGTTATAGAAATGCCGAGGTCAGCCACGGGAACATGTGTTTCGCTCAACGATTGTGGGATGTTTAGACGCACGTAAAAACTATCGATTTATATCAGAAACGACAAACACGATGTATGACATCGATTTATATCAGAAAATAACAAAACACGATAGACGACATCGATTTATATTGTAAACGACACAACACGATAGACGACATCGATGAGCAAGAAACGACTCGTCATCTTTTGTTACAGTTTGCCCCGCCCTGCTCTTTCCTCATGTTTTGTTACGTGAATCGATGACATTCAGCTGAGGGACATTCATTGTGTCAACCACACACCCGCTGGTTGAGAGTCCAGACATGTGCTTTCATAATCTTATGTGCCTCCTCTCCAACTATATCTCCACCGCAGATGAGGACACTTTATACACCGTCCTCCTGCTCTTCCTCATCTGATACGCCCGCCTCGCGCCGACGAAGACGAAGCGGAGATTGACTGATCGAGGAGACGATTTCGTAGCTAGAGTCTCGTGAGACACATGGCAAAGATTATTGGAGATACTACGCGACGCGCGATCGATCTTAGGTTCTAGTTATATTGTAATTTTGTGAACCATGTATCAACTATTAATCTATAACAAGATTGGTTATTTATGTATTCGCTTCTAATTTTGTGCGAACCATCATATTAATAATTTATGTTGTGAATAATTATACAAATTCTTTTGGCAGACGCAACAACAAAATCCTTACTGGCTGCATTAACGTGGATTAATAATCGAAAGAACATCCCACCCACCCGGTGATTCGTGTCTCAAGTATTATGACGTCCTTTCTCAAAGAGTAAATAATTAAACGTTGCTTATTTGGCGTAAATATATCAATAACTTGTTTGTTTAATACATTTCTTATAATTGTTTCACACGTAATGTACCTGCGACTAAAGACCATGGGTGTCGATACTTCATGCCAAGGAAATATTTCAAGAAAAGATTTTGGTGAAGTTCTCTTCAACGCAGGCTCAAACTCAAACTAAAGATACAACGATCAACACGCTATCATCGAAAAACAATTTGTTATTGGGCAAAATAAAGGCGCTTGAGGCATCAATTGAATTGGCAAGAAATCCAATGATCACGCACGTCACCGAGCTGGAATACTCTATGAGCTTATAGATGACATTAATAATCTTCATGAAAGTAGATTTCGTTGTAATATTGAAAACATTGTTGTTTTACTTGTTTAATGTTTTAATGTTATTGTTTAATTAAATGGAAACAAACACACAATTAAAAAGCATAACGTAAAATAAAAATCATATAAAAACACTACACAATTAAATACATTATACATATAAAAACACTACACAAATAAATACACACTATATATACTCTACAAATAAAAACACTATATATATACATTACACAAATATAAATTATACACAAAACAAAAACAAAAACTAAAAAAAAAAAAAACAAACCAATCATCGTAAGCAACGACGTACTAACGACGTACTTACTATGGGTGCAAAAATAGATTTTGTGCATAATATTGATCAAATTTCTAATTTTATTCATGTTTTATTTGATTTTAAGTTTGACCTTGCGATAGAAGATATTCAATAGAAACAAATCCATGATACAATGTTGTTGAAATACAAAGGATTTTATTTGATCTCACAAAACAATTAAGATTTAAATCCTATTTTTCTTTGAAATTTTCAGTTTTGTAATTTGTTTTATAGTTAGATTTTGAAATAAAAAGTTAGAAAACCCTTAATTTTCACATGACTTTTCAGAAAGTGTCATCTAATTTTAGGAAGAAACACAATAAGTGTTGTTTAAACGGGCAGTTTATAGTTTAAATGCTACAAATTGAGATTTGTACGAATTTTGAAAATGTTCATTTATAATTTGAAGATGAACGAATTTGATGCGATAACTCATTGCTTAGAGCCTTAGATAGTACCTGTCAAGCGACAATCGAATCTTTATGAAGTTATAATATAGTAGTTTATCTTAGCAAGATCTGTGGCCTAAATAACATCTCTTGGCATTGACATCACATGTTGATTGAGAATTTGATACCTTGATTAAAAAGTGAGTGGGCCAGTGGGGTGTTTTCGTTAATTTGAAGGTTTGAGCCCATTGTTACATGTTGATATTACGTTCAAGAGTTGTGAGACGGTATCATTTTTTAAAGGTTAACGATATTAAAAGCTTGACTACGGCACACAGCTGTTTTATTTGGGTTACAATTGTTTTGGTTAGGTTTGAATTATAGATAAAGAGAATAATTCCATTCTCATATATAATTTGTTAAGACTTATGTTTTAGAAATTAAAAAGTTTAAAAAAAATACTGATTTCCTTTTTTCCTCTCACAAAATGGGTAGTCGCCGGAAAACTATTCCGGTCGATATTCAGGCAAGGATTACAAAGTTCTTCGTTTCTAATCTTCCAGATGGGTGCAGTGGGGCAGATCTTGCAAAGGAAGTTAGGGTTTATGGAACGATCTTTGACATTTATATCGCTCGGAAACGTGATAAGGCCGGCAATAGATTCGGTTTTGTCTCTCTTCTAGATGTCAAAGATCGTGGAGAGATGGAAAAACTTTTGTCTTCGATCCGGCTGGGTGATTATAAGTTGAAGTTTAACGTGGCGAGGTTTGTGTTGGAGGATGGAGAGGTTAATGCACGTAAGTCTTCGAATGACAGGATACACACAAATCGCCTCCTCGTAAGAGCAACTTCAGCCCAAACCGTGAATGAATCAGGTATGTTGGCATGGATAATGGGATGTCGCTCAAGGATGCGTTCTCGTGTCATGTTGGTAAGACCGTGTCCATTGACGATAATATAAGTGCTTTTCAAGAGTGTTACAGAAAGCGATCCCGTGAAGGTGGCCTCTTTGAAGTACTTGGAAGATTCAATCATCTTCAACCAATAATACCATTCATTTTTATTACGATAAACTTTCACCCTTTTAAAAAATTAAATATCTCGCAAACCGTTAATCGTTATGCGACAAAAATATATCATCGCGATGAATTAAATTATCTTTCATGACATGACTACTATATATTTTTAACAACTTTTTTTTTTCAAAATTTCGGCCAACAAAAATCATATATGATTTCATGAAAATCATATATATTCGATTTTTACTAATCACATATGATTTTTGAGAATCATATATGATTGTAAAATCATATATGATTCAGAAAATCGAATCATACATGATATTTTAAAATCATATATGATTTTTTCGGACGGAATTTTTGAAAAAATGTTTGTCAAAAATATATAAAAGTCAGATATCTATGTAAAGATAATTTAATTTTCATCACGACGGTGTATTTTTATATTTTCAAGATTTACCGCTTGTAAGATATGTTGTTTAAAAAATGTGGAAAATGATTTTGTATTAATTTAGATAAAAATGAAACGTTATGACGGCTCATTTGTTTTACGACAAATATGTAGTTTATATCGATCTCAACCTCTCTTAAGCATCGACATCACATGTTGATTGAGAATTTGATACAAAGACCTTAAAATTGATTAAAAAGTGAGTGGGTCAGTGGGTGTTTTCGCTTTTGTTATTAATTAATTTGAAGGTTTGAGCCCATTGTTAGAGCATCCGGTGCGGAGTTGGTCAGGCTCGCCGCGGATGACGGAGCTCATTGCCGCCGCCGCCACACCGTGTCGCCGTTGCTCGCCGTGAAGTGAAAATCGTGGACGATTTACGAGTTTACTCGACACAAAAGCAAAGTTTACGTTATAAAATGTTAACTTTAGTTTTAACGTAAACTTTTTTTTGTAAACGTTAACTTTTTTTTTTTTTTTTTTTTAAAACCCACCACCCTATATAAACTATCTTCATCTTCATCATTTTACACATCTTCAAACCCAAAATACATAACAAATCTTTTTAACCAACAATATCATTTTACACAATGTCTCAAACCCAAATGACGATGATACTTCACAAATCTACTTAACTCAAACCCATTAACAATACGGGGTTCTTCAAACCCGCTCACCCCTTTTCAACCAATTCCAACCCGCTCCATAAGAAATCTTTCTTAACCAACAATATCGCTTTCAACAAGGTTTCGCGAAATTACCCCAAATGATTTCCATCACCGCAGCTTTTTAACCCGTCACAATCTCCACGCTTTTAACCTGTCTCGGTCTCCACAATTGCCCTAAATGGAATCACAACCGACCGGTTCACAATTCAAAGTTCCAAAAGGTGTTAACCCAAGAAAAGCAGGGGCAAAAGTCAAGGCAAAAACCAGATTCGACAAGGACGATGACGACGTAAGATGTTGAAGTCATAGCACAAGCGGATAGAGGAAGGACCAAGTCTCAAGAAATGTTACTTATGCGTGTTGGATAGAAATTTCCCAAGATAGAGATATGGGCAATGACCGTCCGAGGAGTACTTTGGAACGACATTCTCGACATCGCTCAATTCAAAGACAACCGATAACCGCCGCTGGCAAGAACATGATAACGGTAAATGGACAAGGATTAACGGTGATTGCCAAGTTCAACGTCATACAAACATCTTCGGTCAAGTGGTGAAATGAGCAAGATCATGTCGAGAATGCCAAAGTTAACTTTACGCAGCTGCTTTGGCGGAGGGAGTTTTGTATGAAAAATGTCATCGGGATTTTGAAAATTATCCCGGACAAACGACCTCTGCCTCGAAAGAGATGGATGCATGATGTCAAGATCCGCTGACATTACATGTCTCGAGGATATATTCGGGCCGGACAAACGACCGCCTAGTCAAGAAAGAGATGGATGCAAATGAGCCGAAAGAATGTAAGTCGACTTCAACGCTGCTACCGCAAGTCTGGTGGAAGTCAAACGAGTAGTTTTTCGACATATATCCGAAATATATGCTCAAAAGCCGATGCTCAAAGGGCTTGTTACAAGGCGAGCGGGAGAAGGAAAAACGTGGCAAGAGAAGATCGAGATGGATTTTCTCATGATAGATCCGAAAACCAATCTCGACCCGGTGAAAGCGTAAATCATCCGCAATAGGCGTGAACGCCTAGTCAAGAAATATCATCAAATCATCGACGAGTAGTATTGTATTTTTTTTTTACCCGTGTCGTTTTTTTACCCGTGTGTTGTATTTTTTTTACCCGTGTCGTTTTTTTTTCGTATCGTTTTTATTAGTAAGTGTTGTTTTTTTATGTATTGTATTTTTAATTTGAATGAAATGAATTTATTTTGTTTATTTGGAAATGAAAATTGAATAAAAAAAATAAAGTGGTAGTAGTGGGTCCCAAATGAAGAGGTTAAGGTTTGTTATGAGTGAGGAAGAGGTTTGTTGTGGTTAGTTGAAGACAAGTTAACCTTGTTCCATATTGTAAGGCTATTATTCCATATAAGTACTTGTTATATGGTCTGAAATACTGTATGCTCGGTTCTTCATTTAATGATACTGTTGAGGTTACTAACTCTCGACCTGGAAACAAGTCCAGGGACTACTTGTGTCATGTTTGTTTTTCAGTTTATAAAGCTTTGAGTAGTTGTGCTGGAAAAGACAAAGGGCTTATAGTGTCAAGATGAATCTTTTGTCGGTGAAGGAGTGTATAGGCAAAGAGACAAATCCATCTCTAATTAATCAATGCCATCTCTCTCTCTCTCTCTCTCTCTATACGATATTCATTCTCTCAATTTTAAAAACCCTATTCAAGCTTTGATCATCTTGATCATTCTTGTGATTCACTTGTTGTTGTTGAGTTGTTATTATTCTTTGATTACTGATTGAGATCTGTGTTGTTATTAAACCGATTGAGATAAGTTTTGTGTACTCTTGATTTACGGGTAATAAAAGTTGTTTTAAATATTAAACTTTGTTTCTTTACAAATACACTTCTATTTATTAAAACCAAATCAATCCTCGGACTAAAGAAGAGAATGTTGCAAAGCCTAAGTTTCCGTAATTCGTGTTAGGGTTTTGGGTATGATTCACTAAAAGTTGATTATAAATTTGTATATGGGGCGGTGGAAAGTTTGGAAAAATACAACTTTTTACGTGTTGTCTTGAAAATCAACGAAACATGTCAGACACGTAAACTATGCATGTTATAGTGTTGTACAGATTGGTACTATATGCAATGGGGCTTTACACTGGGTTATGTTTTGTGGATATAAAATGACCAAAGGATTGATTATTTCTTTTTATTTATCCAAAGAGGTATTTAAAGAAATTAACCAACCTAATGATTGGATACGTGAATGTCATTTTTGGCGACACTGCAGATTGTGTATCCATTTATAATGAATATCGTGGAAGCTACGGGAATGGAGAAATTCAATGTAAAACATTATTGGAAAAACGAGGCGAATTATTACACACTCGTGATTGATTCTAAGGACCCCTACACATTCATCCCCACTACCGTTATTCGCACGGCCATGCAACTAACATGTCAAAATCCGGCTTTACGATGATAAATCTCAAAGTTATAGCATCAACTCAAAGGTTTTGGGTGAAACATATTTGATTTAATGCATATGTCAAAGGTGCAAGCAAACAAATGAAAGAAGTTATTTCATTTGTAAAAGTATTTCAAACCTTTGTTGATTTGGTCATATATCAAAAGTGCAAGCATGTGTGTGAGCCTATTTGCTTTATAGATCTGTTACCTTTCATCTGTCATAATCTTGCTAAGGCTATGTATTCGAGTAGCATCACTTTGTGATTCATCTCATAACGAAGTTTCTTACAAGATGATTGCTTTGGAACCATAGGGGTCGGTTTGTTGTTTACAGGGTATTAATTTCATTGATAACTCTTTGTTTTTCAATTGTTTTTTCATTTGAAAATCTTTTCTTTTCTTTTTCAATCCCTAGTTTTTCAAGGTGTTTTTCATCCGTTTCCCATGGGTGATGCTGAATGGAATGAGGTAAATCGAAAAAACGCTGCTCGTGTTTGATAGATTAAATTACCCTCATGTTAAGACTTTTAATGCGGATGACAAAACGAAGATCTATCTATCAATGTATAAAGGTCCCGCCAATTATGGAACATATGTGGCAAAATGGGGACCTTATTGATGTTTTTATTGCTAATCGTAAGAACAAATTAGGGAAAATGTATGCTTTGCCATTACATCAAGCGTGCTTAATACAATTGCTTAATTGATTCGTTGTGTAAAGCTTGACCGAAAGCTTCACTTACACACCAATGTGGTTAGGCTTGCTAGGAAGGATGCGTTAAATCCTCAAAAGGTGTTAGGCTGCTAAACGTAACACACGGGTTATCGTAAATTATGAATACAATGATTCTTTATCATGCAAAGCAAATTCTTATGCAAACGCTATGGTCCCGTTAATGGTGGAGGTTCTTATGATAAAACGATTGAAGTCGTAAGTGGAGGTAATCTTCCTTTGATCACTCTTAAACAGGATCAATCTAATGATTTCTCTTGGCTCTACTTAGTTGTTACAAAGATTTCCGTATATTGCGAACACACGATCAATGTGTCGCATGAAGGTTTACTTGATGCGAGTTTGAATATTGGGAGGATGATGTGTAAAACACACATCATTTTATATCTAAAAAGATGCAAAATCATAATCATTAAATATGTCAAATTATATTGCAAATATGTTGGATATGTGTTATTATGTCTTGCTGGTACAAGGGTTTGAAAACAAAGCAAAAACGGTGATTTTCGGATGAGTTTCAGCAACGGTTTCGTGTTTTTCGATCGAGGTTTAAACGAAGTCATACAAAATTCCCCGAGCACACCATTGAAAGATCACGAAAATTAGAGTCGAGTGGTCATTTTATATGGAGCATTGAGGCAAAAGACAAAATATTGAAAGATTAAACGGAGCATGAACGAAGATTATTTTTGAGATAATATCTTAAATTCGGATCAAGTGAAAGAGAGATAAAAAAACATAACACAAAAAGAGCTTTTGGTCTATTGGTTGGGTGCATGTTTGTTAAGCAAGAGTCTTGGGTTCTACTCCCACTCTTGTCACGCTTAATCTATTTTTACTTAAATGTAGTCATGAGGCCCACTGCTCAACACGAGCCTAAACCGTAAGCCAAGCCCAAATATCGAAGCCCGTGATCCAAAGAATGCGACCCAACAAAGGCATTTGGCCCATGAATGAAAATTGTAGTTAACACAAATGTAATACTACCTCCGTCCCAAAATAATTGTCCTCATTTGACTTTTTAAAGTCTTAATTTCTCAACTTTGATTCTTAATATTTTTGTATGTGTTATATAATACTTGATGAAAATTACACCTATGAAAAACCATTATATAGCAAATCCATTTATATATTTTGCATCAATTATTATATAACATAAACAAAAATATATAAGATCAAATTTGAAAAATTAAGACTTTATAAAGTTAAATGAGGACAATTAATTTGAGACGGGAGTGTATCTCATTATCCATGAGCACGTGATACTACTACTCATTCCAAATTAATTCAAAGCAAATGCACGTCCACTATCTTCGACATTCACAAACAAATTACGGTTCATTGAAAATTATACTAGTCCCAACAAGAACTCCGGGACGACTTGGGACAACCCGCCACGCCGCCTTTCTTCTCCAAATGACCGAGACAACCCGGATGCCCCAATGAAGACCCAAGAATTTTTTATTTTTATTTTTATTTTTTATTTTTTTTAATTCAAACATTTTAACATTAAATTTAAATTTCATTCAAATTAAAAACATTACATTAAAATTAAAAAAAAAAAAAAAAAAAAAAAAAACATTACACTACTGAAATACATAATTATAAATCTAATCTTAATGCTCCCAAGATGCGAGTCATACGAGGAGTACGAGAACGAGCAATCCTCGAACCGAGCCAAATCTTCCTCGCTACACCATCGCCTTTGTTCTCCGATAGCTCCAATTGATTTTGGTTACGATGTTGTTCGTTATCATCGAAACACACCGCCACAACTTGTCAAGAACCTCGCGATCTTTACGGGCTTGATCTTTCAAAATTTGTCGATCATGACTTTTCTTTCGTGAGTAATGTCGCTGTAACTCTCGTAGTTTTGTCTCATTTGTTCCTTCTCCGCTTTCGCTGGTCAAACAATTCATGACGCTTATAATAGCTTGTTTCTAGCCTCATCGCCGATATTACATTGATTTTGAACGTACACTGCATATCTTCAATGTATAGGGGAGACGGTAAGCCATATTAAATCTTGTGTTAAGAAGTATTTTGAGGTTGAATTGTGTTTGAAATTGTGTGTTAAGAAATGTGTTTGACGTGAAGTTGGTATTTATAGAGTGGTAAATTTGGTTTGAATTTTTTTTTTTTTTTTTTTTTTTTTTTTTTTAAGACCAAACGGTCACATTTTAAAATTTGATACAACGAATAAAACCACATCGGTTCAAATGTAACCGATATGCAAAATACCACACACGACCGATGTTATGCGACCCAAGTGCCACAATTGTGACAACCGAATTCAAGATCGGTCGAGGGTGTATAATTTTGATGCCCAACCGATGTGCCAACCTCCCACTGCGACAAGCACTTTATAAAGTCAAATCACGCACGTCCACCAAGTAACACTTTTCTCACAAGAAAACAAAGATGAATAGTTGTATTTCAAGTCGGTTAGAACAGAATAGTCAAATACATATCAACATCACACTTTGCTCATGGATAAATAGTTAATGTATCAACATCACATTTGATAAATAATTAATGTATCAACATCACATTTGACGAGTTTTTTACCAACTAATTGTACTCACAAAATTTATTTATCATTTCATAGCAATTTAAAAAGTATTGCAATTTAAAAAGTATTGACTATTATATGGTATTTCTTTTTATTTTCTTTTTTAACATTAAACTTTTTCTATTTCTTTTTGCATTAAACAGATTCAAACAACATTAAAGGAGAAAAGGAAAAATAACAGCTTTATGTGGCTCTACCCCTTCAGCTACTTATCGTTACATGTATATGTATTGACATATACTCATTATATACAGTTTGTGTTAGTATAATGATTTTAGCTTTATTGTACTTGTGGAACTTTATGATGCTCTTAACCACTGATATGTATGACTGATTAGTGTTTGGTTTTTGATTTCAAGTTGTTTATGGTTGTTTTTAGCTAATTAGTGTTCCTGATTCATAATGTTGAGTAGGGGTGTGCAAAGGTCAAAACCGGACCGGACCGCCAGACCGGACCGGACCGAAACCCGAGTTCGCCAAAGCCAAGACCGAGACCGGACCGAATTTGGTCGGTCCGTCTCGGTCCGGTCGGTCCGGTCGGTCCTTCGGTCGGTCCGGTCCAAACGCCAATTGTCGGTTTTGGTCCGGACCGGACCGGACCGGACCGAGGACCGACGGCCCAAAAGCAAGACCGCGGACCGGACCGAATGTGGTCGGTCCGGTCTCGGTCGTCGGTCCGGCCGGTCCTTCGGTCGGTCCGGTCCGCTCGGTTCAAATGCCACCTTAATGTTGAAAGACAACATCGGTCACAAATTGTCGTTCTCAACATTAAAAAGTAGCTGATACGTTGAAGATAATAAAACAATAGAAATACATGATCGAAAATGAAAATAACGTGGACAAACATGACATTGGGCACGATAATTCAACGACGAACTAATGCTACAAGAATTATTAGTTTGATCTCGTTTGTTATCATGCATAAATCTACTATTTTGTTTGATCTCATTTGTTAATATATATTTTTCCTAGTCTTATGATAGTTTTTAGTTGTTATGTAATTTGACGCGTTTGATAATATAATATATTTATCTTGGTGGCTTGATATATCATAAAAGAATTATTGTATTAGTTTTATTTAACCGCTTCTTAAATAACCCAAGTATGCACAAAAATAAATTAAAATCACGAAGGACGTTCTTGTTAAGAATGAAAGGTCCTCACCATGTCTCATTTGCTTGATTATCTATAAAGTTCAAAATAAATAGAAAAAGTGTAATGTTAAAAGAAAAATAAAAAGAAATACCATATAATGGTCAATACTTTTTAACATGCTATGAAATGGCAAATAAGTTTTGTGAGTACGATTAGTTGGTAAAAAACTCCACATTTGACTATGGTTTTAAATCCATGAACAGAATAGTAGTTTAATATACTACGTACAGTATTAGCTTCATTTCAAGTATATATTTATTATGGGATACACTATTAATACGGGGCTACTACCCCTAAACTGTCACTTTCGTCTTTTTCTTCAGGCGTGGACCTCTCTCTCTCTCGCACTTTTTTTTTTTTTTTTTTTTTTTTTTTTTTTTTTTTTGGTATATTTAATTTGTATAATGTTTTATACGATAGTGTATTTATTTGTGTGGCGTATTTAATTTGTGTAGTGTTTTATCAAGGTTGTAAAATCGCTAGGCGCCGTGGAGGCGGTTGGGTAGGGCCTGGCGATTAATCGGTTAAGCGGGATTAATCGAGATTAATCGGATTGCAATTTTTATAGTGAAAAATTTTCAAATATAAACATAGTTCTAAGTTTCTAACATAAAGTTACAAACATCGGATTATTGACGGATTAATCGGTCCGTTGACCGATTAATCGGTCCGTTGACCGATTATTGATCCGATTTTGACCGATTAATCGGTCCGTTGACCGATTATTGACCGATTTTTGACCAAAACGATTAAATAGGCCGATTTTGGAAAATCGGGCGGCAATGGCCGATCACGATTATGCATCGATTAATCGGCCGCCTCGGACCGATTTTACAACACTTTTTATATAGAGTATTTATTTGTGTATTGTTTCATTTAATTAAACAATAACAATAAACATTTTATAAACTTTTTACGTTACTTTTTATAAACTTTTTTATAACTTTTATAAACTTTTTTATAAAGTAACATAAAAAAGTTTATAAAAGTTTATAAAAAGTTTATAAAAAGATTATAAAAAGTAACGTAAAAAGTTTATAAAATGTTTTATTGTTATCGCTTAATTAAATGAAAACAATACACAAATAAATACTCTACATATAAAACACTACACAAATTATTATACATGTACAATACATTATTATACACACACTCATTATTATACACACACTTATTATATACATTATTATACAACAACAACAACAACAACAACAAACCCAATCCCGCCAAGGGGTATAGGGAGGTAAAATGTAGATGATCCTACCCCTACACCGTGGTAAACCCGTGGGTAGAGATCTGCCTAACGAGACCTCCTAAGTGCCATGTGTGCTAGTGCGAAAGGAGAAAGATAGCATACGACAAAAGTAATGGCAAAAGCGTAGTAAAGCAAGCAGACAAACAAGCAAACAAAGGTATACAGCAAACAAGCAAACAAGGCATACAGAAAAGGATCACTCACAAGCAAAACGTCAAAAGCCAAAAGCAAAGCGCAATGTAAAAGCCAAAAGCCTAGGCACACCAAAGCATACCAACAAAAGGGACAACACAGTAACAAAGCTAGGCAAAGCAGCAAACTTAAGGGAGCAACAACAGATCAATGCAAACCACGACGGGCCTAAGACTACGGCAAAGCAAAAAGGAGATCCCAAAACAAAACACGAAAGAGGCAAAAGGGAAGCCTAAAAGTCAAAAAAAAAAAAAAAAAAAAAAAAAACCTAGCACCACTACCTGCAAATCCTAATTCTATCCCTCCACTCCTTCCTATCAGAGATCATGTCCTCGGTCAAACTAAGCTCCATCATGTCAAGCTTAAGTCTATCCTCCCACCTAGTATTGGGTCTACCTCTTCTTCTCACGCCATCGACAACAAGCGCTTCGACCCTTCTAACTGGCGCTGACTGTGGCCTCCTCCTGACATGTCCGAACCACCTCAACCTTCCTTCTTGCATTTTGGAAACAACATTCCCGACCTCAAGTTTTGCTCAAAACTCGGGCCTCGGGATCATGTCAACAAGGTTTTACCACACGTCCATCTTAGCATCCTCGCCCGCCACCTCTACCTCATTAGCATGCGCCTTTAATATGGGCCAACATTCGATCCGTACAAGATAGTTGGTCTAATCGCCACCTTATAGAATTTTCCTTTAACTTAAATGGGATGTTCCTATCGTAAAGGACTCCTGACGCCGCCCTCCATCTCGCCCACCCCACTCTAATCCGGTGGGTTACGTCCTCATCTATCCTCCCTGATTTATGTATTATTGATCCCAGGTATCTAAAAGACTCCTTGGGTGGCAGGATCTGATCACCGATATGAATATCAATTTGATCATGGTGACTTTGCTCAATCCTCCCAAAATCACATCTCATGTATTCAGTCTTCTCCCTACTCACCCGAAGGCCATTGTCTTCAAGAGCCTCCCTCCAGTGCTCAAGTCTGGTGTTTTACCCTTCCGCCGATTCTGCCACCAACACAATGTCATCCGCAAAGATCATGTTCCACGGGATGCCCTCTTGTACCCCTCTAGTTAACTCATCTAGAATCAAGGCGAAGAGGTAAGGGCTAATGGCGGATCCCTGGTGGAGCCCAACTTCCACAGGGAAAAACTCTGAGGTCCCCACTGTAGACCGTGCACGCGTCTTAGCACCCTCATACATATCCCTAATAACTCTCACGTATCTAGTTGGGGTTCCTTTGTCGATAAGAGTTCTCCAAATCAACTCACGCTGAACGCTATCATAAGCCTTTCAAGATCCGAAACGCCATATGCAAGTCCTTTTGTCTTTCTATACTTCTCCAAGAGACTTCTGAGAAGGTGAATCGCCTCCATCGTGGACCTTCCTGGCATAAAACCAAATTGGTTCTCTGACACCCTCGTCTCCCTTCGCAACCTTCTCTCAATAACTCTCTCCCAAAGCTTCATGGTGTGACTGAGAAGCTTAATGCCCCTATAGTTGCTACACACTTGTACATCTCCCTTATTCTTGTAGATGGGAATGACTTCACTGAGTCTCCATTCTTCTGGCATCTTATCCCCGTAAAAGATCTTGTTGAAGAGGCATGTCAACCAATCTAACCCCCTATCACCCAGACACCTCCAAGCTTCTATGGGGATTTGGTCCGGCCCTACCGCTTTGTTTCTTCTCATCTTCTGAAGTGCGATCTTCACTTCTGGTTGACTAATCGTCGAATAGTCGCACTCTGTTTGGTGGCTAGGGATCTCTTGTTCCGCGCTGCCTTCAGCCCTTCCTACATTGAAAAGAGAGGAAAAGTACTCTCCCATCTCTTTCTCGATATCCGCTCGCTCACAATGGTCCGCCGCCACATCTTTGATATACTTTACGCATCCTAAGTCCTCCTCCGCCTCTCTCGGGCTTTAGCTATCCCGAAATGTCGTTAGCCCCTCTTTGGAGTCCAGCTTATACAAATCCTCGTCGCCTTTGTCCTTTGCTAGGGCTAACGCTTTTTCGCTTCTCTTTTAGTCTTTATACCTTTCTTCCTGCGATAATGTCGACTTGGTTACCCTCTCGGCACAAAGAAGTTCTCAACCTAGCTTGTTTCTCGCGACTTTGGATCGCACTTCCTCGCAAAACCACCAAGATTCTCTGTTGACCGTTTGGGACCTCGATGTCCCTCTAGCCACCCCAAGTGGAATCTTTTGTCGATCTTTGATAATCTTGGCAAGAGTGCCCACAATTGGTCCGCGTCACTAGCCTCCAGGTCATCTGACTGACTTGCAAGTCCCTCTGAGACTTTCACTCTAAACGCTTCTGCTGCCTCACCGTTCAAATTCTTCCAAAGAATCCTCGGCAACCCGGTCACTAATCTCCTTGATTGTTGCTTCTAGAAAAGCATGTCAGCTGCTAACAATTTGTGTTGGGATGCGCAAGTTTCGCTTGGGAAAACCCTACAGTCTCTGCATGTGCTAAGATCACTTCTCGCACCAACAGATAGTCAATCGGGTGTTGTGACCCCCACTCTGAAAAGTGATCAAGTGTTCATCCCTCTTCTTGAAGAAAGAGTTCGCTACTACCAAGTCGTGAGCGGTAGCAAACTCTAAAATCGATCGACCTTCGTCATTCCTAACTCCGAATCCAAACCCTCCGTGGATCTCCTCGTAACCATCTGCATCCGCTCCTATGTGGCCGTTCAGGTCACCACCTATAAACAAACGCCGATCCGACGGGCACTCCCTCACGAGTTCGTCGAGGTCGTTCCAGAAACTCTTCTTATATGGTCGTTCGGTCACCACCTATAAACAAGCTCCTATACATTATTATACACACTTATTTCTATTAAAAAAAAAAAAAAAAAAAAAAAAGGGGACAAGGGACAAAAGTACCCTATGGGTGTCATAGAATTTATAGCTACCGTTTGAATAAAAACATAGCCACCGTATGAATAACTCATGCCATTTATTATATATCAAACATTATCTTCAAATATAGTACACTTACTAATTTGTGACAATATGTTAAAGTCATCATTGCAAATCATATCCGCAACGACACTCACAAAACTCTATATACTTCTTCTAGCAAACCAATATGTACATGTAGATAATGCCGTTTCAATAAAAATAGACGTAACAACAATTATTGAATGACTAATCTTGTTGTAAAAGTCTTAAATGATAATAAAACATGACTGGCAAATAAAATAAGCATAGACATCACTAATCAGTGATAATAAAACATGACGTGAATTCAAACGTTCTTATCTTATCTAACAAATGAAAATCAGTTATAACCAAAATTACAAACTAACTAATTATACAAATCAGCTTTACATATAACAAGGATCACAATTCGAGAAGTACAATATGTGACAAAGAGCATCAAACAAACAAAGATTTAAAAAAATTAATTAGTCATGAAAACTATTGATCGACTAGTACAACTATTGATCGACTAGTACACATATAATATAAACTGGAGCTTTCTTAAAGAATTTCATTTGATGGATGCAACAATGAGCGGTTGAAAGTATTTTGTTAGTGGATCTTGTGTTTATTTATTACCTAACTATTGCGACGTGGAGTATGTAAGTGGATGGAAGAAGATATTCATGCACGTTGGTCAAAAAGCAGTTTTTGTTTCTTTCCAAAAGGGCTTTGGTGGCCTTTATGCCTTTAAACTCATATTTAGTATTCCCGTACAGATTTGGTCTTCAAAAAGTTTGTACTCCTGTCTCGATCGGAAAAGAAGAAAAGTAATAAATATGAGTATTATGGATTAATATTTCATGAGAATACCCTGTCTCGATCGGAAAAGAAGAAACGGAACTGCGTAAATTTACAATATTTTTGGAAATTAGTTACTCCAGCTTAAAATTTTATATGCTTATTTTTAAAAGTAAGCAGTGTGCACGTACGCAATCTCTATGGTTAACATGCATCCTTAGTCGAGTAATATAAAGCAAAGTTTCAAACCCCAAATTCCACTAAACATAAGAGCAACGCAGTGGTAACGCCCAACCGCGTTAAAGCTCAAATTGGGCGTTATGGATGGAGGTCAGTTATAACAGGCGTTAAAGCTCAAGTTATTGCCCTAACAGGCGTTATTTGCCTTCTTTTTTTTTTTTTTTTTTTTACTTGCCTTAAACGAGGAATTTTTGTAAATTATCGGAGTGTTAAAGTTTAACTTGAAACGCTATTGTTGTGAGTGTTTTTGAGGATGTTAAGGTGAAATGTTAAAAGGCGATGTGACCGACGTGAAGCGGTGTTATTTTATAACTTGAGTTACCATTGTACATGCTCTAATGTAGCAAAGTTTTCAAAGCATAAGAAAACATAATGTAGCAAACTTTTCAATCTCAATCTTTAAGGTTAACATATATGCATTTCCATTATAAAAGTTATGTCTTGTTTTGCAAAGAACAACATTGTCAACTCAACATATACAATTAAGTGCAACTTTCGGATTGTTCATTCTTGACTTTTACACATAAATTTTGCTTTTTATATCTTTACAGCGAGAAAGCTAAAATTGAAAGTGCTGGTTATGTGAGGCCAATATGGAGGGTTAGAAATCAAGTTTTTTCAACGATGGTCGTTGTTGTCGTTGTACCTCTGAATCCAACCTCATTTAACTGCCAAAGTGAATGTCATGTGATGTGTAGTCCATACAAATTGTTCTCAATTTTCTTTATCATAATAAAATATAAGTCAAAGACACTGGAAGGCAACTTGCCATTTATTATGATACAAAATATAGAACTAGTTTGAGCAAGTTTTGAAAATTACAATATTTTTTGAACAACAACAACAACAAACCCAATCCCACCTAGGCAGGGTATGGGGGAGGTAAGATGTAGACAGATCCTACCCCTACATCAGGGTAGACCCGTGTGTAGAGAGACTGCTTCCAACGAGACCTCCGGCAAGTGCATGTGTGCTAATGCGAGAGGATAGATATAGTATAGCAAAAACAAAAGGCTAAAGCGAAGTAAAGAAAGCAAGCAAACAAGCAAACATGGCCTACTAAAGAAAGAACCACGCACAATCACACCGAAGAAAAGAAAAAAAACGTAGCACCAAAACCAAACGCAAGGGGCAAGACAAAGCAGGAAAAACCTAAGGGGGCAACAACAGAGCAAAGCAAAGCAAACCACGCACGGGGCGTAAGACTACGGCAAAGCAAAAGTGAGGCCACAAAACAAAACACGCAAAAAGCCAAGCACCTAGCACCACTACTCACAAATCGTTCAAGCACCTAACACCACTACCCGCAAATTCTAATTCTATCCCTCCACCCCTTCCTATCTGAGATCATGTCCTCGGTCAAACTAAGCTCTGTCATGTCAATCTTAAGTCTATCCTCCCACCGATATTGGGTCCGCCTCCTCTCACGCCATCTACATCAAGCGCTTGACCTTCTAACTGGCGGCCGACTCGTGGCCTCCTCCGACATGTCCAAACCACCAACCTTCATTCTCTCATTTTCGAAACAATATTCCCGACCTCAAGTTTTGCTCTGAAAACTCCGTTCGGGATCATGTCAAGCAAGGTTTTACCACACATCCATCTTAGCATCCTCAGTTCTGCCACCTCTACCCTGTTAGCATGTGCCTTTAATATGGGCCAACATTCAGAGCCGTACAAGATAGCCGGTCTAATCGCCACCTTATAGAATTTCCCCTTTAACTGAAATGGGATGTTCCTGTCGCAAAGGACTCCTGAAGCCACCCTCCATCTCGCCCACCCCGCTCTAATCCGGTGGGTTACGTCCTCATCTATCCTCCCTGATTTATGTATAATCGATCCCAGGTATCTAAAGGACTCTTTGGGTGTCAGGATATAATCACCGATATGAATATCAATTTGTTAGTGATGACCTGGCTCAATCCTCCTAAAGTCACATCTCGGTATTCGCCTTCTCCCTCGCCACCCGAAGGCCATTGTCTTCAAGAGCCTCCTACCGATGCTCAAGTCCGAGTTTAGCCCTTCCGATTCTCGCCACCAACACAATGTCATCAAGAAAGATCATGTTCCACGGGATGTCCTCTTGTACCCTCTAGTTAACTCATCTAGAATCAAGGCGAAGAGGTAGGGCTAATGGCGGATCCTCGTGGAGCCCAACTTCCACGTGGAAAAACTCGAGGTCCCCATCATGGACCGTACACAGTCTTGGCACCTCGTACATGTCCCTAATGACTCTCACGTATCTATTTGGGGTTCCTCTGTCGATAAGAGTTTTCCAAATAAACTCGCGCGGGACGCTATCATAAGCCTTTTCAAGATCAAAGAACGCCATATGCAAGTCCTTTTGTCTTTCTCTATACTTCTCCACGAGGCTTATGAGAAGGTGAATAGCCTCAATTGAGGACCTTCCTGGGATAAAACCAAATTGGTTCTCTGACACCCTCGTCTCCCTTCCCAACCTTCTCTCAATAACTCTCTCCCAAAGCTTCATGGTGTGACTGAGAAGCTTAATGCCCCTATAATTGCTACACACTTGTACATCTCCCTTATTCTTGTAGATGGGGATGACTTCACCGAGTCTCCATTCATCCGCATCTTATCCCAGTAGAATATCTTGTTGAAGAGGCACGCCAACCAATGTAACCCCTATCTCCCGGACACCTCCAAGCTTCTATAGGATTTGGTCCGCCCTACCGCTTTGTTTCTTCCCATCTTCAGAGTGCGATCTTCACTCGGTTGACTAATCCTGATAGGAGCACTCGAACGCTAGCTAAGGTTCTCTTGTTCCACGCCTTCAGCTCTTCCTACATTGAAAAGAGAGAGAAGTACTCTCCCATCTCTTCCCGATATCCTCACGTTAACAATGGTATGTCCTCCCACATCTTTGATATACTTTACGTATCCTAAGTCCCTTTCTCCTCTCTCGGGCTTTAGCGATCCCGAAATGTCGTTAGCCCCTCTTGGAGTCCAGCTTATACAAATCCTCATACGCCTTGTCCTTTACCAAAGCTACGCCTTTTCGCTTCTCTTTGGCTACTTTATACCTCTTCCTGCTGCGGTAATGTCGGCTTGGCGACCCTCCCGACAAAAGAAGCTCTCTGAACCTAGATTGTTTCTCGGCGACTTTGGATTGCACTTCCTCGCAAAACCACCAAGATTCTCTATTGGCCATTTGGGACCTCGATGTCCTCTAGTCACCCAAGGAATCCTTTGTCGCATCTTTGATAATGCCAAGAAGAGTGCCCCACAACCCATCCGCTTCTCTAGCAGCCAAGTCATCCGACCGAGTAGCAAGTCCTCCGAGACTTTCACTCTAACGATTACGCCACCTCACCGCATAAATTCTTCCAAAGAATCTCGGCAAGCCGGTCACTAATCTCCTTGAATGTTGCCTCTCGAAAAGCATGTCACCGCTACCAATTTGTGTTGGGATGAGCAAGTCTCACCTGGAAAACCCTACAGTCCCCCAGATTTACTAAGATCACTTCTTCGTACCAACAGATAGTCAATCTGGTATTGTAGCCCCGCTCCGAAAAGTGATCAAGTGAACATCCTCTTCTTGAAGAAAGAGTTCGCTACTACCAAGTCGCGAGCGGAACAAACTCTAAAATCGATCGACCTCGCTGCTCCTAACTCAAGCCAAACCCTCTCGTGAATCTCCTCGTAGCCATCTGCATTCGCACCTATATGGCCATTCAAGTCACCACCTATAAAAACGCCGATCCGACGGGCACTCCTCACGAGCTCGTCGAGATCGTCCTGTAAACTCTTCTTCTCTCGCTTCACCCCGTCCCACCTGTGGTGCATACGCCACGATAACATTGACGGTCTCCCATTGATAACCAAAGTAATCGCCATGATCCTATCGCTATTCCGGTCACTTGACTACATTATCCTCGAGCCCTGCAGCCAAAAACACCAACTCCGTTTCGTGACCTAGAGCCGAGTACCGAGCTTGTAGCCGTTACCTCCCTCGTGCTTGATCCTTTCCATTTAGTCTCCTCAAGCACGCAATGTCAACCTTATGTCTCTCAACACATCCGCAAGCTCAAAGAGCTTACGGGTAAGAGACCCGACGCCCAACAACCCACCCTAATCCCACGAGAAGACGCATTTCAGCGTAACCCTACACGCCCTAAGCCCGCCGACCCTACCATCCCGCCAACACTACTAAGCCCTCCTACCCCGCCCACAACACCTAAACCGTCTACCCTTGAACCCGGCAAGACATGACCTCGTGTTACCATCGCTAGCCAAGGGATCTATCCTAGACCAAACAAACTAGCAGCGACTAGACAAACAAGCACACAATCAAGGCACAACAGAAGGAAACAACACAATGAAGCCAACAATCAATATATAAATAAAAGTGGAACACTAACAAAACAAAACAAGCAAGCTGACAGAAAGGACAATAAATAAAAATAAAAGCAAAATAACAATAATAATAATAATAATAATAATAGTAATAGAAATATAAAATAATATAACTCACCGGGCGGAAAAATTTGGTGATCGGAAAAATTTTCCGGTGATGAAATCCGGCACGACCAAGAAACCAAAAGGAAAGCAAAGGATATAAGAGTATGAGAGTAGCGAGGTCGCAGTGGGCGGCAAAGAATCGCTCAACGTGAAGCAAGGCGATCCACGATTTCCGTGAAAAACTTGGTTCCACGGTCCTCTATCCAACCGCAAAGAGACACAAAAAACAGAAACCAATTTGCTTTAACTTAGCGGCGTGTGTTAGTGCGGCTCCGGTGCGTGGCGGCGCGTCGGTACGTCCAATGACCAATCAAAAAGTATCTCCGTGATCGGGTGATGTGCGGAGGTGATGGTGGTATTTAATTGTAACAATACTTGATGATTTGTAAACGATGAATGGATTTTGAGGTGAAGAGGAAATTGAAAAAAGAAAGAATAGAGAGAGAAAGAGAGACCCACAATATTTTTGAAGATTTACAATATTTTTGAAAATTAGTTACTCCAACTTAAAATTTTACGTAGTACAGTATATGCTTATTTTTAAAAGTAAATAGTGTGTGCTCAATTGCTATGGTTAACATCATGTGAGCCAAGAATTGTAATTACAGGGGGTATCGAGCAAGAAAGGGTTCATAGTGTAACGTGAAACTAGTCGGGTCGGTTATTATTATAGTAAAAAATGCTCTATTTCGATGCAATTACCGCTTATTATTACAAAACTAAACACACTAAACATTCTACAAACGGCATTATAGCGATTTCCATCTTAATAGTAAAAATTGGTGATCATTTTATCGAAATTATAACTTTTTGAAAAATTGAATAACAATATAATGCTAAATGATTACGTAAAAACTTACGATGGTAACAATAATCGCATACATGAAGCGACCACGTTATCCTTTCAAGAAAGTAAAACTTTATCGGTATGACATCGTGTAAAGATAATTTCAAACAAGATTATCGAGCAAAAAATCGTACACTATACCATACTAAATTTTCACATATGCACAACATGCAAGTCTTAAATGAATATTACTCCGTATTAACAATGTAACTTATCATTATGCTCCAAGCTCCATATCATAAATTTTGAAGAAAGAAAAGTATTAGTAACTGCTAAGAAAAGATAAAACTATTAACAAAAGTACAATGCATTATAAGCAAAGAGGGTAAAGAAGAATCCCATATTATACTACCAAACATTTTATAGTCGGTGATGCTTGGCTTCAGCAAGGAATAGAAAATCTTATTACGAGGGGCATTGAGCGAAAAATTAGATAACAAGAAATGTCATTTTCTAGCGTAATTTATAAAAAAACCGGGTCGGGTTTGATATAAAGGCATTAAAAGTGCTCTACTACGATGCAATTAACACAAATTATAAAGTTTAAATGACGATAACAAAAAATCCTATGGTAATTTCATCTGATTTACCAAAAATTCAAATATTAAGTACATAAAAGCTGTATTAGAACACTCACAATTTATGAATAGTTTAATTACGAGATAAGTCCATATATTACCCGATTAAAACATCAAAATTACATACTTTTCTAAAACACAAAATTTTAATATACAAATACAATATTTTTAAAACATGTGTTGAGAAAATGTAAAATTGACCCTTTAATTATATTATATGTAACAATAATTGTGAAAAACATTTGAAAAACTCTACTATGCTAAAAAATTAAAACTAAAATACCCATTATGTTTGTATCCAAATGCTAGAAAATAAACGCTATTTGAAGATTCTTGCAAAAAAAAAAGGTCGACATTTAATAAATAAAAGGGTCGACATTTAATAAATTGTATTACTTCAAGTTCCAACCAGTGGCCCACACCCCACTATCCCCAGTCACTTTTCACACTTCCCTAGATATCTTCATCTCCATATTTCTTCTCTGTATTTTCGATTGTAAACCCGCGGAGAAATGAGATTGTAGGCTTTTTTTTTTTTCAATTTCTCAATCTTACCAAACACTGAGCTAATATCTCTATCATTTTCAACTCTCTACATTTTAATTCTTTACTTCACTTCATTTCTTTTAATTCTCTACTTCATTTTCAACTCTCTACATTTTAAGGGTGTGGTTGGTAGTGAGAAATGGTAAAGAGAAAAGAAATGTATCAATTCTCTTGTTTGGTTGGTTAGAGAAATTAAAGTTCTAGAGATTGAGGAGAATTTGGAAGAATTGATAAGGAGTTGATAGTGTAAATTTTGTAGTTCCATTTTCATCCCTTTTGGTTGGGAAATTGGAGAAATGAGAATTGTTAGTATTCCTAATATTTTTCATGATATGTTTTTTCTTTTCAACTTATATTTGTACTTTAGTTCCAAATATAAGTTTTTAAAAATATATATTTTAAAAAAAAATCGGTTCTTTTAAATAAATACATTTTTAAAAATAATTTTAAAAATTATTTTTTTTAAAATAAGTTTTTTTTTTTAAATAAAATATTTTTAAAATAATTTTAGAAAAACAAGTTTTTTAAATAAATACATTTTAAAAAATAATTTTTAAATAATTTTTTTTAAAGAAAGTAAATAAATTATTAAAAATAAATTAAAAAATATATATTTTTTAAAATAAGTTTTTTTTAAATAATTTATTATTATTATTATTTTAAAATATGTTTTAAGATTGTTATTCGAAAAATAAAAATAATTTAAAAAAAATCAACAAACAAATATATGTGAGTCTTATATGACAAAATGTTATTTAAATATTTTTTTTTTCTTCATTTCTCGGGTCAAATCTCTGTTGTTATCAAACATTACAATCGAACAAAATTCTCTACTGATTTTATTCTCTGCTTCATTTTATTTTTTAAAATTCTCTCTATCAAATGTGTCATAAATTTCAAAAATACGCAATATGCTTTAGAAGAAGCCGAATAACAAAATAAGCACTTTCCAATACTTAGAGCCAAGCTTATGTTTTCAAAAAAAATGTCTAATAAGTTTATATAATTGTATACAAGTAGAAACCTTTAAAAATAAGCATTAGCTTATTTAGTTGTGCTTATTAGTGCATAGCAAGTTAAACATATACCACACAAGTACCAACAACACTCTTACATCATATTTAATGTGTATCGATTTGTGTATATAATCAAGAACAATTTGTAACCTTTAGAAGTTTAACATATTAACACCCATATCAAATTTAAACATGATAAACGATGATATTAATTTATTTAAGAACAAAAGAGTTTGAGTTTGTGAAGAATTTCTTACAAAGTTTGTGTGTGTGTCGAGTTAGGAAAGGAATCAAGAACCCAAAAATTGCCTATTAACCACCAAATAATTCAAGAACCTCCAAGTTTGAATCTAGGACACCAACACTCTAGTTTTGTGAAATTGGAAAAGCAAAATTTGTTTGTGTTGTGGCCTTGTGTTTCAACAGACTATAAGGAAGACAATGGAGGAGTCTTTTATTTTGCTTTTGAGTTGCTAGCATGTGAATGATCTAAATAAGCTAAAAACAAATAGTGGGTGGGAGTTATCACTATCTAGCTCAATTACAAGGAATCACGTGAGTTTAAAGGAAAAGTGATTGTGTGTTTGCCTTGTGTGTTTCGAACAGCTCAAAAGATAAGAGATATGGGAACATTTGACCAAGTTTTTCAAAGGGGAATATAAATGTTTGTCTATATGAAGCTAGAAACAAAAGGAACTAGTTTAGTCACTATCATAAAATGTAATTGTTAAAGTTTGCATTTGTTTTTGCTCTTGGTGGTTCGAACAGCTTTGAAAGGGAAAGATGAACATCTTAAATTTGCTTTGACTAACTTTTAAGGTATATGATTAAAGTGTTTTCTTAAAGGGGAATAAGACCAAAGTCCTTATCACACCCCAAATTAATTAGGAACTCTTGTGACTTGCGGGTGTAAGATCTGGTCAATCCGAATAGAAGTACAAGGAAGTTTATTTTAATTCTATTCGGGTTATTTCGTGTCTCGTTCAGCTAAGGCGTAATCGCGGTACCTCAGTTCGGTATAAATGCGAAAAATAAAATTTTGAAATCGTTTCATAAAAATAATTTAAAGAGAAAGTTATTGACGAAAAATAGTTATAGAGTTTAAACCATTACTAATGTGGTGTCAAGACGCGCATGGCGTCAGATATTAGGAGTTAGAGATAACCTCCCATCTTTGAATTTTAATTATCAAGAAACATTAAAAAAATCACATTTTAAATAGTAGTGTCATTAAAATAAAAGACGAAAATTTACGGTTTGTCACATTATTCGATTTTATTATTACATTTCAATAACAATCAACTCAGAAAGTCATAATGTGTATAATAATTACAAAAGCACAACGTATAAATTGACTACTCGACCGCTAATATTTCTTGTTAAGAACCATATATTTCAAACTAGGTAATTTGAATATTGAGGTGTTTGTATGTAACATGAAAAGTCATGCACATACTTTACACCAAAGTTATTTACATAACGATATGTTAAAGAGAAGGTTATACCAACTTCAAATCTAACTTTGAATATGCTTTTAGAATGAATTGTACTGATAAGTTTTGAAGAACATATTGACAATGATGATTCTAATCTTAAAATCAGGACATTAAATGGTCATATATATATACTACAAAACAAAATATGTGAAATTCAGAACGTGGCCTTCTAATCTTTATAATTTTGATAGATTTTTCGATAAAAAGTCGTGACCCGGCCGGGTTTATCAAACCAGGTCAATGAAAAACCGATGGTTTAATCCGGGTCTCAAACAAGTAAAACCCGGTCACATCCAAATCCTCTGAAAGCGGGTTCCCTGCTCAACCATTGAACCGTGGGTCAACCCGGTTTTAAAACATTGGTTTAAATGCTACAAATTGAGATTTGTACGAATTTGAAAATGTTCAAATATAATTTGAAGATCAACGAATTTGATATCGATAACTCATTGCTTAGAGCCTTAGGGTGCGTTTGGTTCAAGAGTGTTTGTGAGGAATTGTAATCTTTAGAAGGGATTGTAATTTGAATGAATTGTAATTGATAAAATATATTATTATGTTTGGTTGACTAACAACGTAATGTAATTCAAAAATAATAATAATAATAATAATAATAATAATAATAATAATAATAATAATAATAATAATCAATAATAAAATGTATATAATAATATAATATTAAATAATAAATATAATAATAATAATTAATGTCATAATAATAATTATATTATAATGATAATATTATAATAAAAATAATAATAATAATAAAGATTAAAATAAAAATAATACTATAATATTAAATAATAAATATAATAATAATAATTATTATAATATAATTATAATATTATAATAATAATAATAAAATTAATAACAATAATAATAATAATAATAATAATAATAAATAAACACTAATAATAAAAATAATAATATAATATTAAATAAAAAATATAATAATAATAATAATTATTATTATTATTATTATTATTATTATTATATAATTATAATATTATAATAAAATAAAAATTAATAATAGTAATAATACTAATAATAATAATTATTATTATTATTATTATTATTATTATTATTATTATTTTATAATAATAATATATAATAATAAAAATAATAATAATAATAAAAATATTACAATAATAATAATAATAATAATAATAATAATAATAATAATAATAAACACTAATAAAATAAAAATAATAATATATATTATTAAATAATAAATATAGTAATAATTCTTATTATTAGTATTAATATAAATATAATATTATAATAATTAATAATCCTTTGGGTTTTTAATAAAAGTGTGGTTTTATAATAATAAAAATAATGATAATAATAATAATAATAATAATAATAATAATTATTATTTTAAAATATAATAATAAATAAAATTCATAAATTTAACATAAAATTAATTATTAAAAATTAATTATATATTTAAATATTTATATATAATATAAAATTAATAATATAAAACTAATTATTATAATTATTATTTACTTTTTTATAATTAAATAATATATTAATATTAATTAATAATAACGTTAAAAGACAAAAACTAATATATTACTGGTAAAAATCTGAATTACAACGTAATTCATCACATTCCATCAAGTTTGCTATGTAATCTGAATTACATCAGTGGACGTAATTGGTTGTAATCCAATTACATTTCCTTGCAAACCAAACACCCAATGTAATGTAATTACAATTCCATCCATCTTGTCAACCAAACAGGATTGTAATGTAATTCAGATTACAATTACAACAGATTATATCGGATTCCAGTGAACCAAACGGGCCCTTAGATGTTAGAATTATATAACATGACAATCAAATAAATAATCACAAAACATCAAAGTAATCAAGCGGAAGTGTATAGGATTTATCAATGAACAATTAATTAACATAAAAGAATATGCGTACATTTTCTTGATTTAGCCGAACAAGAATCAAATCCACAAACTAGCAATTGAGATGAACCCTAATCAGGGTTTATAGGATTATGTGAATTACCCCTTACCGTTTTGTAATTCAATCCAAGATACAATCAATAGTGTGATTGTACCACGTTCTTGTACACACGTACTATAACAAATTTAAGTAATGCTAGTTTTAATTAAACAAAATAATTATGTTTTGGAAAAACTATGATCGACTACCCTAAAGGGTTGTACGATCGATTGAAGCAAAAAAACACACACAAACAATTTAGGTTTTTAGCTTATGAGTACAAGAGATAGATTACAAACACCCTTGATTTTGTATTTATACCCAAAGTAACTTGGTGAACAAGTTGGCTATGGATTGGTTTATGGAAACCATATGGACGATCGGTTTAGGAAACCCACAAGGGATTCTAGAACCTTCTCGATCTCTAATTTCATCTTTTGTCCTTTCCAAATATATTTAACGACCGTTAGTCCATTACAACTAATTACTTAACGTCCGTTATAGTTATTTCGTTTAGTTAATAAATAAATATAACTATTACATTTAATTATTAACTTTAATTCTCATACGTAAAGTGTGCAATCCCGTGGTCTCGAGTTCGATCCTAACACACGTCTATTAATTTATTGTCCATAAAACCAACAGCTCCCACTTGGACATATCTTAATAGAGTGATCACATCGGTTAGCGTCTAGCAACACTTCGATGCCTCTAGCACGACTCGAGTAAGGTCTCCTGGAAATCCTTTTGTTTCTAATACCATGTTTAAATAAAGATATGGATTTAAGTCATTCTTTATTCAACCATTCTGTTTCTCGTTATTAGTGATTGAACAAGATTACCAAATCTTCTAAACATATTTAAGGGAGATTTTGGGTGTGGCCACACAAACATCTTGTCAACCCTACGAGGGCCCAAGAAGATTAAACTCCAAAATAAATTTGAAGGAACAAATTCTATCTTGACTACGAGAATAACCCATGAACTTTGCAACACTTGAGAAACAACCCTTATAACTACCGATTCACGATAGCGTTAAGTTGTTCCACAGTGCACTACATTCATGACACTTATCCGGTATCTCAAGTCGAGGATAACTATTCATAATTTACTTATAAGAATATCCACAAAGTAAATTATGTAGTTGGGATAAGTCCTATATTCAATTCATTGAATATCATCCGAAATTGGTATGCATTCTCATCAATATACTTTCAAGTATATTCTACCATATCTCGGATTTGTCTTAGTTTAATGATATTCCCATATCATTAATTGACAACGGACGATTTAGAATAAATAAATTTACTCACGGATTAAACATGCAAATATAGGATACAATATATTAAAAAATCAAACATACCAAGTATTTGATTTATTATAATAATTGTTTAACATCCCTTATCCAAATACCAAATAGATCAATGCATGAAAATTCCAGTTGATGAATTATGCCTCAAGTAATGACAATCATACTTGTTGACTAGACATAAATCAACCAACTTGATCTATCGGAATTTTGAGAATACTTATTTCAAGAATTCAATTAGTGAAGTCCTTGTATGTGTGCATTCACCAATCCACATAATAATTCATAAAGCGTGTGACATCCTCTATCACCAATTTATGACAATTTAAACTTTCAAACATTTTAAAGTTTAAAGTATTCTTATTCTTTTAATGTATAATGCAACTATGCTCTTAGTAGCACAACTAGTTCACATGGCCATTAACAAGGATGAAATCCTACCATGACTAGTATTGAGTGTCATCTCAATTAAACCAGCATCATTGTATACAAACAACAATGTGCTCATTAAAACTCCGTAAACTTTTAATATCTGATTGTGTAATGTTTGATGCTTTCCTAACTTTCAAGTTTAAAGCTGATGACAATTTGCACAACATTTGACATATTGTTCATCCATAGAATCTAGGAGCAATTCCAGGCTGAGGATGTAATTCTTTTAGAATATTCATTACACAAGTTATCTAATAACTTTTAGTTAGATATCAATGTTGTCAAATCATCTATCATTTAAGAATGATACAACAATTTGAATACACTACATGATATACATGATGAATCTACGGGTCAAACTTAGACTTCATTCACATTCTATCTTGTCAAAAGATATTTATCCATTTCCCAAATGATATATCATGTTTTATTAGAATCATTTATTTTACTGCACATGTTTATTAATAATAAACATATATTCCAAGGTTGTATGTTTTAATTCTTAAATCTTACAAGTGAAGTTTCATTCCAATCTAAGACTTAACATTTAGTTTACAGGGAATGTTACTTCTTATACGTTATACAACATATAAGATTTAAAACCTTAACATAATACTCCCACTAGCTTTCAGGAATACTTAAAATTTATCTTATTTCAATTATCAATCAAAACTAAGATTTAATAATTAATCATAAGAATAATTTCATAGATGCATGCATTTATTCATTCATGAATTATTGCACTTCGTACACTACCAAAGATTATATGAATTCAAAAAAAAACCTTTCAATTACTTACCGTCCTCGCTCAAGTAATTTCTCAAGAAAGAGTTTTGAAATTCCACTGTCATATTTCATATTAATGAAAACACGTATGACAATTATCATCTTTATATATTTAATTTGTCTAGGAAAGAATGTTCAATCACAATTAATTGCTTAAATATGATTAATAATCTTGTCATAAAACATGCATTAAATATGTGTACAATATTGTCCATATGATTTATACATAGAAATTCAAACCACTAGGGTTTTTTATCTCTTTGAAGAAACTCATTTTCATTCGCTAGTATAACTATTAAGATAAACCAAATTTACAAAATTGATTATCTTTATGGACAGCATCTTTAACATTCATAGTATGAGTAATTTACCCAATTCAATATTCGGTAATCCATCATAATGATTATCGGGTTTACTATAATCCCAGAACTCATATTTCTCAAGATATAAGTCAAATATCCGAGATATCCTTGCAGATCTATGAATGAAAATTCCATCATCTTGAGGTCTATCATTTACATGTCTAACCTCATCATGATATTCACTAGTGTGTTTTAGAAGATTATGTATCTTGTAATTTTATCTTTCAAGATAAAAAAACTCCCACTTGCCTTTTGTAATATATAGACTATCTATATATACTTAGCAATTAGAGCAAAACTACATTGTTCTCTATTTGGGACATTACAAATACACATTGATAATTCCTGACTTAAGTTTGTTAATAACCTATTCATAAGTATTTTAACAAAATTTAGAATCTTCAATTTTAAAACTTAATGTGATTCATCACATTCCATAATGAGATGGTGTTTTATCAATCTTCTAGGTTGGAGTCATATTGAGTATAATCAATCCATACTCAATTTTCTAACCTTGTTACCTTTTAAGAAAGAAGTTATGATTATCTTGAATCAAACCAATCAACTAGAGTTTGATTCTCCTAACTGAACATGGTATTCATTAGAATTAATATTGTAAGACAATCTAACAATATATAAGATAAACATAATCCTTTTGGCTTACCTATTTACCAACTAAGTCAACTTAATGGTTTAGTAGACTTTCCAAGCCAATTGCATGCTTTATAACACAAGTACCTTTTAACCAAGTCACTTCATATCCATGTCTCATCAAGAAAACATAAATTTGTTATAATCCCATTTGACGTTATAAATCATTGATCAACTCAATGACTTCTTGTATATGTCTTAATTAAAAACCATAACAAGTTAACGTCTTACTTTATTATAAGTCTTAAAAGACTTAATGTTTATGTCTTTACAATGAATCATAAACATGTTTAACTGAAGTAATTATGAACACAACTCTCGATTTCCAAAACGTACCAAACTTATACATAACAGATGTCGATGCGAATTCTCTCAAAGCGGTACGGAATTCAAAACGATCATGAAGAGTGCCAATTAACGGATATAAGCCTTATTCCATTCACGTACCAACCCCAGGCATTTCCCAACACGTCGTATGATTTCAATAAGTTCAAATGATATGATCTCGGTATTATCACGTTGATCAGGCGTCATAATACTTGCATCACATAACAAGCCCTTATTGTCATCATATTCCGTCCCGGGTCATGATGAACTACATAGCCAATAACACACAAAACATATCACATTCAGATATCAAGTAACATACCATAGCAGACCAGAATCGCGTACATACAGCATATAACACATCAAACAACTTACCATATCACAATGAAAGAATGCCACCAACTTGCATGAAACGGTTCCTCATGACTCATTACTGTCAGTCCAAAAAGAAAAGCTGAGATATACCGAATGCTAAATGATAAAACTTCACGATTCAAACCGAGTTCGAACGAATCAAAGAAAAGTAATGCCGATCAAAATCACGTAGCAAGATATCAAACCGCCTCAAAACGCGTGACAAACGAATCGAGTAACACAAGTCGCGCCAAATCACATGAAGTAGATGAACCTTCTCGGACACCGGTTGAACCTTTTCTCCGTCCTTGCGCCTTTGGTTGATCCGTCCGGCTCCATCCAAGAAGATCCCGATGCCTCCGAAGACGGCGGTCGGGTGGCTTCTACTTCACGAACCTCTCCACTCGAGATCTGAGTAAAGAACGCAGTTCGGCACCATCATCTTCGGCTCGTGGGTAGTCTCCATCTAACGATCGACAAACGGATGTGCGAAGACAAAATAATAAAATCAAATGTGAAGAGAAGAAGACCAAAACGTTGAAGATAAAAGATTATCAAGTCAAACCGAACGACAATCAAAAGGAATCGGAATAGATCATAGCGGGCGGAAGCCTAGTGTCTACCCAAGTCCTCACGGGTCAATCCTAAGGTCAACAAGACGAAACACAGCGCTCGATACCATAATTGTAACACCCCACCCCGACGAGGGTAGAAGTGTCACGTCACGGTGTCATATCGTAACATACAAGTAAAATTTTCAAGCGGAAGTCTTTAAATAATAACGCATCAAATCATAATAACAAAAGATTTACAAGGAAATTACAAAATCCAAAATATCTAAAATAAATCTAAATTTCACAACAATAGCCCGCCAAAATAAGTCCAACGAAAGGTAACTATGGTTAGTCCACTCAAATGATCCAACTCTCATTTCCACACAAGCCCATCTCCAAACCTAAAACCGCCGCAGAAAAGAAATGCGGTGAGCTTAAAAAGCCAGTGAGCGGATATAACAAAGCGAAAGCTAAATAAAATCTGCAATGCGAAATGAAACAAAGGAACGGATAACAAAGTCGCAGCGAAAATGAGAGTAATGAGTCAAAGAGGATCCTGCAGAACATAAATATACATATATCTAAACGAACAGATAACAAGAAGAACCAAGCAAAGCAAAGCGTCGATGACATATAAACAAGCACATACAAACCAGACATACAAGACTGAAACATAAGCAAGTATAGCAGGCGTAGCATCCACACAACATATATGTCATACAATCAATTCAGGAAATGCGAAGACATATAAGCCAAACAGATGTCTACAGGAAATCGGAAGCAATTAATTAATAAGTGAGCATGGCAATTCACACAGGTCAAAACTCTTAGTTGAAGACATGATCAATTATCATAACGGTGGTCAAAACATGGCAATCACGTAACAAGTAGGTATACAGATGAACACTATAATAAAATGAATTAAATACATAGGGGGCAATTAAACAAGTTAACAACTAGACGTCATAAGTTGAACCATTTACCCAATCAAACCGTACATAAACAGAAATGCAAACATGGCAGGTCAACAACAAGCAGATAAGGATACCACGAATAGTCATAGTCCGCAAGATTAAATAGAACGAGGTACAAAAGATAAACAGATCAACAATCGATTGCACACAAGCATGGTTTCCAGACAAATCAAAAGGATCACATAACAGTAAGATAGCATATCATCGGATGACCACGGTAAATCTTATAATCGCATATTGATCATATCATAACAGGTGTCAAGAGTCATATAAAACATGAATATCATAATCAAATCCAATAAACATATAATAACCCGTGCGTGAATGGAACCTTAGTCCAAAGTAACGGAATTAAGGTGTAATGATCAATGTAATGGAGTATCTATATCTTGGTAACAATGAATCATATAAAGTCTTGAGTAATGAACAAGTAATCTGATTATGGTGCGTTGGGGAATACGGAAGGTACAATATAGGTATATCAAAAGTGTAAGGGTTACAAATCTACCCGAGCCCGAAACATATCATATTGTATCATATCATATCATAAGTAGCCATTGTATTCGGAGGGTGACCTCGAATACCATACAATAATAGGAGGAGACCTCAAGAACAAATGGAGTAGCTAGCTCTTAATGTGAAGACGCGTATTGCACACCTACATCATTCACCATATAAATCATATCTCCAAACAGATCAAATCCCTCGAAACATATCATATCTAGGATGCATCCATACGCCCCCCGGAACATATCATAATGGCCAAATCATATACATATAGTGAGCTCATAAACATATCATATCATAATGGGGACGGTGTGCATCATCACTCGTGCACACTGGAGTCATGCCATTGGTGCATCAATGACACGGTCAGGTTACCTTCCTGACTAGGAACACATATTTGGCTCGGGTATCAAACTGAAGGGTCAAAGCATACTCATATCATAAGGGTTCATATCAAAGTTCATATCAGAGTTCATATCAAAGTTCATATCAAAGTTTCATATCAAGGTTTCATATCGAAGTTTCCATATCAAAGTTCATATCAAAGTTTCATATCGAAGTTTTCATATCAAAGGTTCATATAGTTTCATATCAAGGGAGCATAGCAGAGTCATAGGGAAGCCCTAATAAAGAGGCTTAGAGTAACGCATAACATATCAAGCTAGAATTGAAAGATGAATACGAATCATGAGAAACCTTAAGAGGTAAGGTCAGAATATCTGTACCTTATTCGGAGCAAATCACAATGAAAGTAAAATCAAGAAAGGAGATCAATCCCGTCGCCCAGAACCTATATGAATTAAATAACGTTCTATAAGAATCAGATCACTCGTTTAAGACGGCTTTCCATTTTTAGCAGGTTTCCACTTTTAGTAATCTTTCTATTTTAGGTAACTTCCTATTTTAGGCAGGTTTCTATTTTTAGTAACTTTCCATAAATAGCAGGTTTCCATATTTAGTAACTTTCCATTATTAGCAGGTTTCCATATTTAGTAACTTTCCATAATTAGCAAGTTTCCATATTTAGTAAGTTTAGTCACTTATCTAAAGTTAAATAATGAAAAGGAGTGTTATTATGATTTAAGGATCATTTATGACAAGTTACAAAAGTTTAGGGTTTAAAATGCCAATATTGCAAAGTATAGGGTTAAAAGTGTAAATATAGCAAGTTTACTCATTTTACTCATTAAATCCATTTAGTTACTATATTAACAAGTTAATCCATCAAGTTTCATAATTTATACAACAACCCTTTAACTTTATTAAATCATGTAATACAAAACCCTAGTTTTTGATTATGATTACGTATAGGTTTTAACACATGTAGACTTGATTATCATAAGATTACACAACTCATATGAGATATCCATTATTAGGTCGAGACATCCCTCCCCCAATTCAGATTGTACGCCCCCCAAAAAGACCAAAACGAGTTCCTAAATCATTCGTTATCGATTCAATTTATCACATACGTATTCGCATAGTTTCACAAGCTCATTTAACCATTAAACAAAACATGCATATTTCGATATAAAGAGAACCCAAAATTCAGTTTCGTATTCATATTTACATGCCACATATCATTCGATTCATACATGTTTAGAGTCATGATTTTATGTAATCCATTTTATCATTTCATGTGACAAATGTATTCATTATTTCATGTAACATATTTTCGTATAACAAGCCCTAGAAAGTATCCATGGCAACGAATTGAATAAGAAAAACACAAAGGAAGAGACGTGAGATGATGATACGTTACCCTAGTAGCGTGTACGTGATCAAGAAACAAGAAATAAATCACCACGATCAAAACCAAGCCTCCCTTGGCTTTTGAAGAAAAGAAGGGTACCGCCACTATTTAGATCGGGTTTACAAAACATCCGAAAACACTTAAATGCATCAAAATGATAAGAATATCACAAATAAGTGTTTTATGTGTTTTAAATGCAAAATATCAAAATCGATGAAAACGATCAAGTTTGCAAAATTGGCGCTTTAGTCCCCAAGTTTCAAAAGTTGTCAAATCTAGTCCCGGAATCCAAAATGTAAAGTTTTATCATTCAAGGTCCTTGAAATATTCTAAATTGTCAAAATGGTCCTTGAATGAATCTTTGGGAAAATGGCGAAAAAGGTCCCTCAAGTTTGAAAATTGTCAAATATAGTCCTTGGTGTTTAAAATGAAAATTATCAAACATTAACCTTGTACTATTCATAAATGGGCAAAATTGGTCCTTATGGTGAAGTTTTGAGAAATTTACAAGTTTGGTCCCTAGAATTACAAAGTTGACAGTTTTGGTCCTTGAACTTATAAAATGGAATTTTATGCAATATTGGTCCTTGTACTATTCACATGTTACAATTTAAGCCCTTGTGATAATTTTGAAAGTTACAAGTTCAGTCCTTCACTTTCATGAAATTACAAAATGGTCCTTATTATTAATACAAAACCAAACCTGACCTTTTGTTAATAAACCCAAATCCAAAACAAAACAAACCCAACCCTTTTAATTACCGTGCCCAAGTCCAATCCAGGTCAAGCCCAATGTTTAAAAATTAAAAACCCGCATGCTCATCTCCTACCTCCCAACACCGTATCCACTCCATCACCGCCATCCTACACCTACCACCTCACCACCACTTTCCACCTCTCCCTACCCTTCACCATCACCCTTTCCACCTTGCAAACCAATTCCACCACCTCAATCAAGCAATTTCCCACTCAAAATACCTTTTCCCGCCAAAATGCCACATGTGTACAATTTTGATGATTTCAAGTGATCCAAGAGTCGGAAAAGTGGAATTAATCGAGGTCGACAAGGATTCTAAAGAGGTCAATAAATAAGAAGAAGAAGCGAGAGAAGACCAATAATCTAGTGTAATTTTAATTTTGTCATGTCGTTTTAAATAATTTAAATTTTCCAAAGGTATGTTTAAGCTTTCAAGCTTTGAATTAAGTTATTCCAAAGTGTTATAAACCTTTTTCAATAATCAATTTCAAGTTCTAAGTATGAATTCAAGTTATGCCTTTTCAAATTCAAAATTCTCAATAGGTACTCAATGTTATCTTTGGTTCTTAAGAACTTTAAAGCTCATATAAGCTCATTATATAAGCTTTGAGAGCTATTAGAACCTTAAAAGTCAGTTTAGATTCAAAATTCAAAAATTCACAAAATACCAAGAAATTAGTGAAAAATAAAAAGCAATGGAAAATGATAAAAGATCAAGATCGTGATGATATTATGGAATGCTGGTTTAGAGCTTAGTGGTAAGCATATAGGAGTGATCCTTTGTTCTCGGTTCTCGCTTTTGTGCATAATCCCAACTTGTAAGCCATTTCCTTAAAATTTGCATTTCTTAGTATAAGTGTTATAATCTTGATAATTTTAGCTTAATCTGTTTAAATATAGTTTATTACAAGTTAATAAATAGATTTCTTAGTTTAAAAACTTGTTTTAGTATTTAAAGGCTCAAAACAACTTAATAAAGGATGTTTGGTTGCTTTGTTAAACTGAGTTAAAGGAGTTTGTGAGTTGTTATTGTTTGATGCATATTACTTTAGTCCCTAATAGCTCATTGCAAGCATTAAAACCAAGTCCTTATTAGTATAAAAGTCAAAATTAGCTTTAAATCTTTATTAAATAGTTAATCGTTAGAATTTTGAGTAACAATTCTCATCACATGTTAATAACTTGTTACTATAGCTTAATTTAATCTTATTGTAGCTTATTACAACATATTCATCCATAGAATCATTCAAAAGTTCATAAAAGTCAAATACTTAGTGTAATTTAAAAAGTCAAATTTTCTTAAGTACAGTTTTGAATAAACTTTATAATTTTAGTGTGTGCTTAATATTAAGATTTAGCCTATAATGCTTTTGGGATAGTAAAATTTAGTTGCTTATCTTAATTAGAAAATATTAGCTTATAGCCACTTAGCTTATAAAGTGCTTATTTTCAAGCTTACTTTAGACCCTTTTTCCAAAACATGCCACAGGCACGCTTTGATAGCCTATTTCACAAGCTCTCACAAAGCTCATTAGTGAGTATTAGCTTGTGTACTTTAGATTTTGAGAAGCTCACCTAGCTATCTCAAAGGTTCCAAGTTTAGTTTTTTCATTTTAGCTTATTTAATAAGCCTCGCTAAGTAGCTTTTGTTTTGTCCATTTCATACAGTCCAATACTAACTCAATGTTTAGTCCCTTTTTCATAAGCTCATATTAAGCTCTCTAGTGAACATCACAGTGAGAATTTTAGCTTTTTGGATAGCTTAGCTGGTATACTAGTCAGTTCCAGTGATCTTTTTCATTTATTAGCTTATTAAAGTGCTTAAAAATAAGTTTAAAAGTACCTAGATATCGAAACAGTACCCTGTGCAACAGATAAGCATGTGCTTATTTGAAGCTTATTTGGTGCTTAATTTTAAGTAATTGTGCTTTCTCAGTTGTTGTATTAGCTTATTATCAGTGTCTAGCTTATTTTCAATTCACCTTGTGCCTATTGATTAGCTTATTAGCCATTTAGCTTAATCCTTGTGCTTATTTCAATTTCTTGTCCATCGTTGAAATAATAAGCTCAAACCGAGCTTATTAGTGGATTTCATAAAAGTTATAGTTTTGAAAGTTGCTTATTATCATTAGCTTAATTAGTTTGTAAAAGAAAAATCCAAAAAAAATAGTTTGCAAAAGTCATTGCTGGGATTCAACCTCGCCACCCACCACCACACACACACCTTACCATTCGCCCTTGGGTCTTTGACCGGTATTAGTTTGCACAATTTATTACTTAACCTTGTTTTGTCCATTTAGCTTATTCGAACAACTTAGCTTATTTACGCTTATTCAAATAAGTTGTCACATCCTTTTTATTTTTCTTAGCCTTGTATTAGTATAAAGTATTTTACAAAAAGTTTCGAATTTTCTCATAGTTTTAGTATTTTTAATCATTTAATTAGTTTAAAAGAGTATTTAATTCATAATAAAAATATAAAAGTCAAAAAAATATAATTCTTTTTTCTAAAATTTTCTTTTGTCATATAGTAAGTAAGAAAATTGTTTTTACACTCGTAGGTCTTTTATTTCACAAATTTTACGTTTTGTCTTGCGCACTCGCGTAATTTTCACATATAACACGCGTTTTCATTTTAAGTCACGTTTTTAGGTAATTTAAGCTTACGTTTCAATTAAAATAGTTTATTTAAGTTATTTTGTTTTATAAATTAAGAAAAATCAACTTTAAAAATAGTGATAGCGTTTATTTAATACAATTTAGCTTTTTAATTTTCTTTAATTTGCATTTAAGTCGCTGTAATTTATAAACTTTTTCTTTAGTTATAATTATTCCAAATCATAACTTTTTCCCATTCAATATCACTCGATCACTACACGCTTAGATTTAATCGCATACAACTCGTTGGGACTTAACGACCGAGAAAACACCGTACTCTCCGGATCTAATTGCATTTCGCTTTCGCATTATTTGACGATTATTACGGTTGACCATTCACAAGTGGTTAATTTGTGTGATAAAACCCGATCGTCTGGAGCGAATCAAATTTTGGCGCCACGGGAGTCGTGCTAATAATCTTCCGCTTAGCAGATTAGTGATTTGAGTATTCACTCATTGTGTATATCATCTATACATATTTTCTTATAAAAATCCAAAATCCAAAAACATCATAAAAGATAAAAACACAAAAGATTTTCCGCTTTCTTTTACTTAGTGCATGCGCACTCGCTCTTCCAGCTCCACAAGTCCACTTTCGTAACTTGTAGATATTCCACGAAACGTAGAGGACGCTCGCTCCTTCACCAGAATCGAGGAACGTCTAGAACCACCGTCGTAATGGCGCATTTAAAACCGATGAAAGAGCTTCTCCAAGCACCCATCGAGGGTTACGGAGATGCCATTGTTGTCCCACCATCGTGGTCGATTCCTTCGAGCTCAAAATAGGTTGCTTAATCTTGTAACCCAAAGCCAATTTTATGGTTTTGAGCGGATGACCTCATGCACATATTCGATGGTTCAACAAGATTGCATCGACCATCAAATACAAAATATCCCACAAGAAGCAATTAAACTTCTCCTGCTCCCATTCTCTTTAGAGGACAAGCCCGAATTGGCTTGAGAAACAACCCCTCGCTCCATTGAGACATGGGAAGATTTAGTCACTAAGTTTGTTAACTAATTCTATCCTCCATCCCGAACTACAAGTCTTAAAATGAGATAATGAAATTCACTCAAAGATTTGATGAATCATTCGGTGAGGCATGGGATCGTTACAAAGAGTTGCTCAAAATGTCCACATCATGGTTTTTCCGATTTAATGCAAATGGATACTTTCTACAATGGTTTGAGCCAAGTCGACCAAGACTCTTTAAATGCCTCCGCGGAGGTAATTTCCTTAGCAAAACCACAAAAGAAGCCTTACAAATCATAGAAAACAAGTCCCGTGTCCGCCTCCATCGAACAAAAACATACCGGCCTCGCCTAATGCAGACCTTCTACTTCATCTCACGTGAGTACATCTAGCACCGATGCTAAGATTGACAAACTCACGGATGTCGTTCATGCTTTGGTTCTTGCTAACCAAAAGAAAGTCACTTTCACACGCACACCATCACATGTCAAGTGAAGAAAGTCGAAGTCTGTGTCACTTGTGGTGGTCCTCATGCATACTACAACTGATCGCCACCGATGGTAGTCCGTTTGAAGCCAATGCTATAGCCGGTACTTCAAATCGTGGAGGTAATCAATACCGTCCTCAAAATGAACCAAACTACCGTGCTAATACTTATCGTGGACCACCGGTTTTAACCGTAATCCTAACATCCAAAACCGAATCAAAACCAACCTAGAATGAACCAAGGTTATCAAAACCAAGGAATTTCTATCCGGACCAAATCAAGGACAAAATTTCCAAAACCAAGGAAATTTTAATGTAAATCGAATCGTGGAAATCTCAACCCAGGGTATTTTCATGGCAATAATCAAGGAAATTTTCAAAATCAAAGCCCTAATCCGAACAATAGAAGTCGAATCTTCCTAATCAAACACAAGCCATTGTTCCAACTGGACCATCATCGATGAGTTATTGAAGCAATTCATGAAATCCCAAGAAGAAATGAACAGTTGTTGATTCTCCGATTTCGACATTAAGAAGTCTTTAAATGATCAACCCCGAGCTCGGAAAACTTCCGAGCAACACGATCGCTAACCCGAGGGAAGATGCAAAGGCGATCACAACCGTAAGTGGTACTTCATATGATGGACCCGCTATTCCTACTACCTCTCTTCTTCTCCCAAGGTAGTGGAAAGTGAACCTGAGGCGACAAAGGACCAAGTGCAACCCACTAGCTCTCGTGAGCACCGCACATGTCCATCCTCGTTGTCCCAAAATCCAAATCCAACCTGTGAGTTGTTTTTGAACCTCCTGTAGCTCCCATGAAAACCCCAAATCCAAAACTTCTATTCCTTACCCATCACGTTTAAATGAGCAAAATCTCCGTGAAAAGCTAGTAATCAAATGGACAAATTTTTCAAATTTTCCAAGAACTACATTTTGACATAAGCTTTATGGATGCTATCATTCGATGCCCAAGTTTGCATCAACTCTCAAACACATGTTAAGCAACAAGGAAAACTGCTTGAAATGGCGAAAACTCCACTAAACGAGAACTCTCTCAGCAGTCTGTTAAAGAAACTTCCGAAAAGCTTGGAGATCCCGGAAAATTTCTCTTACCTTGTGTATTTCCAGGAATGGTTGAATGCTTTGCCTTGGCCGATCTTGGTGCAAGCATTAACCTGATGCCTCATTAAGTATGGAAGAAACTTTCTCTTCCGGACCTTACTCCTACATGCATGACTCTCGAGCTTGCAGATCGTTCAATATCTCGTCCACTTGGCATTGCCGAGGACGTATTTGTGAAAGTAGGAAAGTTCCGTTTTCCAGCTGACTTTGTAGTCGTTGATTTCGATGTTGATCCACGGGTTCCTATCATTGTTGGA
This sequence comes from Chrysanthemum lavandulifolium, assembly GCA_022545495.1. NCBI lineage: Eukaryota > Viridiplantae > Streptophyta > Magnoliopsida > Asterales > Asteraceae > Chrysanthemum > Chrysanthemum lavandulifolium. The sequence continues at coordinate 283,690,466 of CM040238.1, forward strand.
CGAGGATTCCTAAGGACGGGCCATGCCCTTATTGATGTATTTCAGCATGAAATCACATTACGTGTAGATGATGAAGCCGTTACCTTTAACCTCAATCAAACTCCAAGGTACTCCTCAAATAATGATGCTGAATCGGTTAATCGAATCGATGTAATTGATATTGCTTCAGAGGAGTGCTCTCAAGAGTTTCTTGGTTATTCTCATAATTCTGTGAGTGAGGATCTAACCACATCGGATCCAACCACATCTTCTCAACCACCTCCTCCACCTTCTTTTACTCCGTTTGAGGGAAGTGATTTCATTTTGGAAGAGATTGAAGCATACTTGTCTAGTGATTCGGTTTCACCGAAAATTGATCACGCTCCAATTGACATCGAGGGAGACATTCTTCTCCTCGATAAGTTGCTCAATAATGATCCATCATCACCCCCTCCTCAAGAACTTCATAAAGAGGAAGACAATTCAGTTGAAAAAACTGAAGAATTTCCTGAGGTCGAACTTAAGGACTTACCACCTCATCTCGAGTACGCATTTTTGGAGGGTGACGATAAATTGCCCGTCATAATTGCTAAAGACTTGAGTGAAGATGAAAAGATTGCTCTCATAAAAGTCTTGAAGTCACACAAGCATGCAATTGCTTGGAAACTCTCCAAAGGTATCAACCCTGAGTTTTGTACTCACAAAATCTTGATGGAGGATGACTTCAAGCCAGCAGTTCAACATCAGAGAAGGGTGAATCCTAAGATTCATGAGGTTATCAAACAAGAGGTTCTCAAACTTCTCAATGCCGGATTAATTTACCCGATCTCGATAGTCCTTGGGTTAGCCCACCCATTGTGTTCCAAAAAGGGTGGCATAATCATATCACAAATGAAGAAAACGAGTTAATTCCAACTCGATTGGTTATGGGATGGCGTGTGTGTATTGACTATCGCAAGTTGAATGACGCCACCGAAAAGACCATTTTCCTCACCCTTCATGGACCAAATGCTTGAGAGATTAGCGAGAACGAATACTATTGTTTCCTTGATGGTTTCTCGGTTATTTCCAGATCCCCATTGATCCACAGGATCAAGAAAAAACCACATTCACCTGCCCATACGGAACTTTTGCCTATAGACGTATGCCTTTTGGCCTATGTAACGCTCCTGGCACGTTCCAACGATGTATGATGGCAATTTTCCACGACATGATCGGGGATACAATGGAGGTGTTTATGGATGACTTCTCGGTCATTGGGGACTTGTTTCAAACATGTCTCTCCCATTTAGAAAAAAATGCTCAAACGGTGTGAAGACACCAATCTTTGTCTAAACTGGGAGAAGAGCCACTTTATGGTCAAAGAAGGAATTATCCTTGGCCATAAGATTTCAAAAAACGAGATTGAGGTCGATAGAGCAAAAGTCGATGTTATTGCTAAGCTGCCTCCTCCCACTACTGTCAAAGGTGTCAGGAGTTTTCTCGGGCATGCTGGTTTCTATCGGAGATTCATTCAGGATTTCTCAAAAATAGCCCGGCCTATGACCCATCTTCTTGAAAAGGATGCTCCTTTCATTTTCTCACCTGAATGCATCGAAGCTTTTGAAACATTAAAGAAAAAGCTTATGGAAGCACCTATTCTAGTTGCCCCAGACTGGGATTTACCCTTTGAACTCATGTGCGATGCAAGTGATTTTGCTATCGGTGCAGTCCTGGGGCAACAAAAAACCAAGCATTTTCAGCCTATCCACTACGCAAGTAAAACCATGACTGAAGCTCAAACTCATTACACCACTACAGAAAAAGATTTATTAGCCGTGGTGTATGCGTTTGAAAATTTTCGGCCATATTTGATCTTGACGAAATGTGTAGTGTATACGGATCACTCGGCTCTCAAATATCTCTTTGCAAAACAAGATGCAAAGCCGAGATTGCTCCGTTGGGTTCTCCTCCTACAAGAATTTGATATCATTATACGTGATAAAAAGGAGCCGAGAACCCGTCACGATCATCTCGTCACGTCTAGAAAACCCTCACCAAGATGTTTTCGAGAAAAGGAAATAAATGAAACGCTTCCTCTCGAGACACTCAATGCGGTTACTTTTCATGGAAACTCTAATACCCCATGGTTTGTCGACTTTGCAAATTACCATGCGGGTAACTTCATAGTGAAAGGGATGTCGACCCAACGAAGAACAAATTCTTCAAGGATGTTAAACATTACTCGGGACGACCCTACTTATTCAAAATCTGTGCGGATCAAGTCATCCGACGGTGTGTTTATGGACGAAGCTATGGACATTCTCAAAGCTTGCCATGCCGACCTACCGGGGACATCATAGTCCAAACTACACCGCCAAAAAGGTGTTTGATTCCGGTTTTATTGGCCCACGATTTACAAGGATGCCCATGAATTTGTCAAAACATGTGACGCTTGTCAACGCCACGGAAATATCTCACAAAGAAATGAAATGCCGCAAAACGCCATTCAAGTGTGTGAGATCTTTGACATCCGGGGCATTGACTTTATGGGGCCATTTCCATCATCTCGAGGAAACAAATACATACTTGTGGTCATTGACTATTTGTCAAAATGGGTTGAAGCAAAAGCTTTACCTACCAATGATGCCCGAGTTGTTGTGAAATTCTTAAAATCTCTTTTGCTAGGTTTGGAACTCCACGAGCTATAATCGATGATCGTGGTACGATTTTGCAATGACAAATTTGATCGAGTCATGCAAAAGTATGGTGTAACTCACCGCCTCTCATCGCTGCACCATCCCCAAACAAGTGGGCAAGTGGAAGTTTCCAACCGTGGGATTAAAAGAATTCCGGAAAGGACAGTAGGCGAAAACCGTGCCTCTTGGTCGGATAAACTAGATGATGCACTCTGGGCCTTCCGTACAGCTTATAAAACACCAATCGGGTGTACACCCTACAAGCTAGTGTATGGAAAGGCATGTCATTTGCCGATTGAACTTGAGCACAAAGCATACTGGGCCTTGAAACATGCCAACTTCGATATTCAGACAGCTGGTGATCATAGGAAATTTCAAATGAATGAATTAAATGAACTACGTGATCAAGCATACGAGAACTCTTTGATCTACAAAGAAAAGACAAAGAAGATTCATGACTCCAAAATCAAGAACCGCGTTTTCAACGTCGGTGATCGAGTCCTTCTTTTCAATTCAAGATTGAAGATTTTCTCGGGAAAACTCAAAACCCGCTGGTCTGGACCATTCACCATCACTAAAATATTTCCATATGGAACCATTGAGTTATCTCAACCCGATGGTCCAAATTTTAAAGTGAATGGTCATCGATTGAAGCACTACTTTGGAGAGGACATTCCACCTATGGTTGTCCCGGATCTACAAACTTTCCCCATGAACCAATGAATGCTGGGATCGAGTCAAGCTAGCGACTCGGTAATCAAAAACAAGAGCTAAACATGGGTTTTCACCCATGTACCACCTTAGTGTGGGAGTTGCCCCACATGTTGTATATAAAGTGTAAAAAAAAAAAATGAAAATTGTAAATATATAAAAAAAAAAGAGAATAATTGTTGTGTTTCTACACTTAGCTAGTAATGTTATCTTTTTACGTTCAAGGATTCGGCATAATAGCGGACTTTGAATATTGAGGACAATATTCATTTCTAAGTGTGGGGGAATTTCGCTAATTTGATCATAATTATACCCTTTAGTCCCTTTTTCCCCAAAATGGCCAAATTTTAAAAATTTTTTAGTGAAAGTACTATCTACTAAACACAACAAATGGTAATCATCCACCATGTCTAACCCACATAAGGATTGGCTAATCCAGAGCAAACGGCTCTTGGTAAAGATATCTCAAATCCGTTTATGGCTTACAATTTGCCTAAAATTGTATGGTAATCAACTCCCATATCTTTAATTAGTTAAGAGTTGGCTAGTCCGTATAAACGGCTTCGGTAAAGACAAATCAAAACCGTTGAAAGTCGGTGATTTGCTCAAAATCATTTGGTTATCATTGTACCATAGTTCTTACTTGAACTAAAACAATTGGCTACTCCGAGTAATGGCTTTTGGTAAAGAGATTAAAACCATTAAAGTTTCATAAAAGATTGCTAGGGACTAGCAATAGTTTAGTGTGGGGATTGATGAGTGTGCAAATACTTATCATTTTGTACCTTTTAGAATGCAAAAACATCCGAAAACACTCGAAATGCATCAAAATGATGAAAATATCACAAATAAGTGTTTTATGTGTTTTAAATGCAAAATACCAAAATCGATGAAAACGTATCAAGTTTGCATAATTGGCGCTTTAGTCCCCAAGTTTCAAAAGTTGTCAAATCTAGTCCCCGAAATCCAAAATGTAAAGTTTTATCATTCAAGGTCCCCAAATATTCTAAATTGTCAAAATGGTCCTTGAATGAATCTTTGGGAAAATGGCGTAAAAGGTCCCTCAAGTTTGAAAATTGTCAAATATAGTCCTTGGTGTTTTAAAATGAAAATTATCAAACATTAACCTTGTACTATTCATAAATGGCAAAACTGGTCCTTATGGTGAAGTTTTGAGAAATTACAAGTTTGGTCCTCAATTTCAAAGTTGACACAAATAGTCCTTGAATTTATAAAATGGAATTTTATGCAATATTGGTCCTTGTACTAATCACATGTTACAATTTAAGCCCTTGTGATAATTTTAGAAAGTTACAAGTTCATCCTTCACTTTCATGATATTACAAAATGGTCCTTATTATTAATACAAAACCAAACCTGACCTTTTTGTTAATAAACCCAAATCCAAAACCAAAACAAACCCAACCCTTTTAATTACCTCAAGCCCAAGTCCAGTCCACCAAGCCCAATGTTTAAAAATTAAAAACCCGCGCCACTGCTCATCTCCTTCCTCCCAACACATGTTACCACTCCATCACCGCCATCTACACCTCCACCTCACCACCACTTTCCACCTCTCCCTACCTTCACCATCACCCCTTTCCACCTTGCAAACCTGTTCCACCACCTCAATCAAGCAATTTCCACTTAAAATACCTTTTCCCGCCAAAATGCCACATGTGTGGTTTTGATGATTTCAAGTGATCCAAGAGTCGGAATGAAGGGAAATAATCGAGGTCGACAAGGATTCTAAAGAGGTCAATAAATAAGAAGGAGAAGCGAGAAGACCAATAATCTAGTGTAATTTTAATTTTGTCATGTCGTTTTAAATAATTTAAATTTTCCAAAGGTATCTTTAAGCTTTCAAGCTTTGAATTAAGTTATTCCAGTGTGTTATAAACCTATTTCAATGATCAATTTCAAGTTCTAAGTATGATTTCAAGTTTGTGCCTTTTCAAATTCAAAATTCTCAATAGGTACGAATGTTATCTTTGGTTGTTCTTAAGAACTTTAAAGCTCATATAAGCTCATTATATAACCTTATAGAGCTATTAGAACCTTAATAAGTCAATTTAGATTCAAAATTCAAAAATTCACAAAATTACCAAGAAATTAGTGAAAAATAAAAAGCAATGGAAAAAAGATCAAGATGTAAAGCAGGTTGATATATGGATGGCTCTTGGTTTAGAAGCTTAGTGGAAAGCATATAGGAGTGATCCTCGTTCTCGGTTCTCGCTTTGTGCATAAAAGCAACTTGTAAGCCATTTCCTTAAAATTTGAATTTCTTAGTATAAGTGTTTAAATCTTGTTAATTTTAGCTTAAATCATGTTTAAATATAGTTTATATCGTTAATAAATAGATTTCTTAGTTTAAAAACTTGTTTTAGTATTTAAAGGCTCAAAACAGTTTAATAAAGGGTGTTTGGTTTTATTGTTAAACGTGTTAAAGGCTTTTGGTGAGTTGTTATTGTTTGTTGCATATTACTTTAGTCCCTAATAGCTCATTGCAAGCATTAAAACTAGTCCTTATTAGTATAAAAGTCAAAATAGCTTTAAATCTTTATTAAATAGTTAATCGTTAGAATTTTGAGTAACAAATTCATCACAAGAGTTAATAACTTGTTACTATAGCTTAATTAATCTTATTGTAGCTTATTACAACATATTCAATCCATAGAATCAATCAAAAGTTCATAAAAGTCAAATTACTTAGTGTAATTTAAAAAGTCAAATTTTCCTAGTAGCAATTTTTGAATAAACTTTATAATTTTAGTGTGTGCTTAATATTAAGATTTAGCCTATATGCTTTTGGGATAGTAAAATTTAGTCGCTTAACTTAATTAGAAAAATATTAGCTTATAGCCACTTAGCTTATAAAGTGCTTATTTTCAAGCTTACTTTAGACCCTTTTCCAAAACATGCTCCTATGCACGCTTTAGATAGCCCATTTCATAAGCTCTCACAAAGCTTATTAGTGAGTATTAGCTTGTGTACTTTAGCTTTTGAGAAGCTCACCTAGCTATCTCAAGGTTCCAAGTTTATTTTTTCATTTTTAGCTTATTTAATAAGCCTGCTAAGTAGCTTTTTGTTTTGTCCATTTCATATAGTGCAATACTAACTCAATGTTTAGTCCCTTTTCATAAGCTCATATTAAGCTCTCTAGTGAATATCACAACTTGAGAATTTTAGCTTTTGGATAGCTTAATGGTATACTAGTCGGCCCAAAGGATCTTTTCATTTATTAGCTTATTAAAGTGCTTAAAATAAGTTTAAAAGTACCTAGATATCTAAACAAGACTCATGTTTATGATAAGCTTGTGCTTATTTGAAGCTTATTTGGTGCTTAATTTTAAGTAATTGTGCTTTCTCGGTTGTTGTATTAGCTTATTATCGTTGTTTAGCTTATTTTCAATTCACCTTGTGCTTATTTAGTAGCTTATTAGCCATTTAGCTTAATCCTTGTGCTTATTTCAATTTCTTGTCCATCGTTGAAATAATAAGCTCAAACCGAGCTTATTAGTTGATTTCATAAAAGTTATAGTTTAAAATTGCTTATTATCATTAGCTTAATTAGTTCCAAAAGAAAAAAACAAAAAAAAATAGTTTGCAAAAGTCATTGCTGGGATTCAACCCGCCACCCACCACCACACACACACACCTTATTCGCCTTGGGTCTTTGATCGGTATTAGTTTGCACAATTTAATATTTAACCTTCTTTGTACATTTAGCTTATTCGAACAACTTAGCTTATTTACGCTTATTTAAATAAGTTGTCACATCCTTTTATTTTTCTTAGCCTTGTATTAGTATAAAGTATTTTACAAAAAGTTTCGATTTTTCCTAATAGTTTTACTATTTTTAATCATTTAATTAGTTTAAAAGAGTAATTAATTCATAATAAAAAATATAAAAGTCAAAAAAATATAATTCTTTTTTCTAAAATTTTCTTTTGTCATATAGTAAGTAAGAAAATTGTTTTTACACTCGTAGGTCTTTTATTTCACCAATTTTACGTTTTGTCTTGCGCACTCGCGTAATTTTCACATATAACGCTGCTTTTCATTTTAGGCCACGCTTTTAGGTAATTTAAGTTTACGCTTCAATTAAAATAGTTTATTTAAGTTATTTTGTTTTATAAATTCAAGAAAATCAACTTTAAAAATAGTGATAGCGTTTATTTAATATATTTTAGCTTTTAATTTTCTTTAATTTGCATTTAAGTCATTGTAATTTATAAACTTTTCTTTAGATATAATTATTCCAAATCATAAACCTTTTCCCATTCAATATCACTCGATCACTACACGTTTAGATTGAATCGCATGCAACTCGTTGGGACTTAACGACCGAGAAAACACCGTACTCTCCTCGGATCTAATTGCATTTCGCTTTCATCGCACTATTTGACGATTATTACGGTTGGCCATTCACAAGTGGTTAATTTGTGTGATAAAAAGCAACAAACGATATAATAAGGTAATCATCGAACATTAATTGGCAAACAATTTCCAACTCCTAGATCATTATGGGATTTATATTTTCCAACGCTATTGCAAATATAAACATGTTTCATCCCATCTTATGCCATTGAGTCCGTGTCTCACTTCCTACTCAACTTAAGTGTCTAACTTAAAGAACTGCAAATATGTCCATGTAAGGTCCGGCTTTACATAGAGATTTACCTCTCCATTACAATCTAGCCAAGCAATCGCCATGACGTAAATTGCAACTTCAAGTGTTCCTTTTAATTAGATGGCATATAACTTAATTTAAAAGGGTACTAGTTTTGATTTTATGTGGTCAAATCAAATACGCATAAAGATGTCATGCATTCATCTTGTAGCATAAATTTAATAAAAAACTTTTATTACCAATTCATAAAGATCAAATCATCAAAGTTTTGATTGAGGTATTGGGTTCACCAATCAAGGAATTTAGTGATAATTATCGTCCATTATACCGCACTTTTGCATAAGTGTAAACACTTAGTGTTTCGATAATTACCACCAAGTGGCGCATGGAATTAACACTAATTCGCCTTAAGATGAGCTTGCACATTTTATGGCTTACTAAGTAGCTCCACTCGAACTTACTGTAAGGGAGGACCGTAAGCGCCAAGCATAACCTAAGACATCCTTTCGGCGATTGTGCGCACTTCTTTATTAACCCTTTATAGTTCATTCTAATGGGTGAGCCGTTCGACCATATGTACCAAAGTCACCAATCAATTAAACTATTGAAAACTTAACTCTTCTAAAACAAATCAAATTTCGCCATTTTTAGTCCAGATTATTTTCTATTCAAAATTACCCTTTGCTTAAAACCGTCTAACATAATAAACAAACAAGTAAAAATAAAAATAAACTACTAAAAAAACAATGCGCACATAATAAACAATTTATACGTGTAAACAAGTAGCCACATGCAACTTATTCGATAAAATCCTATTAATAATCAATATCTAGGTTAAATTAATGTATATATTAATTAGGGCTTTCACCTCTCAATTGAGAGTGAGCCACATACATCGACGAATCGATTGCGTAAACCCATAATTAATGATATACCAAATTGCACATAATTGATTCATTAATATACATAATTGGAGTCTTCCCCAATTCAAGATTTATCGTAATTAAATATGTCTCAACATTTAAACAATTTATCAAAGTAACTTATCCATGACAAACATGCATGTATTATCATGGATATATCATAACAATTATACAAATAGTCACAAGATCGCATATTAAAAATTCCATGACACATAACAAATTATTCATGAATTAATCACGTAACTAATATATTAATTCTAGGTTTTAATAAGGTTAGCAAACAATTTTCAAAACCCTAAAAATTATGTATGTGTCGACATAAAAAAATAGGTACGCCCAATTCATAAAAAATCGACCAAACAATTATAAACATAAACCCCGGATTAACATATCAAACAACATACAATTATTTGTTTTATTACGCTTATGTAATTAATTACTCATTAAAACCAATGACTCGTGATGCCACCGTTAGAATTATATAACATGACAATCAAATAAATAATCACCAAACATCAAAGTAATCAAGCGGAAGCGTATAGGATTTATCAATGAACAATTAATTAACATAAAAGAATATGCGTACCTTTTCTTGATTCTAGCCGAACAAGAATCAAATCCACAAACTAGCAATTGATATGAACCCTAATCAGGGTTTATAGGATTATGTGAATTACCCCTTACCGTTTTGTAATTCAATCCAGGATACAATCAATAGTGATTGTACCATGTTCTTGTACACACGTACTATAAAAATTAAAGTAATGCTAGTTTTAATTAAACAAAATAATTATGTTTTGGAAAAACTATGATCAACTACCCTAAAGGGTTGTACGATCGATTGAAGCAAAAACACACACAAACAATTTAGTGTTTTAAATTTTATGAAGACAAGAGATGACACAAACACCCTTGGTTTTGTATTTATCACAAAGTAACTTGGTGAACAAGTTGGCTATGGATTGGTTTATGGAAACCATATGGACGATCGGTTTAGGAAACCCACAAGGGATTCTAGAACCTTCTCGATCTCTAATTTCATCTTTAGTCCTTCCAAAATATATTTAACGACCGTTAGTCCATTACAACTAATTACTTAACGTCCGTTATAGTTATTTCGTTTAATTAATAAATAAATATAACTATTCCATTTAATTATTAACTTTAATTCTCATACGTAAAGTGTGCAATCCCGTGGTCTCGAGTTCGATCCTAACACACGTCTATTAATTTATTGTCCATAAAACCAACATTAGATACTACCTGTCTATCTAATCTTTATGAAGTTATATAGTAGAGTATCTTAGAACGATCTGTGGCCTAATATTGTGGAAAGTTGTCTACATAAGGGAATCCACTTCGCATGTCACATGTTGATAGTACGTTCAAGAGTTGTGAATATGTGTCACTTTCACAATGGGGTTATGCGCATACCATTCTTTTTATTGTGCCCGTATTGCTACCCATTTATTTGCGTTGTCGATGGCTTAACAAGAGATGAATATCAGCCGCTTAATTATCAATTGAGAAACAAAGAGGTAATTAATTATTATTTTAGATAAAAATGTAATTTCATCCGATTTTTATAATTTGAATATGTTATGATTCGTTAAACGTTAACCAAATTAAATTATATTATTGGGACGAACATTTATTATCTTTTCATAAACGGTCAATCCATATATTTTCAATGAATTAAAAAGTCTTCGCTTAATGTCATGTATTTTAGTATTAAAATTCGCATAATATGTCGCATGTAAATTACTCATTTGGAATTTCGAACACTTAACAATTGTATTAAAATTGAAATAATTATTTGTGTATAAATTAAATACTTTATCCTCTTTTTGTGATGCAAACTGTACATACATGATTTTCTAAGCATGTAGCACAAAATATATATCAACTTCTAAATTAAATCACTTTATTTATTAATCCTCTATTATCACATATGATAAAGATCACATGTGGTAAGATCACATACGATTTTATGTGTTTTTCTAATTTTGACAAATTAACTCCTCTAATAGAGGTGGGAATCGAGGCGAATCACAACCCAAAACCAACGTGGATGGTTAAATGGCGTCGCCAAACTTTTGTTACCACACCGCACTCCTTATGCGCCAAATTTCACGCCAATAAACTAACGTACTCCAATTTCCATCTTTTTGTGTTTTGTTTTTCTAAACGGGTTTTGTGTGTGAGTGTTGTGTTTTAATTGCGTATGATAGGGCCCTTTTGGCATGTGTAAGGGAATTTATGAGGGAGTGGGTATTTTCTGTGTGAATGTTAAAAATAGGACGTTGAGATGACGATAAGCTGACACTGAAAATGAGGTTTTGGCATGCCATGATACTTCAAAATATTATTGGCTATGTTTGGCGAAGGCTTATGCGGGGCTTAGGCTTTTAAAATAAGCCGGCTTATAAAATAAATGTCGTTTGTCACACAGGGTTATGGAGGCTTAGGACCTATAAAATAAGCCACAAGCCTCAATAAGCTCAAGCCCATAGAAAAAGGGCTTATGGCTAGTTAAATTACTTAACTACTTAATGAATTATCACAATAAATATGAAAATATATGTGAATTTAATTTGATTTATGATTTTATATCAATAAGCTTCAGCTTCAAGCCTAAAATTAGTCTGCCAAATAGCTTTATAAAAATATAAACTTAAGCTTGCGGCTTATAATATAAGTCCCAGCCCCAACTTCAGCCTCAACTCAAACCCCAACCCCAGCTCTAGCCCATTGTGCAAAACATATCCAATGTGTTATATATGGTTAGAAACTCAAGAATGTTTAGTTTCTAGTAAATAAAACAGTAAAACTTTTAGAATATTTTGTTTAATTTACTACAAGTTTTATTGCTCGACATAAAAAAGTAATGTTGAATCTTATGTGGTTTATTAAGCAAGTTTTAACAACGAAAAAGTAAGCAAAATAAACGAAAAATAAGGTAAAAAACAAAAAACGTTTGTGAATATATCTTTTTTTTGGGTAAAGGGGAGTAATCCTGCACCCTGGTAAATATATTAACCAAATAAACGTTTAAGTACAATGGATATGAGTGAAATCCCATATCTCAGCCCGTTACATAGGCATAAAGCTTACATAACAAGATACTTCCAATTCTCTAAACAAGAAAACAAACCACTATTCAAATTATAATATATGACACAACACTAACATTACTTCCTAGGACCTTGAAACGTTGTGCCATACATGGCATTAAAGGAATCCAAATTCTCGAAGATCACGAACTGTTTCGCATAATCAAAGAAAATCATATTCATCATACTCATCTTCAAATTCTTGGCCCCACCAAAATATTAGCAGACTCATCAAATGGGTTAGACATCGTGAGTCCATTTAGTGAGAATGAGAGGAGAATTGCGAATAATCCATGGCCCCGTTGAAGAACACTCTCAACAATAGACTTAAAACAATTTTCAAACACAAATGCAATTAAGATCGGAGGAATATAGAAATTCTGGGTCGTTAAGTCCCACGGAGGATGAATTGGTGTTAAAACACTTAATCGGATGGTAGAATGATCACTAAGGATAGCAATCGATGGGGTTTCGATGGAAAATTATACTAAAAGAAAAGATTAACAAATAATAGCGACTTAAATGCAAATTAAAAGAAATAAAAGATAAAATCTATTAAATAAACGCTATCACTATTTTTATAGATCGATGAACGTTTATTACCTAAAACTTAAAACTTACGTTTAAAATAAAATTACGTCTACGTACAAAATAAAAAGTGAGTTTTAAAGAAATAAAAGACCTAAAAATATGAAAATGATATTTTAACAATCCTAATAATAAAAGAAAATTATTAGAAAAATAAAATTATTTTTACAACTATTTAATTAATTATTATTAATTAAAATCTATTTATTAAGTATTTAAAATGCACTAAAATACAAGAAAATACAAAATTAACCTAGAAAAATGAAATTATAACTTAGAAAAATCTAAAATATGATAAAACTTATTTTAAAACTAAGAATATATTTTTAGACTTATTATGTATTTATTATTAATTTAAAACTATTTAAAACTAATTAAAATGCTAAAAATACTTTTTAAACTAAGAAAATTATGGAAAAATACTTTTTATTACTTTTATATTTATCTTAACCTAAGAAAATTGAAAAATCATTTTTTGGACTTTTTATAATTTTTAGTATTAAAAGCTATTTAAAATACCTAAAAGCTAATTTAATTAAGAAAAATAGCAAAACAGTTATGAAAAATAATGAAAATTTCAGGAAAAGTCTATTTTAATATGTAGAATCTAGGAAAAATAGAAAAACATGGTCTTGTGTAGAGAAATAAGCTACTGCTATGTATGGCTGCTTAATAATAAGCACTTGAAAAAGCCAAATGATAACCAAAAGCTACCAAACTTACACGAAGCTATATTAAGCTAAAATAACTCTATTTCAACCAAAACAACAAGCTTGAACCTCAGGATTACAAGTTAACACAGTTTTATGTTTGAGCTTGATTAAGCAAAACAGAAAATGGTATACTACTTTAAGCTGATGCACAGATCACTCAATAAGCTAAAACTGAAAATCAATTATTAGAACTTGGAGTAGACCTGTTTGAGAGTATATAAACCAAAACTCAGACCTTGATGAGCTCTTATGAGCTTGTGAGAAGCTTTTTCAAAACTTGAGAAACCACTGATATAAAACTCAGTTAATGCTGAGTAAAATGGGTCAAAATGATAAGCTAATGCAGGCCTAGAGAATAAGCTGCAAAAGGGAATTTGACACTTGGAACTTGAAAAGGACCAGGTTGACTTCCCAAAGTACCAAGAATCACAGGATTTGACCAAATATTAAGCTCTGTGTGAGCTTATGAACTTGGATGTAAAAACTGTGCACAGGCATTTTTTTTGACTTTTTTATTGAAATGAAAGGTTTGACTAAATTGAACTTAGATTGATTTAAAACACGATATTGATGTATTAAGGTGAAATAAAGTTATCACAAGCTATGTTAACAACTTTTGAGCATAAAACAATGATTGTTTTGCAAATAAAAATCCCAACAGTTAACTGATAAAGATCATTAAGAAATTTTTGACTTTTAGTCTAATAAGGACTTGTTTTCTTGCTTGTATGAGTTATTAAGACCTAGTATGACATGTAACAACCAAAACACAAGGACTGCACAATCTTTGCACAGATAAACTACACAAACCAAACACTCCTTTTGATGGCGAGTTTTGAACTTTTCAAAGAGAATCACTTATCTAGACCATGTAATTGATTTCAAACCTTAAATTATCATCTAATAGGACTAAAGAAATATGAAACAACAATATTAATACCATAAAACTCAAGATTAATGAGAATGCTATATTAATCGTTAAAATGAGAATTTTACTAACTATTGATTTAAATAGAATAAACTCTTGTTTTAAAACTTAAATACACTTAATTATGACTAATGAGCATTAAGAAAAAGATATTACACTTTTAGACAACTAAAACATATAAATGCAAGAATTGATAAAAAGGCTTACAAATGGCTATGAAGTAAGAACACGGAAACCACCAACTAAAAACACATCCTAAAGCTTCCCATGAAGCACTAATCCCAAGGCAATCCAAAATATACCCTGCTCCAACCTGCTAGAACCTTGAACCATGGATTTTTATTTTTAAGCTATTTATTTAGTATTTTTGTGAATTTTTGGATTTGGCTACCAATACTGCTTTTAAGGTATCTAAAAGCTTTGATAAGCTTTATGAGGAGCTTATATGAGCTTCTAAGTCCATACTAACCACTGATTAACAACATTCACCATATTGAGATTTCTTTGAAACTTGAAAATTTGAAAACTGAGATTGGAACTTCAATCTTGAAATTGATTATTGAAAAAGTTTAAACATACAATCGATAATGCTTAATTAAGTGCTTGAAAGCTAAAAAATACCTTTGGATAAAGAAAATTAACTAAAACGACATAAAATTAAAAATTACACTAGATACTTTTTACATTGCTTCAATCTTGATATTTATTGACTTCGAATCTTCTCTTGTCGACCTCTTGAGTCTATCCCACCACATCTAGACCATTGAATTAGGCGGATAATCATCTTTGCCACTTGTCGATTTTGGCGCCATTTTTCAAGGAGTGGGTTTTCTCATTAATGGGCTTTGGATTGGTGTGGAGGTGGAAGGAGTGTAGGTGGGAGGTGATGTGGAGGTGGAAAGGTGGAAAACCGGTGGTTAAAACCACTTGGTTTTGGTGAAACAAGGTTTGGGGAGGAGGATGAGCGATGACCGCGGTTTATTTTGAATTTAAAATTTGGGCGGGTCATGTGTTTGGGCTTGGATTTGGCTTATATTAAATAAAGGGTCCGGTTTGGCTTAATTTAACAACAAGGACCATATTTGCAATTTAGCCAAAGTTGAAGGGCTGAACTTGAACATTTTCCCAAGCTCTCATAAGGACTAAACCTGCCAAGTGATAATAGAACAAGGACCTTTGTTGTTAATTTCCATTTTACAAATCCGGGGACCAAAATTGTCAATTTAGAAACTATAAGGACCAATATTGTAATTTTCTCCAAAGTTTTATCATAAGGACCATTTTGCCATTTATTAATAGTACAAGGTTAAAACTTGATAATTTTCACTTTTAAATTAACCAAGGACTATTTTGACAATTTTCAAAGTTAAAGGACTAAAGTTGTCATTTTGTGATTTTTAAACTTTAAAGGGTTTGTTTTGACAACTTTTGAATCTTATGGACCTAAAATGATATTTTGCAAGTTTTTGAATTACGAGGACTATTTTGACAACTTTTCAAACTTGGGGACTAAAGCGCCAATTATGCAAACTTGATCGTTTTCATCGATTTTGATGTTTTGCATTTAAAACATATAAAACACTTGTTTGTGATATTTTCATCATTTTGAAGCATTTACGAGTGTTTTCGGATGTTTTGGCATTTTAACGATATAAAAATGATGAGTATTTAGACACTCATCAATCCCCACACTAAGATATTGCTAGTCCCTAGCAATGATTTGAGAAAACATAATGGATTTTAATCTCTTTACCAAAAGCCATTACTTACGGAGTAGCCAATTGTTTCGATTCAAGTAAGAACTTTGGTACAATGATAACCAAATGATTTTGAGCAAATCATAAGCTTTCAACGGTTTGATTTGTCTTTACGAAGCGTACCATACGGACTAGCCAACTCTTAGATAAATTATCAATATTATCTTTGGTGAGTGATTACCAATTATGGATTTTCAAGCGCCTTTACCACAAGCCATAAACTTGCGGGCTAGCCAACTTTTCACTAGTTTAAAGATATGGTGAGTTGAACACCATACAATTTTAGGCAAATTGCAAGCCATAAGCGGTTTGAGATATCTTTACCAAGAGCCGTTTGCTCTGGATTAGCCAATCCTTATGTGGGTTAGACATGGTGGATGATTACCATTTCTTTGAGTAAGTGAAAACACTTACTCCAAAAAAAATTTTGGCCAAAAGCAGGGGGTGGGTGAAATAATTACATGAAATTCGTGAAATTCCCCAGCACTAGAAATGAATATTGCCCTCAATATTCAAAGTACCGCGGTTATGCGAAACAAAGAACATAAAAGGAAATACTACGGCCATTATTTTGTTTTTGATATGTACACATTTTTTTTTTTTTTTTTTTTTTTTTTTTTTTTTTTAAAGATTGAGAATATACAACGATGTGGGTAGACTCCCCCACACTAGGGTGATAGAAAGGGGATAAGAAAACAGAAACATGGGTGAAAACCCATATTGTGTGTGCTACTATTTTTGATTCCCGAGTCACTAGCTTGACTCGATCCCCGCATTCATTGGTTCATGGGGAATGTTTGTAGATCCGGGACAACCACAGATGGAATGTCCTCTCCAAAGTAATGCTTTAATCGATGACCATTCACTTTAAAATTAGGACCATCAGGTTGAGATAACTCAATGGTGCCATAAGGATAAACCTTAGTGATAGTAAATGGACGGACCGGTGGGACTTAAGCTTTCAGAAAATCTTCAATCTAGAGTTGAAAAGAAGGACTCGATCACCAACGTTGAAAGCGGTTCTTGATTTTAGAGTCATGAATCTTCTTTGTCTTTTGTTTGTAGATCAAAGAGTTCTCATAAGCTTGATCACGAAGTTCATTTAGTTCATTCATTTGAACTTTTACGTGATCACCGGTATCGTATATCGAAGTTTGCATGCTTTAAGGCCCGATAAGCCTTGTGCTCTAGTTCAATCGGAAGATGACATGCTTTTCCGTACACTAGCTTGTATGGAGTACACCCAATTGGTGTTTTGTAAGTATCGAAAAGCCAGTCGTCATCGAGTTTATCCGACCGGGATGCACGATTTTCACCTCTTGTCCTTTCAAGTATTCTTTTAATACCACGATTTGAAACTTCCACCTTGCACTTGTTTGGGGTGGTATGCGATAGATAGGCGGTGGGTAACACCATACTTTTGCATGACACGATCAAATTGGTCATTACAAAAATGTGTACCACGATCATTGATTATTGCACGAGGAGTTCCAAATCGGCAAAGAGCTTTCAAAATTTCACAACTACTCGGGCATCATTTGTAGGTAAAGCTTTTGCTTCAACCCATTTCGACAAATAGTCAACGACCACAGTATGTACTTGTTACCACGAGAAGATGGAAATGGCCCCATAAAATCAATACCCCGGATGTCAAATATCTCACAAACTTGAATGGCATTTTGTGGCATTTCATTCCTTTGAGATATATTTCCATAACGACAAGCGTCACAAGTTTTGACATAATCGTGGGCATCTTTATAGATTGTGGGCCAATAGAACCGGAATCAAACACCTTTTTGCGGTGTAGTTTGGACTATGATGGCCCCGGTGGGTCGGCATGGCAAGCTTTGAGAATGTCAAGAGCTTCTTGTCCATAAACACACCGTCGGATGACTTGATCCGCAGATTTTGAATAAGAAAGGGTCGTCCCGAAATAGTGTTTAACATCCTTGAAGAATTTATTCTTCTGTGGGTCGACATCCCTTTCACAATGAAGTTACCCGCATGGTAATTTGCAAAGTCGACAAACCATGGGGTAGAAGAGTTTCCACGAAAAGAAACCGCATTGAGTGTCTCGAGAGAAATGTTTCATTTATATCCTTTTCTCGAAAACATCTTGGTGAGGGTTTTCTAATCAGACGAGATGATCGTGACCAAGTTCTCGGCTCCTTTTTATCACGTATGATAATATCAAATTCTTGGAGGAGGAGAACCCAGCGAAGCAATCTCGGCTTTGCATCTTGTTTTGCAAAGAGATATTTAAGAGCCGAGTGATCCGTATACACTACACATTTGGTCAAGATTAAGTATGGCGAAACTTCTCAAATGCATACACCACGGCTAATAGCTCTTTTACGTGGTGGTGTAATGAGTTTGAGCTTGATCATAGTCTTACTTGCGTAGTGAATAGGTGAAAATGCTTGTTTCTTCGTTGCCCTAAGGCTGCGCCGATAGCAAAATCACTTGCATCGCACATTAGCTCAAAAGGTAAATCGATCGGGAACAGCGAGAATGGGTGCTTGATGGCTTTTTCTTCAATGTTTCAAAAGCTACGATGCACTCGGTGAAAAGATAAAAGGAGCATCCTTTTCAAGAAGATGGGTCATTGGTAGGCGATTTTGGAAAAATCTTGAATGAATCTCGATAGAAACCGGCATGACCTAAAAACTCCTAATACCTTTGCGGTAGTAGGATGAGGTAATTTAGCAATAACATCGACTTTTGCTCTATCTACCTCAATCCGTTCTTTGAAATCTTATGGCCAGGACTATGCCTTCTTTGACCATAAAGTGACTTTTCTCCCGGTTTAGACAAAGATTGGTGTCTTCACACCTTTGAAGCATTTTATCTAAATGGGAGAGACATGTTTGAAACGAATCCCCAATGACCGAGAAGTCATCCATAAACACCTCCATTGTTTCCCGATCATGTCGTGGAAAATGGCCATCATACATCGTTGGAGCGTGCGGGAGCATTACATAAGCCAAAAGGCATCGTCTATAGGCAAAAGTTCCGTATGGGCGGTGAATGTGGTTTTATCTTGATCCTTTGGATCAATGGAATCTGAAAGTACCAGAAACCATCAAGGAAACAATAGTATTCATTCCACGCTAATCTCTCAAGCATTTGGTCCATAAAGGGTGAGGAAAATGGTCTTTACGGTGGCGTCATTCAACTTACGATAGTCAATGCAAACACGCCATCCGTAACCAATCGAGTTGGAATTAACTCGTTATCTTCATTTGTGATATGATTATGCCACCCTTTTTAGGAACACAATGAATTGGGCTAACCCAAGGACTATCTCGAGATCGGGTAAATCAATCACGCATCAAGAAGTTTGATAACCTCTTGTTTGATAACATCATGGATTTTGGATTTACTCTTCTCGATGTTGAGCTAGCGGCTTAAAGTCATCCTCCATCAAGATTTTATGAGTACAAAACTCGGGGTTGATACCCTTGATGTCGGAGAGTTTCCAAGCAATTGCTTGCTTGTGTGACTTCAAGATTTTAATGAGGCGACTTTTTCATCTTTACTCAAATCTCTAGCAATAATGACGGGTAATTTATCATCACCTTCAAGAAATGCATACTCGAGATGAGGTGGTAAGTCCTTAAGCTCAACCTCGGAAATTCTTGATTTTCTCAAGCGACTTGACTTCCTTGTTATGAAGTTTGATGGAAGGAGAGGAGAAGAAATGTCATGATTTAACAATTTCTCAAGAAAAAATCTCCTCAGTTAA
Source organism: Chrysanthemum lavandulifolium (assembly GCA_022545495.1). Lineage (NCBI taxonomy): Eukaryota > Viridiplantae > Streptophyta > Magnoliopsida > Asterales > Asteraceae > Chrysanthemum > Chrysanthemum lavandulifolium. Next base: position 283,710,234 of record CM040238.1, read on the forward strand.
TCTCATTTTGATTAATCTCATCGAGAATTGAATCACTAGAGTGAGGGGTGGATGATGGATCATCATTAAGCAACTTCTCAATGAGAAGTATGTCTCCTCAATGTCAATTGGGCGTGATCAATTTCCCATGGTGCAGAATCCTTTGGATAAGTATGCTTCAATCTCTTCTAAGATGAAGTCACTTTCCTCAAATGGGGTGAGAGAAGGAGTAGAATTGGCGATGATAGGTTGAGATGAATGAGTGAGATTATCACTCGAAGAATTATGATCATAACCAAGAACTTCTTGCAGTACTCTTGAAGCAACATCAATGATATCTATTCGGTTAACCGATTCGAATCATAATTTGCGAGTACCTCGAAGTCGATCAAGGTTAAAGTGGCGACTTCATTACCAACACGTAATGTGATTTCTTGCTCAAATACATCTATGAGAGCACGGCCCGTTCTCGGGAATCCTCGACCAACAATGAGAGGAACCCGATGATCGGCATCAAAATCAACAACCACGAAGTCGGTGGAAAATGGAACTTTCCTACTTTCACAAATCGTCCTCGGCAATGCCAAGAGGACGGGATATTGTCGATCTGCAAGCTCGAGAGTCATGCATGTAGGAGTAAGTTCGGAAGAAAGTTTCTTCCATCTTGAATATGGCATAAGATTAATGCTTGCACCAAGATCGCTAGGGCAAAGCATTCAACCATTCTGAGGAATACACAAGGTAAGAGAATTTCCGGGATCTCCAAGCTTTTGGAAGCTTCTTGAGAATAACTGCAGAGCGGTTCTCGTTAAGAGGAGTCTTAGCCATTTCAAACGACTTTTCCTTGTTGCTTAACATGTGTTTGAGAGTTGATGCAAACTTGGGCATCGACATGATAGCATCCATAAAGCTTATGTCAAAATGTAACTCTTGGAAAATTTGGAAAAATTTGTCCATTTGATGACTAGCTTTTCACGGAGCTTTTGCTCATTCAAGCGTGATGGATATGGAATAGAAGATTTGGATTTGATATTTTCAGCAGGGAGCTACGGTGGTTCAAAACAACTCTGGATTAGACTTGGGTTTCGGACAACTTGAGGATGGACTACAGAAGGTGGGACTTGTCTTGATATTACTTGGACTTGAATAATGCACTTTGTCCGTTGTTTCCTTGGTAACTTGACTCATTGCCACGGGAGGAGGGGCATTGGAGTCGTGGGTCCATTGTGAGTCGGAGGTTCACTTTCCACTACCTTTGGAAGAGAAGAAGAAGAAGTAGTAGGAATAGCGGGTCCATTGTATGAAACACCACTTACGGTCGTGATCGCCTTAGCATCGCCCCTCGGGTTAGCGATCGTGTTGCTCGATAAAGTACACGAGCTCGGTCGATCATTTAAAGACTTCTTGAGATCGTGATCGGTGACCAACAATCTGTTCATCTCATCTTGGGATTTCATAAAGCGCTTGATAACTCATCGGATGATGGTCTGGAGGAGTAATGATGGGAGGTGGATTAGGAGGAAATTTTGAGGTCGGATGTTTTGATTATGACCTTGTTGTTGAAAATTCCTTGATTAGGATTCACATTCCCATGAAATTGATTCCCGATTGAAATTGTTTTGATGAAGGTTCCTTTGTTGTTGGAAACCTTGATTGGGTCCGGATAGAAATTACCTTGGTTTTGATAACCTTGGTTCATTCTAGGTTGATTCGATTCGGTTAGGATTACGGTTAAAACCGGGTGGTGCACGATAATTGCTAGCGGGTAATTTGGTTCATTCGAGGGCGGTATTGATTACCTCCTTGATTTGAAGTACCGGCTATAGCATTTGCTTCAAACGGACTACCATCGGTGGCGATCAGTTTGTAGTATGCATGAGGACCACCACAAGTGACACAAACTTCAACTTTCTTCACTTCACCATGTGATGGTGTTTGAGTGAAGGTGACTTTCTTTGGTTAGCAAGAACCAAAGCTGAACGACATCGATGAGTTTATCAATCTTAGCATCGGTGCTAGATGTACTCACGGAGATGAAGTAGAAGGTCCGGCATTAGGCGATTTTGATATGTCTTAGTGCGGAAAGAACGGACACAGGACTTGTTTTCAATTATTTGTAAGGCTTCTTTGGTGGTTTTGCTAAGGAAATTACCTCCAGCGGAGGCATTGAGAGTCTTGGTCACCGGTCTCGAGACCATTATAGAAAGTATCCATTTGCATTAACTCGGTAAAACCATGATGTGGACACTTGCGGAGCAATTCTTTATAACGATCCCATGCCTCCCGAATGATTCATCAAATCTACGAGAAAATTTCATTATCTCATTCTTAAGACTTGTGGTTCGGGATGGAGGATAGAATTAGTTAACAAACTTGGTAACTAGATCTTCCCATGTCTCTATAGAGCGAGGGGTTGTTTCTCGAGCCAATTCCGGGCTTGTCCTACAGAAAATGGGAGCGAGAAGAAGCTTGATAGCCGGATGGGACATTCTTGTACTTGATGGTTGATGCAATTTTGTTAAACCATCGAATGTGTGCATGAGGATCATCCGCTCAAAACCATAGAATTGGCTTTGGGTTACTAGATTAAGCAACCCGGTCTTGAGCTCGAAGGTATCGGCCACAATGGTTGGGACAACAATGGCATCTCCGTAACCTCGATGGGTGCTTGGAAGCTCATTCATAGGTTTGTCTTCGCCATTTCGACGGTGGTGGTGGTGGTAGGCGTTCCTCGATCCGGTGAAGGAGGTGAGCGTCCTCTCGTCTGCGAGGAATGTTTCCAAGTTCGGAAAGTGGACTTGTAGAACGGAAGAGCAGTCTTGCATGCACTAAGTATAAAATCAATTTCCAAAACAAATGAGGCAAAACACAAGTGAACTTAACCAATAATCACAAATGAAATGGCTTCTTTGAAAAAGGTACACCAAATCACAAGTGACACAAAGGCAAGTTTTAAATCGATGTTCGGGAACTTATTAATGGTCGCACCCCAGTTAGGTAGTCTGTTGCCTTGATTTGCGGTGGTTGATTTTATGTATTCAATTAAGTACCACGAAAAGGCGTAGGTATGATTTGTCTTGATGGGGTTTAAAACTTTTGGAAAATATTTTTGGTATCGTCCGTTTAACCAAATCGTATCTCTTTAAGAATCACCTTAAAAGAAACACAAAGATGAAAACGTTACGATTGTTTTGTTGTTTTATATTGTTTTGGGTTTTAACACTTTAGGAAAAGTGTTAATGAACTTTTGGTTTATATTAACTTTACTGAAAACTTTTACAAGCGTGGTATATGTGCAAGTGCAGATGCGATAATGCTAGAAACACGCTTCTGACCTCCCGTGCGTGGCGCCAAAATTTGATTGCGTGCTAAGCAGTCAAGTCAAATAGACTTAAAAGCAGCTCAAACACAAATGCAATTAAGATCGGAGGAATATAGGGAATTCTGGTCGTTAAGTCCCACGGAGGATGAATTGGTGTTAAAACACTTAATCGGATGGTAGAATGATCACTAAGGATAGCAATCGATAGGGTTTTCGATGGAAAATTATACTAAAGAAAAGATTAACAAATTAAAGCGACTTAAATGCAAATTAAAAGATTAAAAAGATAAAATCTATTAAATAAACGCTATCACTATTTTTAAAGGCGATGAGCGTTTAAAACCTAAAACTTAAAACTTACGTTTAAAATAAAATTACGTCTACGTACAAAATAAAAAGTGAGTTTTAAAGAAATAAAAGACCTATAAATATGAAAATGATATTTTAACAATCCTAATAATAAAAGAAAATTATTAGAAAAATAAAATTATTTTTACAACTATTTATTTAATTATTATTAATTAAAAACTATTTATTAAGTATTTAAAATGCACTAAAATACAAGAAAATACAAAATTAACCTAGAAAAATGAAATTATAACTTGGAAAAATCTAAAATATGATAAAACTTATTTTAAAACTAAAAATATATTTTTAGACTTATTATGTATTTATTATTAATTTAAAACTATTTAAAACTAATTAAAATGCTAAAAATACTTTTTAAACTAAGAAAATTATGGAAAAATACTTTTTATTACTTTTATATTTATCTTAACCTAAGAAAATTGAAAAATCATTTTTTGGACTTTTTATAATTTTTAGTATTAAAAGCTATTTAAAATACCTAAAAGCTAATTTAATTAAGAAAAATAGCAAACAGTTATGAAAAATAATGAAAATTTCAGGAAAAGTCTATTTTAATATGTAGAATCTAGGAAAAATAGAAAAACATGGTCTTGTGTGAGAAATAAGCTCTGCTATGTATGCTGCTTAATAATAAGCACTTGAAAACCAAATGATAACCAAAAGCTACCAAACTTACACGAAGCTATATTAAGCTAAAATAACTCTATTTCAACCAAAACAACAAGCTTGAACCTCGGATTACAAGTTAACACAGTTTGATGTTTGAGCTTGAATATGAAAAGAAAATGGTATACTACTTTAAGCTATTGCACGATCACTCAATAAGCTAAAAGCGAAAAGAAATTATTAGAACTTGTTTAAGACCTGGTTGACTACCTATAAACCAAAACTGAGACCATGATGAGCTAACATGAGCTTGTGAGAAGCTTTTCAAAACACGAGAAACCATCGATTTAAAACTCGATTAATCTTTGAGTAAAATGGGTCAAAATGATAAGCTAATGCGGGCCTAGAGAATAAGCTCAAAGGAATTTGACACTTGGAACTTGAAAAGGACCAGGTTGACTATCCAAAGAAACAAAAATCACGGATTTGACCAACTAATAAGCTCTGTGAGCTTATGAACTTGGATGTAAAAGCGTGCACAGAGCATTTTTGACTTTTGATTGAAATGAAAGTTTGACTAAATTGAACTTAGAATTGATTTGTTAAGTACTGATATTGATGTATTAAGGTATAAAAAAACTTATATTAAGCTATGTTAACTGACTTTTGAGCACAAAATGATGATTCTTGATTTGCAAAATCCCAACAGTTAACTGATAAATGAGATTAAAAGTAGATTTTGACTTTTAGTCTAATAAGGACTTGTTTTCTTGCTTGTATGAGTTATTAAGACCTAGTATGACATGTAACAACCAAGAACAAGGACTGCACAACCTTTAACACAGATAAACTACAAAACCAAACACTCCTTTTGTATCTTTTTGAACTTTTCAAAGAGAATCACTTATCTAGACCATGTGGCGATTTCAAACCTTATATTATCATCTAATAGGACTAAAGAAATATGAAACAACAATATTAATAACATAAAACTCAAGATTAATGAGAATGCTATATTAATTGTTTAAAATGAGAATTTTACTAACTACTTGATTTAAAAGAACAAACTCTTGGTTTTAAAACTTAAATACACTTAATTATGACTAATGAGCATTAAGAAACAGATATTACACTTTTTAGACAACTAAAACATATAAATGCAAGAATTGATAAAAGGCTTACAAATGGCTTCAAACGAAAACAGAACCAAGGACTAAAAACACATCCTAAAGCTTCCCATGAAGCACTAATCCCAAGCGATCAAAATATACCTTGCTCCAACTTCTAGAACCTTGAACCATGGATTTTTATTTTTAAGCTATTTATTTAGTATTTTGTGAATTTTGATTTTGGCTACTAATATGCTTTTAAGGTATCTAAAAGCTTTGATAAGCTTTATAGGGAGCTTATATGAGCTTCTAAGTCCAAACTAACCACTTCTTAACAACATTTCAACATATTGAGATTTCTTTGAAACTTGAAAATTTGAAAACGAGATTGGAACTTCAATCTTGAAATTGATTATTGAAAAGGTTTAAACATACACGCGATAATGCTTAATTAAGTGCTTGAAAGCTAAAAATACCTTTGAAAGTAGAAAATTAACTAAAGCGACATAAAAATTAAAAATTACACTAGATACTTTTACATTGCTTCAAACTTGATATTTATTGACTTCGAATTCCTTGTCGACCTCGAAGTCTATCCCACCACAATCTAGACCATTGAATTAAGCGGATAATCATCTTTGCCACTTGTCGATTTTGGCGCCATTTTTCAAGGAGTGGGTTTTCTCATTAATTGGCTTTGGATTGGTGTGGAGGTGGAAGGAGGATAGTGGGAGGTGATGGGGAGGTGGAAAGGTGAAAACCGGTGGTTAAAACCACTTGGTTTTGGCAAAACTTGCTTGGGAGAGGATGAACAGATGACCGCGGTTTATTTTGAATTTAAAAAGCTGGGCGGGTCATGTGTTTGGGCTTGGATTGGGCTTATATTAATAAAGGGTCCGGTTTGGCTTATTTTTAACAACAAGGACCATATTTGCAATTTAGCCAAAGTTGAAGGGCTGAACTTGAACATTTTCCCAAGCTCTCATAAGGACTAAACCTGCCAAGTGATAATAGAACAAGGACCTTTGTTGAAAATTTCCATTTTACAAATCCAGGGACCAAAATTGTCAATTTAGAAACTTGAAGGACCAATATTGTAATTTTCTCCAAAGTTTTATCATAAGGACCATTTTGCCATTTATTAATAGTACAAGGTTAAAACTTGATAATTTTCACTTTTAAATTAACCAAGGACTATTTTGACAATTTTCAAAGTTAAAGGACTAAAGTTGTCATTTTGTGATTTTTAAACTTTAAAGGGTTTGTTTTGACAACTTTTGAATCTTATGGACCTAAAATGATATTTTGCAAGTTTTTGAATTACAGGGGACTGATTTTGACAACTTTTCAAACTTGGGGACTAAAGCGCCAATTATGCAAACTTGATCGTTTTCATCATTTTTGATGTTTTGCATTTAAAACATATAAAACACTTGTTTGTGATATTTTCATCATTTTGAAGCATGTTTAAAGTGTTTTCGGATGTTTTGGCATTAACGATATAAAAATGATGAGTATTTAGACACTCATCAAACACTCCACGATAAATACCTAACTTTGCTCCCGTGGTTAACGACCGACAAGGAATGAAAGAGTGAGGGTTTCGGTTTAATAGCACACCGGCGAAATCCAAAGCAATCAACTCGGAAAAACGACTAGGAAAGAACCCTAATTAAAGAACTAGAGTATATGCGATTCGGACGATAGTCGATTAATATTCAAATCATATGTTATACTTGTAAGCACGATGATTGACGAAACAAACCCTAGAAAAACGATTCCCAAAAGACCTTGTCACTGTGTAATCAAACGAAGAATTTGCTAGAGGTTATGAATCACACGAATGTAAATCACAAACCAGTAGCAGTTGTATTAAGAAAACCAGGATGTTCGGGCGGTTTGAAGAAAACCGATTGATGGGAGAGGTAATGAATCGCCCACACTTGAGAGAGAAAAGTTTAGGTTTTGTGAATATATCAAAGTAACCGTTTATGGATGAATAATTAAATTATAAATATTCATCGCGATGGTATAACATTTTTTGCTTAACTATTAACGATGTAAGAGATATTAATTTTGTAATAAAAAGGGTGAATGTGGGTTGTTTATTTGATCAAAAAATTAATAGCTAAGATTGGTCACATGGTTTGCGAGTGACTTAATTTTCTCTTAAAACACTAAAAAAATAAAATCTCTTAAACTGTAATAATTAAAAAAAAATATATATATATATACCATCGTGACGAGCATCTACTTTCTATCCATAAACCTGCTTGCCAAAAAGTCCCCGCTAACATCTACTCGCCGATTCTTTTGGCGGGGACTGGTTACCCACAACCTTTAAGTTGGTCAAGCTTTGTCCTGCGCGACACCACTTTCGGCGGGGACATGTCCCCTCCAAAAGCATTATTCACTACTGAGATTAACACATAATTAAGAGATTAAATTAATTAATCTACAATTTCGGCGGGGACAGGTCCCCGCGAAAAGAGTTACCCACTGTTGAGATCTACACTTTTGGCGGGGCAAGTCAAAGAAAGACCTGCTGAGGTTTACTCTTTTGGCGAGAAATATTCCGCCAAAAGCCTCTGACCCATTTTTTGCCTCCATTTTTTCACTATCAGAATGGCATCGGTTATCCACGGGCTAATGTTCTTATAAGAACCATATTCAAAAATAATTTCATCGCCATATGTATTAAGAACTTCATCAAAGAGGGTAGGTTTGATAAAACCTTTAACCACTCGGCGTGCAACCAGCCGTTGTTATGTGTGTTTTGTGGGAATTGACAATTGGTTATTGGTGTTTTGCCGAATTGAGGATGATCGGTTATGTTATATATAAGTAAAAATTTGGCGGGATAAAGTTGCAATTTGGCGGGATAAATTGGCGCCAACACTTTTGGCGGGGACATGTTCCTGCCAAAAGCTATTATCATTAGTCGAAAATTTTGGCGGAACAAATTGCAAGTAGGGAAAACTGGATAACAGTTTTAGCGGCGACATGTCCTGCTAAAAGTAGTGGCAGGAAAAAAAACGGAAAACAACTAAGAGTTACAACTTTGATCAAACTTGACAAATACTACATCCGTCCTATAATAATTGTCCACTTTGAATTTTCCAAGTCTTTTTTTGTCAAACTTTGACCATAAATATTTTTATTTGTATAATATAATACTTGACGAAAAATATATGAATAGATTGAGTTTTAAATGTATTTTCATTTGGTATAATTTTTATCAAGTATTATATAACACAAATAAAAATATTAGTGGTCAAAATTAAACAAAAGACTAAAATGTCAGTGAATGATTATTATGGACGGGAGAAATATCAATCTACTTTCGGCGGAGACATGTCCCCACCAAAAGTGTGCGTTGAAAATTTAATAAACGATCAGCGAGTTTGTGTGCCAGCTCAGCAAGGTTTTTGTCGTTTAGCGACTTTCGACGAAGACATGGGCGTCCCGGCCAAAAGTCTCCTCGCCCGTTCTTCTGATAGTTGTAATGTGATCTTTTAGTTATGGTATTAAAATCGGTATCACCTTCGATATCAATTTTTATTCCACCTTATTATTAAGTCTTTATTGATAACCATTTCATGCACCAAACCAAATTTGCACATTTGCACCTTAGTCTAAGCCGTGTATTTAGAGCGATGATGATGACATGGTTAGACAATAATTTCTACTTTTGAATCCTACAAAGTAAGCTAGTAAATTGCTTACATTTCTAAGCTAGTAAAGTGCTTAAGTCTAACAAAAACAGATTCCGATTGTTTTTTTGTTTTTTTTGAAAGATTCCGATTGTTCAAGTTTATTATTCTCCGACTCCTCCACTTAAACTCATGTCTAACCATCCAGAAATGTATACGAATAAAAAATAAAATATTAAATACATTTGACCAATGGGACAAGAAGTGACTGCTGGACCTCGAGTTTATGATTCTCCGACACCACACAATATATACTTAAACACATACTTAAGCTCGTTCGACACAAAACAACACTAAACATCACACCAATGGGACAAGAAGTGACTGCTGGACCTCGAGTACCACCTGAGATCTTTGATGACGATGCACGTCGTAAAACGACGGGTAAAGGAAACTTACGTTGATACTTTCATTTCTTGTTATCGCTATTAAATAATGTAGTTTTCATGGTTTACTAATACTCTACATGCTATAATTTTGTTAGAACTGAATGTGGGGGGCAAATTTTTTTTTTTCTTCTTCTTTTACTATAGCAACAAAGCGTGGAAGAAAAAGTAAGATCAAAACGATAAATCGGTATTTTACTTAGAAATGATCATGATTTATAAAGTTTGAGAGTATTGAACGTTTAATTTTAGTATGTAGTGAAGACAACTTGAATTTTGGTTGAGGCGACTTTCGAAAGATGGTGAAAATTAGAAAAAATTACACTGAAATCTTATCTTTTTGCTTTTCACTATATAGGTCCGCCCCTGCCTGCATGGGGATATGAAATTAAAATGTTTTGATGTGTTTTAATCTTATAGGGTCTGTTTGGACTACACGTGCACATATAATAACTGCTGTTATAGGCTCAAGCGTTTTGTTGGCTCCATGCACTACTACAGATTAGGCCTTTAAGACCTCCTCATTTAGACCCTTTAGTTAAAAGCGCAGGTCTAAAAAGTTTTAAGACCCGTGAAAATGGAACACACCGGTGCAAATTTGGAAAAAAAAATAAAGACCCGTGTTTATTATTTGGGCCGGTCTAAAAACAACTTATTATCCACATATGAGTTGGGCGGGGATTCAATTTTTTCATTTTTCCCATTCCCGGTATCAACAAATTCCCCACTTTGTTCACCCAACACAAAGTCACAATCAGCCACCCCTCCTCTTTCTCTTGTATCTGCCGATCGTCACTGCTGTACAACCAGCCACCCATCTCCAAGTTTTAATTTACTGGGTTTGATTTCAGATCTAACAAGCGAAGCTTTAATCAGTTGCGAACTAGGGTTCTTAAGCAACCCAGAATTAGGGCTCGATTTTGGTAAAATTGCTTAATTCAGAATTATATATGCTTATTTCAAGGTTAATTTCATTCTTTTCATGTTATGAATTGTTTTATGCTTATATTATGCTTTACCGTTGCATAGTAAAGTTCAAGATTTGGGGCAAATTCAGTTTGTCTATGAATAAACCATTTAAAAATGCCCAAAATGTGTATATTAGATGGATACAACTATTATTTAGTTCTGTGGTCTCTTATGTTCTCTTTGTAAAATCTCATTATGTTCACATATTTGAAAGATTAGAATGATTAGTTTCAGATCTTGTTACAGGTCTCTTGATTTGGGTAAAAAATTAGTTTATTAGCTTTTGGCCATTTCTCTATAGTTTGTGTATATTTTGTCCATTTTATTTTAACAAATTTAGTGCTTTGTTTGACTTTTTAAAACAATGGCTTTTTGGGTCCAAGCACAATTACATTTGATTGTTAAAATAGATCCCGTCAATGTCTTGATTTAGATTATTGCCATATACGCTAACAAATGCCTTGTTTGTAGCAGGGCATATGTATTCTGTTGGGTGGCTAAGGATGCAGCAATATACAACAGCCGACTTTTGTATATTCGATTCAGGTAAGTAATTATTTCATAAATGAACTTTTTTTCAAAGATGACTTCCTAACTTTTCATATTTGTAACTTGTAAAGTGCACAGAAAAGCTAACAAGATATTATATCAGTCACATTTTGGATAGGAACATTACCATATGATTTGTAATTGATGAAATGTTAAGTGACACATATATTAGAAAATTAGTAGAATGATGATAGCATGCCTAAAACTTACGACTTGAAATCTATATGAATTATGCTAATGAACACATTCTTTACGTTGGAGAATTGGGACGAGGGAAATCGGTTGCCGTCAAATATGAAAATGCTGCACCACTACATAATTAAACATGTCATTGCTCATAAATTACCCTTGTCAAGAGGCTTACTCTATGGCAACTTGTGTTGTAACGTGATCCATTAGTATCCCGACCATTGATTTAAAGACATATATATATTAGCAAAGCTGCCTTTCAAAAGAAAGTAAGTTCTTCAATTTTAGTTGTTAATTTTTTGGTCTATAAATCTCTTGTTAAGTAACAAAAAAGGGTAAACGTGTGATTTTTGCTTGTTTAGATTACCTTTAGATTAACCAAGGAGGGTGTGAGTCTTTGATAGCTATTACCTATTTGAAAAATATGAAACTATTGCCTATTTGATGCCACAACCTCCAACCCAAATTGAGAATAAAAAGTTGAGTGGATTATTCATTTTCCTGTTTATAGTTATAAAAAATCTGACATATATCTTAGTTACTACTGTATATGGTTAGACCAGATGGTTCAAAGAGTTACTATATGATCTTGATTATCTGAACTTTTGTGAATTCTCATCAATCAAATTTGACCCGTTTCTCAAACTTATCCATTTTGCCACCTCTCAGCATAAGTAAACAAATAAGAAGCTCAGAATCCATTTTGCACCTTTTATTCACTAACTACGAGGAAACCCATATATCGGAAGCATGATTAAACAACAGCAAGGCTTACTTATATATCTTAAAGCTTACTTATATTTATTTTTCACTCCTTCGTCCATTCCTTGATTTTTCCAGTTATTGTTTTGCATCAGTTAATAATGAGTTATAAGATAATCACAGTATCCAGCTTTTTCTTATCTGTGATTTTAAGCTGCAAGTATTTCGGCTATGCATTAATTCATGATAAGAAATTAAGTGGCTTACAGATAATTAAAGACTTATAGAAATGCGAATGTAACGAGACATGATGTTTTAAGTCTTCCCATTAACCTTTCCTTTTCCTTTATGAATTTTATTTGCCATAAATATCTTTAATCCTTTTAAGAAATGTAGTATAAGTATTCATTGTATGTTTTTTTTTCAAGCTCTCTTGTTAATCCTTTTAAGTCATGTATTTGACTGATAAATGTGAGTAAATTTAATGTTTTGAATTTCTTCTAGACTTGATTTGGTTCCGAAATATATACCTTTAAGTAGTTAAAGTTTGTTAATCTGTTGAATACTATTCTGTATGTCAACTTTTCCTTCAGCTGTTGTTAAAAGCGCTTAGGCATTGCATTCTCTTATATTCACTGGGTAACCTGCAACAATCTGTTGAGAACTAATATTGTCGTTTTCTATAGGGTTTTTGGCATCACTGGGTAACCTACAACAATATTAGGTGGCATGCTATTAGTTGCTATGCAACCTGGTGCATTCAGGAGTTGGAAATTGTCCCTAATGTTGCCTGGAAACTGCGGAAATGTTTGGCATCAAGCCCATACACAATATATAGGCATGGTATGCTTCCTTTTGGGGTTGTCATGCACACTTGGGCACATTTGCTTATTGTTGATATAGGGGGCGCTGATACGTGGTTGGCAAGGCAAGAAGAGACAGCAAAGCAAAATGATGGTGATAACAGAAGGTTTGTAGATTAAGAGAAGACAACGGATGGAGAATGGTGGCACTAGTGAGCTTCTCATTATATATGTTTTTTTGTTATTAAAATGAGTGTAAGTGATCTCTCCGAAGCAAAAAATGTTATATCCTCCTGTTTTCGAAGATCCATGTAACGCTAATGTATGTTTCTTGGTATTTGGCTTTTTTTGAGTGGAATTAGCGGTCCCAAACAGCTTTTTATATGTAGATTCAATAAGCAATCCAAAACAATCTTTCTTATAAGCATTTTGTGTAAAAACAATGCTTACAAAGAGGGCTGTTTGGTATTGCTTATTAACATTATATATAAATGGGGCTGTTTGGGATTGCTATTTTTTTTATTTTTAAAAATTGTTATTTAGACCGGTTAGAATGTAGAAACCGGTCTATATACTACTCTTTTTAGACCGGTGGAGAAACCGGTCTATATGTGATTGATCTTTTAGACCTCCCCTCATTTAGACCGGTCGAATAACCGGTCTAAAAAGCCTTATGAACCGGTCTAAAAGGTGTTTTTTGTAGTAGTGATGGGTACTAGCACAACTGGGATGGATTGCTGGGCTAGCTGTGCTTTTTCTCTTCTCATTCATCATAACTTATTACACTTCATGGGTTCTTACCATGTGTCATCGCTGTGGTGATCTTGTTGCTGAAAAAAGGAATTATACATACATGGATGCTGTTAAAAACATTCTTGGTAATTTTCTTTTGTACAGCTTTGTTTTAGGAGATGTCTTTTATCGTTTAATGATAAATATGTTTCTTGCATTATTAGGTGGAACTCAAGTCAAGTTATGTGGTTTCATTCACTACCTCAATCTTGTTGGCGTAGCAATTGGTTATAGCGTTACGGTCTCGATTAGTATGACGTAAGTTGGTTATATTTGTGTGATTTTGAATAGATGTGGCAATTTTTGTCAAAACTTATAAAAGAAAGGGTTGAACTTGTCACACACAAAGAATAAAAGGGCTAAAATAAAACCTCATTAGCCCTTAATAATGTAAAGAAAAAGATATATCTGTTTTCATAAAAAAAAAAGTCTTCACATAATATCTTTTCTCTACAGAAACCTTAAATCTGGAGCGTGTCTCCATCTTGAGAAAATTATATAATTGTTTCTAAACTCAGTGGGATAAGAGAGAAAATGGGTTTTGTTATCGAATCTCAAAAGCCTCGGGTAGGTAAAGTTTTTGTTCTTGGTTTGTTCGTTTATATATATGATGATTTTGGCCCTGTTTTGCTAACACAAAAGCCGATTTGGGCTTATTTTTGGTAAGTTCCGATTTTGTGGCTTATTTTGAGACTTGTGGAGAGGATTCATATATAAGTTTATCATATCATAATAAACTTATATAAGCCACAAGTCTCAAAATAAGCCACAAAATCAGAGCTTATAAAAAATAAGCCCAAATCGGCTTATGATAAATAAGCTTAGCCAAACAGGGCCTAAAAGTGGACAAGTCTCAAAATAAGCCATAAAATTAAGGCTAATAAACAACCTTATGCTAGTAAGGGTATGTTGTTGTTGTTGTATAAAAAGCATACTTTCCGTTACTGATGTTATTATTATTATTATTATTTTTGTTGGTGTGCAGGGCAATCCAAAAATCAATTTGCTTCCAGAGGAAAGGACATGATAATGCATGTAGAGTTACAGGAACGCCATATGTGCTCTTGTTTGGCATTCTGCAAATATTCCTTTCTCAATTCACAAATCTCCACCAACCATCATGGCTTTCAATGACTTCAGCTGCTATGTCGATTACCTATTCCACTATTGGTCTTGGGCTCTCCATTTCAAAAGTTGTTGGTGAGTGTTGTCTAGAATTTGTAGTGTTTAGTCATGTACTCATGTTTAACATATTATAATTTAACATCATTGTTGTAATAACAGCGAATGGAAAGATTAAGGGAAGCCTAATTGGTATAATTAGCAGTGAAAAGCTGACTCAAACTCAGAAAATATGGAGAGTTTCTCAAGCACTCGGAGCGATTGCTTTTGCTTATTCTTATTCTCTTGTTCTTATTGAAATCCAGGTAAAAAATAAAAATAAATAATTACTTTTTCATAAATTCGAAATGAAAAGGTCGTTGAGGTTTTAAACTCTACAGGATACAATCAAATCGCCACCAGCGGACCACAAAACTATGAAAAAGGAAACCTTGATAAGTGTAGCAACCACTGCTGTCTTCTACATGCTCAGTGGATGCTTTGGCTATGCTGCATTCGGTGAGATGACACCTGCGAACCTCCTCACCGGTTTTGGATTCTATAACCCTTACTGGCTTATTGATATTGCTAATGGCGCCATCATCATCCACCTTGTCGGAGCCTACCAAGTATACTGCCAACCGTTATTCGCCTTTGTTGAAAACACAGCCCCTAAATATTTCCCTGAAAGCAAGTTCATCAACAAGAATATCGACATACCAATCCCCTTTGGCGGATTCGAGCCCTACAAACTTAACATGTTCAAAATAGTATGGCGAACGCTCTTTGTGTGCATCACAACCATAGCTTCAATGTTTATGCCTTATTATGACGACGTTGTTGGGTTTCTTGGACCCATCGGTCTATATCCATTGGCAGTTTATTTCCCAGTGAAAATGTACTTAGTTCAAAACAAAATACTTAAATGGAGTTGGAGGTGGACCTTACTACAAATAATGAGCATCGCGTTTCTCATTATATCGCTTTTAGTTGCAGCTGGGTCACTTGCAGGAGTAGTTGCTGACATTAAGCTCGACAAGCCCTTCAAGATAGTTTATTATAGTTTATTAGGATTGTAACCGAAAGATCGATGATCTGTTTTAGGAACTTATAAGTATTATAGGAACTTATTATTAGCTGATACTTGTACATCATTATGTATTAGTTATATTATGGCCCATTTGTATTGTATTAGGCCAAGCCCACTATTAATCTCTAGAATAATCTGTTGTAATCTTTATATTTCGGTTTTGAGATCAATGCAAATCAAGGAATTCTATCTTTACAATACTTATAAGCCCTTCAAGATAGTTTATTATAGTTTATGAGAAACTGGTTTCTGTTATTTCTGGAACTTCAAAATAACAGATGCTATTTTGTATAGTGCTATTTTGTATAAGTTTCATGGTTTGAATGTTGTATGGTTGTTTGTTTCAGCTCCAAGTTCAGATGCTATGGCTTGTCATTAGCTCTGTTTTGGATGCTTTCCATGTATATTGGTATTGAGCTAATATATTTTTCACCTTTGCACCAAAAAAAAAAAAAAAAAAAAAAAAAAAAAACTTATAAGTATTAATTTTCATTTTCTTGATGATTATAAAGTGTACTTGATGAAAATTATGTGTTAGCGTGGCATTAATGGCACATCAGTTGACCCACTTGGTTTATGGTTTGAGCTCTAGTCCCGTTTGTGTATGTTATAACTCATTATGGAATATGTGCTTATAAGGTTGTGTATGTGATATTGTTGGTAGGTTTTGTGTATATACTAGTAGCTTATAGACCCGTAGATCACGGGGTTTTTAGAGAAGGTATTCATTAAAAAGTTGAATGTGTGAATAAAGTAACAAACAACAACAAACGTAAACATGTTATATTATTTTTTACAGGAATAATAGGTGCGAAGTCAACAATACTATAAACAATTATACTTGTAACTATTATTATAATAAACGTCCATGCATCATCTTCTCCAATAATTGCACTCAATGCCATCCACTTGAGTAATAAATGTTCATTCCGTGAACACCTAACGATTGATCAATCGGGCAAAACCAATAGGATAGTAATTTGTGTGCATATGTGTTAATTCATGTACATCAAACGGGATCCTTAGTGAGACATCTATCCGTTGCGTTTACTCGTATAATAAAAGTTATTAAATCATTCATGTTTCTTTGTATTCCATAGTGAGAGTAGTTGGTTTGGCACACAATAAGAGTTGGTGTAATTATGTTAAAGAAGATAAGGGTAATATAGTTATTTCGCTTATTATTTTAATAATAAAAGTGATCATATTAGTGAAGTCGAAAAAAATTAAAAGTTTGTTGGTGAAGTAAGGTAATAAAAGAAGTTTGTTATCTAAAAAAATGAAGAAAGTGCGTTTCTAATTATTGGACTTAACCCAAATTTTTATTAGTTCAAAAATAATGTAAATTTTACGGTCATGTTTTCAACTTGACTTACTATAGCCCATACAATCAAAATTCAAAAATCATAAGAAAAATCTATTCCTTAGTATAATTTATCTTACATGGATAGTAAACTCAAATTTTAGCAGTTGGCCACTTGAGACACACCATATAAACGAAAAATGGCAACACAGCCACTCTAAACATCTAACTAAACTGATATACGTTTGCTTCGAAAGTAACTATGCGTCCTTATTTGACTTGTACACATATTCATGCTTGGCTGCATTTAAGAAAAGACTTTCACATCACTCACCCCTGCACAAGATGTTTAACAACCTTTAAGAGCACTCAAACAATTAGTCTAGGATGGACAATTGAAAAAAAAAAAAAAAAAAGCCAATTGCTAATAAAACTCAAAAAAAAAAGAAGATGTTAACAACCTTTAACGGGTCAAAATGGGTAAAATAAAACTGAGAAGAATAAAGAAGCATGTCTGTTGGGTACCAACAAAATTTTCAGGTACCAACATGCTTATTTTTAAGTACTTGCTGTTTGTTCCTTAAAAAAAACAGCGTTCAATATAGTATGGGATTCCGTATGTGTTTTATAAGCATTGAATAATTGCACATAAGCAGACTTTAATAAGGAATCCAAACACCCTCTTACATAATTGTTTTCATCTAAAATATGCTCATATGCTCTAGAAAGTGCTTAGATATTCTCTATAATAAGTAATACAAAACCTACACTAATTACATAAAGATTAAATTGCATAAATCGTCCTTAAGGTTTGGCCGATATGCAGGTTTCATCCCAAATAGTTTGAAAGTGTAGAGATCGTCCCTTTTTGAAACCTTTTTGCAAATTTTGGTCCCTATTTAAGACGAAACATGCAATTTGACCAAACCTTAAGGACGAAAAAAAGTGTAAAAAAGGACTAAATTTTGCTAAAAAAGATGATCTCTGCACTTTCAAACTATTTAGGATGAAACCTGCAATTTGACCAAAACCTTAGGGAAGATTTATGCAATTAACTCTTACATAAATTATCCGCAAATACCAACATGCTAATTTTCAAATGCTTATTAATTAGGAGTGTTTGGAATCGCTTACTATAAGCTGCTTATATGCAGACTTCAATAAGGAATCCCAGACACCACCTAACACAAGTTTTTTATCTAAACACGTAATTCGATGCTTATTTAGGAGTGTATGGAATCACTTGCTATAAAATGCTTAATTGCTATGAAATAGTCAGGTACGAACTTGCTTATTTTCAAGTACTATTTAAAAAAAAACGTATTTGTAGCCCAAGTTTCGCTATTCAGAGCCCGACACAAGAACAAACCACTTATATCGCTTTTCCAGAGCCCACCTCAAAAAAAAAACCAATCACATAACTACCATAGCCCAAGTTTTGACATCTTTAACCAACTTGTTTAATGGCTGCCACTAAACCAGCATAGCTTTAGCATATAAAAAGTTATGCAAATCCATGAAATCATTAACCATTTCACATTAAAAAAAAAAGTTTCAAGTATACAGATATAAGTCCAAAAAGTCTAGAGGCGGAAATAGCTCATCTAATTCATCGTTATAAGTGGTTTTCAAAATTGTTTGTCGAAGGCTACAAAAACCTATATGAACTGAATACCATAATTAAACAAATTATTTGAAGCATAAAAAAAGCATACCTCATTTATCAATAACTATACCGTGTACATGGTCCAAAAAAAAAAGTTGATTGATCTTTACCTGCAAAAGATGAACATAGCTAATAAAAAACCAACTGCAAAGCTTAACCAGGTTCCAACTTCTAAAGAACTATTATTAAGACCACATAAGCACTAAAATAATTGACAACTTATTCTATAAACAACTTGGTCGGACACCTTTACTACATATCTTAACCGACCTATACCACTCATTATATCCCACGTACATGCATAAACACTATAGCTTATTTAAACTTGACCTTTACCAGGCATTACCAAGTTTTAGTTTTATTATTAAAATTTTGATCTTCTTTGGTTAGAACTAATCTTGTAAGCTACATATTGTCTAAAAGTCAGTGTCAAACATCCCTCAACCAAAGTCATCGGCCAATGATCATATCACCTTTACATAACACACATACCACTCAAAATTTAGGTTTATTCATTTATGCATATTAATAAACATTTGTGTGCAACCTTAAAGCCAAAATAAACACTAAAAATCTAAAGTCTATCTCTACACTGTAACAAATAAAATGAAACCAACTTTGTTTCAAAAAGTTAACGTGCATAGAAAAGCACACATAACAAAACCTAAACTAATCAACATTACTCAAAGAATGTATCAAATTTTCATTTACTACTCATATCTTAAGGGTAATAATGAGGAAAGGAAATACATACCATCTCTCATGTGTGATTTTAGTGAGACTCTTCTTTACAGCCTGCAACAATTAATTAACACCTTTATGGAGACTGCATGGTTACGGGTCCATGTTCACAAATTCCACCATATACACCTGTTGTGATCAGATCCTAAAAAAATAAATAAAAATAAAAAATAAAAGATCATGAACTATAGAAATTTAGAAAGACCGCCATTTTGAGTCGTGGCTATCTTCATTATATAGTACAAAATTCCTAAAAATAGATTAGTGGGGTGTTTAACATTATGATTCACTCGTATGATTAAATTATAATGTGAGATTCATAATTTTTTTCAATTACATAATCATTTCCTAAAAACAGTTCAAACAAAAATTAGAAGGGTTTTAATATGATGATTCACTGGCCAATTTCAAAATAAAAAAAAATAAAAATAATAAAAATAAAGAAAGAAAGCTACAAATAATTTGGAAAAAGTTTTTCTTACAAATAAAATACGTAGTACCATTCAACACATTTGAAAAAAATAATTTTATTTAGGGTTTTTGTAAGAGGATTTCGTAACTGATGACTAATCAAATCAATTACAAAAAATCGATACTAATGTGTAATTATCCAAGCCGAATTACAACTTCTTCATAAAAAATCAAATACATTCTATATTGAAAACGAATAAACTAATTAAAACGAAATAAACCAAATAAAAAATTCAACTAACATACCTTGATTTGAATCTGTTATGATCTATGCCGAAAATAGGGTTCCACGTGAATTAGAGTAAAACACCATATTTGAATCTGATTTTGAATCGATGGTAGTTTGAATCAAAACTGATATACCTTCATTTTCAATCAATTCAATAAATGTAACACCGTGTGTTACTTTTGGAGGTATATTTGATTGATATGAAATTAATTGTTCAATTGAAACTGTTTATTAGCATTGATTTAATTTAGGGTTGTACTATTGGAACGGGGTATATGCCCATGGATTGCAAACTCTCCCAGTGGGAGGGTACTTTGCATATCTTCAACGGAATGGGGAGGCAAAGTCATAATAAATCTTGTGTTGAGAAGTATTTTGAGGTTGAATTGTGTTTGAAATTATGTGTTAAGTGTGTTTGAGATTGGTATTTATAGGATGTGAAAAGTGGTGAAGTTTAAAATAAAAGTTTTTTTTTTTTTTTTTTTTTTAATGAACGGTAACAAACGGTTGAAATCGAGTGAGATTTCAACTGATATCGTGATTTTTAAACCCCAACCGATCTAGCGACCCAAGCACCACAATCGTGACAACCGATTTGAACATCTGTTGAGGGGGTAAAATTTTGGTGCCCAACCGATTTTGACCCAACGAATACGACCAGCCTTAGTGAAACATGCATACACTTTTCCTTAATTTTGAAAACGATCACATTTTGAGACTTGATTCGTGATATTTGGCTGGAAATTTTGGAGAAAGAAAGAATGTGAGACTAAAAAGTTTTTTTTCTTTCTAAGAATTGTTTTATACTTTTAATAAAGTTATTTAATGATTAGTAGTTGACTATATTTAATACTACTAATATTATATTATATTATTGAAGCATTATAAATTGAGCATATGTTTA
Source organism: Chrysanthemum lavandulifolium (assembly GCA_022545495.1). NCBI lineage: Eukaryota > Viridiplantae > Streptophyta > Magnoliopsida > Asterales > Asteraceae > Chrysanthemum > Chrysanthemum lavandulifolium. Next base: position 283,731,227 of record CM040238.1, read on the forward strand.
GTATATTAGTATAAAGCAGATATTGATATTATTATATTATTGAAGCAATATAACTTGAGCATATGTTCGGTATACTAAAGCAAAATTGGCCATCGTATGATAGATCCATGTTTGTCTACTACTTTGAAATTTCAACTTTAACTAAAAATGTTTTGGTTCTTGTACCGTATTTGAGAAAGTACGAAACAATGTTACATAAAAATTATTTCAATGCTAAAACTGATATTTTCCATTTAATCATGAAAATTGATATAGTAATTTTTCTCATTCAGATCAGTTCTCAAACAACAAAAGTAGATTCATACATAATCTTTTAATCATTCAGAATTATTAATCATTCAGTACTAAATCATTATATTTTATCAAACAGTCGTGTCACTTACCTTTGCATGGAATCTCTCTAATCATTGTAAGGTTGGTAAATGTGATGGAAACATGTGACCTCAAACCAAAAATTTCTAAAACGTATTTGACTATTTTCACATGACTTTTTCAAAAAGAGTCCTCTAATTTTAGGAAGAAACACAAGAAGTGTTGTTTAAACGGGACAGTTTACAGTTTAAAATGCTACAAATTGAGATTTGTACGAATTTTGAAAATGTTCATATATAATTTGAAGATGAACGAATTTGATACCGATAACTCATTGCTTAGAGCCTTAGATACTACCTGTCTATCTAATCTTTACGAAGTTATAATATTGTGAAAAGTTTTCTACATAAGGGAATCCACATCGTATGTTACATATTGATAGTACGTTCAAGAGTTGTGAATATGTGTCACTTTCACAATGGGGTTATGCGCATACCATTCTTTTTATTGTGCCCGTATTGCCACCCATTTGCATTGTCGATGGCTTAGCAATTAAGAGATGCATATTAGCCGCTAAATTATCAATTGAGAAACAAAGACGAAATTAATTATTATTCTAGATAAAAATGTAATTTCATCCGATTTTTATAATTTGAATATGTTATGATTCGTTAAACGTTAACCAAATTAAATTACTCTATATTATTGTGACGAACATTTATTATCTTTTCATAAACGGTCAATCCATATATTTTCGACGAATTAAAAAGTTTTCGCTTAATGTCATGTTTTCTAGTATTAAAATTCACATAATATGTCGCATGTAAATTACTCATTTGGAATTTCGAACACTTAACAATTGTATTAAAATTGAAATAATTGTTTGTGTATAAATTAAAAAGTTTATCCTCTTTTTGTGATGCAAACTGCACATACATGATTTTCTAAGCATATAGCACAAAATATATTTCAACTTCTAGATTAAATCACTTTATTTATTAATCCTTTATTATCACATATGATAAAGATCAGATGTGGTAAGATCACATATGATTTTATGTGTTTTTCTAATTTTGACAAACTAACTGCTTTAATAGAGGTGGGAATCGAGGCGAATCACAACCTAAAAACAACATGGATGGTTAAATGGCGTCGCCAAACTTTTGTTACCACACCGCACTCCTTATGCGCCAAATTTCACGCCAATAAACTAACATACTCCAATTTCCACTTTTTTGTGTTTTGTTTTTCTAAACGGGTTTTGTGTGTGAGTGTTGTGTTTTAATTGCGTATGATAGGGCCCTTTTGGCATGTGTAAGGGAATTTATGAGGGAGTGGGTATTTTTCTGTGTGAATGTTAAAAATAAGACGTTGAGATGACGATAAGCTGACACTGAAAATGAGGTTTTGGCATGCCATGATACTTCAAAATATTATTGGCTATGTTTGGCGAAGGCTTATGCGGGGCTTATAGGGGCTTAGGCTATTAAAATAAGTGTCGTTTGTCGCACAGGGTTATGGAGGCTTATGACTTATAAAATAAGCCACAAGCCTCAATAAGCCCAAGCCCATAGAAAAGGGCTTATGGTGTTGGAAATGTATATATTTACAATGGGTAAATGTCCGGATTCGAACTCGTGACCACGGGATTGCACACTTTACGTATGAGACTCGATGTTTAAATAATTAATATAAAATATTATGTTTAATTATTAAATTCACAATAAACGACTAAACGAGCGATAAGCACTTATCGAAGTGACTATTGGTCGTTAAATGTCAACGGATATGAAGAAAAGTAAACAAGCCAAGAGACGGTTTAGGAACCTTCTTTTGGGCTTGTTTTTACCGAAACTATGGAATCCCACATCGGAAACCATAGTAAACATGACATCTACCATAAGGCTATAAATACATCCCCATGTATTCATCCTTTGGTACACTTGATTTCATTAGAGGCCAAACTTCTTCTTTCTTCCTCTTATTCTTGGTCGACAGTGAATCCCCATTGTAAGGGATTTACGGTGACCTTGAGCATAACAAGGTGTTTGGTTATTCTATTGTGATCAAGAACTAGCATTCGCATCGAATTGCTAATAGTACGCTGTACAAGAACGTGGTTGTAAGACATTATTCTTACACCAATAAGTACTTCTTTGGTTTGCTTTGCTCGAGGGTGGTTTTGCTTTGCTCGAGGATTTGATATTCGCAAGAGGTACGTTACGCATACTTTCGCTAATTAATTTATTTGTTATGATCTTAAGTCTTCCACTGTACTCTTGATGTCTTTATGTTTTATTGTATTTTATATATCATAAACTCAACAAGTGGCATCACGAGCCTTGTATAACAAGTAATTAATTATCAAACACATAATTAAAATAAACATGAATGTGTTATTATTTGTATGCTTAGATCTAGGGTTTGCAAAACCTAAACCCTAATTTTGAGGGGGGGCGTTTTTTTGGTGCCCTAATTAGGGTTTTGTAAACTATTGTTTTAATTGGATTAGAAACCCTAAGATGCATGCAACTTTATGTGTATATGCGTAACTCTGTTTTAATTGCATTAATTGTTAAGTGTAATTTATATCCATGATAATTATCTGCATGTTTTATCATGGATCTGCTTTTATTGTATGTCTTTCATGTTTTAAGTGATATACATTAAATTATGATAGATCTTAAATTGGGGAAGACCTCAATAATTATTAATTTAATCAATTATGTGCTATGTGGTATATATTTAGTTTTGACTTACGCAATCGATGAATCGATGCATGTGGTTCACCTTGTACATAGATGAAAACGGTGGAAGTCTTAATTAAATATATGCATATTGATGATCTAGAATTGGTTATTAATAAGATTTATCAAAACCGTTTGCATGTGGCTATTTGATATGCATGACTTTTATTTGTTATGTATTCATTGTTTATTTGTTTATTTTATAAATACTTGCTTGTTTGTGTTTTAGTAACAAGGGTATTTTTAAAAGAAAAATAAACCGACCTAAACAATGGTGAAACATGTATTTTTAAGAATAGTAATCATAATCGTTTAATTGATTGATGACTTTGGTACAAATGACCGAACGGCTCACCCATGAGAATGAACTAATAAAAGGGGTTTAAAGAAGCGCATGCACACACCGAATGGATGTCTAAGGTTGTGCTTTAGCGCGTGCACGGTCCTCCCCCCTGTAAGTTCGAGTGGAGCTACTTAGTAAGTCATTAAATGTGCAAGCTCATCTTAAGGGCGAATTCGTGTTGATTCCATGCGCCACTTCGGTGGTAATTATCCGAAACACTAAGTGTTTACACTTATGCAAAAGTACGGTATAATGGATGATAATTAACACTAAATTCCTTGATTGGTGAAACCAATACCTCAATTAAAGTTTGATGATGAAAAACTTAAACATTAAAACAAGATATAAAGGTTTTAATAAAACCTATGTTACGAAGATGAATGCATGACATCTTTGTACATATTTGATTTACATCAAAACTATTACCCTTTAATTTAAGTTATATGCCATCCAACGAAACGGAAACACCTAAGATTATTTTTATTTGTGAGACCGTGACTTAGATCGTAATCAAAGGGTAAAATGTCCACGTGTCGTGCGAACGGGCATGGACGATTTTGCGCTTTCTTAAGTTGGACAACTTAATTGAGTTTTGTAGTGAGAACTGGCAACTCAAGGTATAAGATGGGATAAAACATGTTTACATGGCAATTGAAATTGGCTATATGTAAATCCCATAAATCTAGGAATTGCAATTGAAATTGGCAATTGAGCACAAGCTCTACCACTTTGTATAAGGTTCATTACTAGCAGATCAACTCACGTGATGAGATTATGACAATTTGGATCCTAGTTTTCAGTGAAAATTAAATGGTTATATGTTTATGAACCATGGGTATTTAATTTTCTTGAAAAGGTTAATTATCGAAAATACTAAAATTGAATTTTGTAATTTTTTGAATGTATAAATGCAACATTTAACCAGAACGAGGTTTAGTCTTTGATCAAGAATTGACCCACTCGCTTTCAAACAAATGTTTGATCGAGAATAATTCTTGAAAAGACAAACGAAGTCTCTTTTCCATGGGAGAAGCATTAGACTCAATCCTATTCCTTTTCATGAATGAGAAAGGTATAATAGAACGCTTTGAATTGTCTAAATTCTAATGTAACTCATAGCAATGAATTGCACGTCATATTTTCCATAAAGATTTCATTACCTTCATTTGGTGAATGAATCCTTTTGTAACAAACATGAATGTTGGTTAACCGGAAAACATGTATATGAGTTACAAAATTAGAAGCTAGACAAATTACCGCGAAAATTGGTAAAAGGAAAACTAGCATATTTTATCTAGTTGTTTTGCTTTAGCCTTTAAGGTACTATATACCAGTATGGGATAATAGGCCTATTAAGGAAGAAATTGCATACCCAATTTTCAAGTTAATAACATTGATGGATAACCCATCATTCATAGAGTAGAACACACCTTTTAGTACCTTAGTAATGATTACGTATGGTTCTTCAAAGGTGTAGGAAAGTAAAAGCAAGCAAGTTGTTTTCACCGGTTATGCAACACTTACAATGTTGTCGATTCGGTGGGAGCATTTGTGTTGCATTCTTGAATAAGAAGTTGTTTTAATAATTTCTAATTCGGGGAGCTACAAGCCTTATTTCCTGTAGTAACCCTTATTATCTTCAAAAGATAATTACTTTCCAATTGTAGGCACTTATGTTTTTTAAGGATTGTCATGTGCATTTCCTTACAAATCAATATAGTCCTAAATCTACTAGTTATATCTATGACACAAATCATATTAATCAAATAAACGAACGTGTATCGTGTTGTTTATATGTTACATGATGTTGTTCCATGCACAAGTGGGAGAAATCTTTATTGTGTGCAAGGTACAATACATATTAATATGATTTAAGTGAATTCTCTTGACCGAAAAGTAAGAGAATAACGTTCTAATTGAAGTATACATTTAAATATGTATGATTGCCCTATTAAGAACATGTGTCAAGATGATAACAAAGACTACTTTATTTTAAATATTTATGTCATTCAATATTTAAGAAACACTTGTAGTTACAATTTATGTTACGTGAGAACGTGAACTAGATTGTAGCCCAAGGTAAAATATCCACGTGTCGTGAGAACGAGCATGGATGATTCTCGCAGCTTACATGGAACATTTCATGGAATGACATAATTAAATGAAGTAATCTAATACTACTTTGAATTTAAGTATTCGTTGAATGACTTAAATATATGTAGTAATTATTAACTTGAAATATTAATTGAAACCTGAGGTGGTGTTCATAATTACTTTAATTATAAATGTTTATGATTTTGTAAAGTCACAAACATAAAGTCCTTTAAAGACTTACAATATAAAGTAAGACGTTAACTTGCTATGTTTTAAGACATTTGCATGAAGTCAATGAGTTGATCAATGACTTATAACGATAGTGGGATTATAATCGATATGTCTTTTGACTTGGTCAAAATACTTGTGTTATAATGCATGCAATTGATTTGGTAATTCTATTGTACCATTAAGTTTTACTTTGTTGGTAGATAGGTAAGCCATAGAGTAGATGGTTATCTAAAATATTGTTAGATTTTCTTACAATATTAATTCTAATGAAATACCATAGTTTTATGGTATGTTCAGTTAGAAGAATCAAAATCTATTGGCATGTTTGATTCAAGATAACTATAGTTTCTTCCACATGTTATCAAGGTTAGAAGATTGAGTATAGATTGAATATACTCAATAAGACTCCATTTGTTTATGGAATGTGATGAATCACATTAAGTCTTATAAATGAAGTTCTGAATTTGTTAAACTACTTATAGAGTGAGTTGTAACAAACTAATGTTAGGAACTGTCAATGTTTTTTGTAGTATCCCAAAAGAGAACAATGTATTGTTGCTCTACTTGATAAACTATTTAAAGGTAATCTTTAAATTTTTAAAAGGCAAGTGGGAGTTTTGTTTGGATCTTGAAAGATTGAATTACAAAAATACATAATCTTCTAAAATGCACTAGCAAATATCATAATGAGGCTAAACATGAAAATGATAGACCTTAATATGATGGAATTGTCATTCATAGATTCGTAAGGATATCTCAGATATTTAATATGCTGAGGATTATGAGTTACAGGATCATGGTAAGCCTGTTAATCATGATGATAAATTTACCAAATGTTGAATTGTGGTAAAGCAATCATACTATGAATGTTGAGATGCTGTCCATAAAGATAATCAACTTTAGATACTTGGTTTATCTTAATAATGAATATGAGTTTCTTCAAAGGATGGAAACCCTAGTGGTTTAAATCTTTATGTAGAAATCATATGGACAATATTGTACACTTATCTAATGCATGTCTAGTGATAATAATATTAATCATATTTAAGCAATTAACTATGATTGAATATTCTTTACTAGATACATTAAATAAAGTATAAAGATTATGATTGTCATAATTAGTTTCATTGATATGAAATTTTGACAATGAATGTCATAACTCTTTGTTGTGGAATTACTTCATGAGGACGATGAGTAATACAAAGAAGTTTTGTGAATTCAAATAATCCTTGGATATGTACAAACCGCAAGAATCCATGAATGGATATATGCAAGCATCTAAGAGATGTTTCTTATGTTTAATATTAAATCCATGTTTGATTTAATAATTAAAATAAGATAGCTCATAAGTATTCCTAAAAGCTAGTGGGAGTATTATTTTAAATCTTATATGTTGTATGGCAACTACATTCCACCTAAATTAAGTTTTAGTTGGGAATGAACTTCGTTTGTAAGATTTGGAAATAAGATATATAACCTTGAAAAATATGTTTATTATTATAAACATATGCGGTAAATAAATGAGTCTAATAGAACATGATGAATACATATCTTTGACAAGATAGATGAGATCTTAAAGTTTAACTTGAAGATTCATCATGAACATCATGTTGTGTATAAGATTGTTGTGTCATGCTTGATTACAAGATGATTTGACAACATTGAAAGTTGTTAGTGTAATAAATATTTTAAAAGGAATATGTTTGATTTAGAATCACATTCCACGATGCGGAGATGCTCCTAGATTCTATGGATGGAAATATGGCAATTATTTCATAATTGTCATTGCCAACAAACTTGAGTTTGGTAGGCACCAACATTACACTATAACCGTCAAGTTTACGGACGTTTAAAGAGCATATTGTTGTACACAATGATGCGGTATAATTGAGATGACACTCAATTCTAGTCATGGTATCCTTGATGATGACCATGTTGACTAGTTATGCTCAACTAGGAGCATAGTTGCATTATACATTAAAGAAAAGAATACTTTAAAACTTTAAAGTTTTGAAAGATGATTGTCATATAAAGGTGGTTCAGGTTATCACGCACCTTATGGAATGATATGACAATATCAAGATATGTGTAAACATATACAAGAAATTCACTTATTGAATTCTTGAAATAAGTATTCTCAAAATTCCTATAGATCAAAGTTAATTGAAATTATGCCTTGTCAACAAGTATGATTTTCATGACTTGTGGCAAAATTCATTAACTAGTATTCTCATGCATTGATCTATTTAGTATTTGGATAAAGGATGTTAAACAATTATTATTTATAATGAATTAAAGTACGGTATACGTTTAATTTCATTTATAATATTGTGTCCTATGTTTGCATGTTTAAATCCATGAATAACTAAGTTATTCTAAATTGTCCGTTGTCAATCAATAACATGTGAATGATATTGAATTAAGACAAATCTGAGTATTAGTTAGAATATACTTGAAAGTATATTGATGCGTAGCATGACTAATTTCAGATGATATTCAATGAATTGAGTATAGGACTTATCCCACTCACATGATGATACTTTATGGATTTTTGTCATTAAGTATATCATGGATATTTATCCTCTGACTTGAGATACAAGAGATATGTCATGGATGTAGTGCATTTTGTGAAGCAATCTAACGCTATACGAATCGGTAGTTATAAGGGTTGTTTTCGAAGTGTTGCGAAATTTATGAATCTCGCTTGTAGTCAAAATGGGATTTGTTTCCTTCAAATTTATTTTGAAGTATAATACTCTTGGCCCTCGTAGGATTGTTAAGATGTTTGCATGGCCATGCCCAAGGTCTTCGGAATATGTTCGGAAGAATTGGTAATCTTAATCAATCACATAAAGCGAGCAGAATAGTTAATTAAGAAATGAGTGAGATCCATATTCTTATTAACATGGTATTAGAAACAAAGGATGAATATGATGATGAATCATCAAACTTGGTTTTCTCGAAAACCATACACGAGTTGTACCGGGGCATTGGCGTGTTGCTAGACGCTAACCAATGTCATTTCACGCTTTGTAAACATATCCAGTGGGAGCTGTTGGAAATGTATATATTTACAATGGGTAAATGTCCGGATTCGAACTCGTGACCACGGATTGCACACTTTACGTATGAGACTCGATGTTTAAATAATTAATATAAAATATTATGTTTAATTATTAAATTCACAATAAACGACTAAACGAGCGATAAGCACTTATCGAAAGTGACTATTGGTCGTTAAATGTCAACGGATATGAAGAAAAGTAAACAAGCCAAGAGACGGTTTTAGGAACCTTCTTTTGGGCTTGTTTTTGGTCAAACTATGGAATCCCACATCGGAAACCATAGTAAACATGACATCTACCATAAGGCTATAAATACATCCCATGTATTCATCCTTTGGTACACTTGATTTCATTAGAAGGCCAAACTTCTTCTTTTCTTCCTCTTATTCTTGGTCGACGGTGAATCCCCATTGTAAAGGATTTACGGTGACCTTGAGCATAACAAGGTGTTTGGTTATTCTATTGTGATCAAGAACTAGCATTCGCATCGAATTGCTAATAGTACGTGTGTACAAGAACGTGGTTGTAAGACATTATTCTTACACCAATAAGTACTTCTTTGGTTTGCTTTGCTCGAGGGTGGTTTTGCTTTGCTCGAGGGATTTGATATTCGCAAGAGTACGTTACGCATACTTTCGGTTAATTAATTTATTTGTTATGATCTTAAGTCTTCCACATGTACTCTTGATGTCTTTATGTTTTATTGTATTTTATATATCATAAACTCAACATATGGCTAGTTAAATTACTTAACTACTTAATGAATTATCACTAAAAAGAAGAAAATATATGTGAATTTAATTTGATGTATGATTTTATATCAATAAGCTTCAGCTTCAAGCCTCAAATTAATCTGCCAAATAGCTTAATAAAAATATAAACTTAAGCTTGCGGCTTATAATATAAGCCCCAGCCCCAGCGCCAGTGCCAGCCTCAACTCAAACCCCAACCCAGCTCTAGCCTAATGTGCCAAACATATCCAATGTATTATATATGCTTAGAAACTCATGAATGTTTAGTTTTTAGTAAATAAAACAGTAAAACTTTTAGAATATTTTGTTTAATTTACTACAAGTTTTATTGCTCGACATAAAAAAGTAATGTTGAATCTTATGTGGTTTATTAAGCAAGTTTTAACAACGAAAAAGTAAGCAAAATAAACGAAAAATAAGGTAAAAAACAAAAAACGTTTGTGAATATATCAAAGCAACCGTTTATGGATGAATAATTAAATTATAAATATTCATCGCGATGGTATAACATTTTTTCGCTTAACTATTAACGATGTAAGAGATATTAATTTTGTAATAAAAAGGGTGAAAGCGGGTTGTTTATTTGATCAAAAAATTAATAGCTAAGATTGATCACATGGTTTGCGAGTGACTTAATTTTCTCTTAAACCACTAAAAAAATAAAATCTCTTAAACTGTTAATAATTAAAAATATATATACATACCATCGTGACGAGCATCTACTTTCTATCCATAAACATGCTTGCCAAAAATTCCCCGCTAACATCTGCTCGCTGATTCTTTTGGCGGGGACTGGTTACCCACAACATTTAAGATGGTCAATCTTTGTCCAGCGCGACACCACTTTCGGCGGGGACATGTCCCCGCCAAAAGCATTATTCACTACTGAGATTAACGCATAATTAAGAGATTAAATTCATTAATCTACACTTTCGGCGGGGACAAGTCTCCGCGAAAAGAGTTACCCACTATTGAGATTTACACTTTTGGCGTGGACAAGTCCCCGCCAAAAGAGTTACCTACTGTTGAGGTTAACTCTTTTGGCGGGGAAATGTCCCTGCCAAAAGCCTCTGACCCATTTTTTGCTATCAGAATTACATCACTTATCCACGGGTTAATGTTTTTATAAGAACCATATTTAGAAATAATTTCATCGCCATATGTATTAAGAACTTCATCAAAGAGGGTAGGTTTGATAAAACCTTTAACCACTCCTCTTTCGGCTTGTAACCAGCCATTGTTATGTGTGTTTTGTGGGAATTGACGATTGGTTATTAGAGAAGGTATTCATTAAAAAGTTGAATGTGTGAATAAAGTAACAAACAACAACAAACGTAAACATGTTATATTATTTTTTACAGGAATAATAGGTGCTAAGTAAACAATACTATAAACAATTATACTTGTAACTATTATTATAATAAACGTCCATGCATCATCTTCTCCAATAATTGCACTCAATGCCATCCACTTGAGTAATAAATGTTCATTCCGTGAACACCTAACGATTGATCAGTCGGGAAAAACCAATAGGATAGTAATTTGTGTGCAGATGTGCTAATTCATGTACATCAAACGGGATCCTTAATGAGACATCTATCCGTTGCGTTTACTCGTATAATAATAGTTATTAAATCATTCATGTTTCTTTGTATTCCATAGTGAGAGTAGTTGGTTTGGCACACAATAAGAGTTTGTACGAGAATATAATTAGGCTCATTAAGTGGAGGGTTTAACTAGTATAAATGTGCTTTGAAAACCGGACCGAATAGGCTGCTTCAACTTGGAAAAAGAACCGAGCCGGTTCGGCCTAATTCAACCGGATAAACCCGGAAAAAGCCAAGAACCAAAAAATATCCGGTTTGCTTGGCGGTTCGGTTTTAAAAAACTGAGAAACGTTTGACATGATAACTTAGTTTATTTATTGAGTTAACTGAAACAAACAAATTTGCGTGTCTATTTAACTCGGACAAGCGCACTAAACTACGGAGTTAAGCGTTTAACTGAATGAACGAACACGGAAAACATATGGACATGCAAATGTCTAGTTCGATAATTTATATTTATGACCCTTGAATAATGTGTTTACTAACTTTGTTTATGTATTACTATCAAAATTTAGATATATCAATACAGTAGCTTAACAAGTGTAAACATAACATTATTCTTGAATTGTTTAATTGACCACCAATACTTGTATAACGAGGAAAGCTAAACAGTTTATAAAGTTATATCTAAATAACATGCATGTACTGGTTTAGTATGAAAATGAAAACAAGACCCTAGAATTAGAATGAAAAAGGAAGATCATCCTAGTTTTAGAATAAAAAAATAAATTCGATCATCTTAGTTTTAGAATAAAGAAAGAAATTCGATCATCCTAGTTTTAGAATAAAGAAAGAAATTCGATCATCCAAGTTTTAGAACACTTTTCAAAACCAATCCTAGTTATAGAATTTTTTTCTCTTATTCATCTTGTCTTGTTCTCTTTTGTTACTAATCAGTCATTGTGGTCTGATATTTGGCTTTCAAAGATGCAAGCATTAGTGGACATGACAAATAAATTATACTACGTAATAACCAGAGAATCTTTCCTTTCTAGCCAACATAATTTTGGTAGTACAAAGTTAGTCTACGGAGAGTATAGATCGAAAAAGGGATATAATGTTCGTTTGAGTCGAACATAAAGGAAAAGTAAGTTTGGTGTAACAAAAGTAATGAGCATTGCACAAGCTCTTTCTTGGGTGCCACCATCTGTACCATATGCATATGATAAACATTCTTATAAATAACTAGGAATCATATTCGAGTTTTAAAACCATATATTGGCATCAATATATAATGATTTTTGTAATTCAATGGGCGACGAACGAGTAAATACCATGAGTAAGTTTAACATTCCTAATTCAGTGTCGGAAAAAATGGATTTATGTGAAAAATTGGACTTTGCGTAGTTGCATGCTTTGCGAATCCAACCTTGTTATTACTCAATGATTTACGAAGAATGCATCAACGTATATAGGTCAATGCCACTTTGTCCACTATTGTAAGATCCGATTATTTTGTTCTTTACATCCAACTTGTGGCCAAAAGATCATCTAAACTCTATCAATCAAAGCATAATTATTAAAATACTTCACAACTTCCATTTCAACAGTAAAAATCTGGATCTTGTTCTTTTTCATCTTGTCTTGTTCTCTTTTGTTACTAATCAGTCATTGTGGTCTGATATTTAGCTTTCAAAGATGCAAGCATTAGTGGACATGACAAATAAATTATAATAACCAGAGAATCTTTCCTTTATAGCCAACATAATTTTGGTAGTACAACGTTAGTCTACGGAGAGTAGAGATCGAAAAAGGGATATAATGTTGGTTTGAGTCGAACTTAAAGGAAAAGTAAGTTTGGTGTAACAAAAGTAATGAGCATTGCACAAGCTCTTTCTTGGATGCCACCATCTTTACCATATGCATATGATAAACTATTTACCATTGTAAATTCCACTCGCCTGCAGGCATGGTGCATGAATATTCTTATAAATAACTAGGAATCATATTCGAGTTTTAAAACCATATATTGGCATCAATATATAATGATTTTTGTAATTCAATGGGCGATGAACGAGCAAATACCATGAGTAAGTTTAACATTCCTAATTCAGTGTCGGAAAAATGGATTTATGTGAAATAAGTCAGAACCAAATTAGTTTAGAAAAAAAATAAGCTTAATTATTAAAACCACCTTAAATGCAGATATATTGTTTAACTTAACAACTAGTAATATGTCATCAAATGAGCATTTTCCCCAAATTTACACCTGGAAAGAGGTATAGTTTGGTCAATAACAACTCTTTGCAGAAAAAAACCATTTAATATATTAACTTGGAATAGTAATATTATTAATGAATACTGAAAAAGCTTTCGAATAATTAATGGCATGTAATGGATTAATATGCAAAATTTACAAGAATCATCCGCTCAACTAAAACTAAGCATGAAGACAAACCATCCACAAAATAAATCAAACTATACTACAGTTTTTGTAGATCTGCTGGCTTAATTATTGGAGGTTTAGTAGTATAATGATTTGAACGTATCGAAGTTTAGTGTCTAATGCTCATGCATCAAAGCTACATTTCCATCCATGCATATAGTTATCAAGTCATCTAAAACTTAAAATGATTATTAATAATTTTCCTTGAAAATTTGATGAACTCTAATGTACTTTATCGAATCGTGGGAGCTTGAAAATTAAAGGGCGAAATGTTTTCGGAAGTTTATGGATCTGGTAAGTTATAGTTACAGATGATTCGAATAATGGAAAATACAGATGCGCGCTATCTGGCTTTCAAAGCCAAACTTAATTAGGTAATTGATCGATAGCACTTATTTTGTAACGCTCTGTAGAGAACATTGTGGCGGAAAATTAAATACTCACATATACATGTCCTCGTTATCGGACTTGGACCCAAAACTATCCTTCTGTAGAGAACATGGTTCTAGTGAGCAGTACGTAATCAAGCCACAATATAATACAATTGTGTACGGTTCTACAACTTTGAAGTGTGAAACCCATTCTTAGTGAAATTATAAGAAAAACTTTCCTGCTAACATTCGTGTAAATTGAATCTGCGACAACCAAAATCATAGGATTAATTTTGAAGTGTATACATCAGTTAGTATGGGTGCTATATATATGGTTATATCATTCTAAAAAGCTATATATAATGCATAGATGAGGAGAATTATAAATAAGAAATGATTCGTTATGACCAAAAATATGAACAGACAAACTATTTTATTTATGATATATCTGCAATTCACACTAGGATATATTACATAACGAATGTAGAAATTAAATAGTTTCAATCAGTTTTTTTCCAACAACGACTATGAATCAATCATCGGCTTAATACCTCGACACTGTTCCATATTTTGTCCTATCATGAATATAATCTGAAGCTTTTCTGTCAATACGAGGATCAGCCCATCGTCCTCTCTATCTTGATCACTAGGATACACTTTATAAGCCTTCAAGGAGTCATCCCAATATCCGTCACCACTTTGCCGAGTCTTCTTGAACCTGAAGATCCTGAAGAACGAAAGATGTTGATAACCAGTCCCTTCCCACCCCGAACTCACACCCACAAAACACCAATCAAAACGGCAAGATTGGTTTCAATGCTTTCTAATCACGGGGGGCATTGAGCAATACATGTTGGAAAAAGATTTTTTTTTCATGTAAAATAAAATTAGTTGGGTTTGGTTTGATTAAAAGCAAGCCAAAAATTATTTCGATGCAATTAAGATTATTCGTCGTGTCTATAAACGAAGCTCATTTATAGCATATGTCATTTTATCTAAGAGAGTGACTTAGGTTGTATTTATAGGTGGAACATGAAATGAAGTTAAACAATTTGGCACGAGTTATACTAAAGCACTAAAGCAATGTGATTATTATGTTTAAACATTAGATTAAAAAGTTAGAAAAACTAATACCAAATCTTGTACTTAATTATATTTAATGTATTGACATATTAAACACAACAAAGTTTCAAAAGTATTACTTCAACTATTTACATATTTAGACATGCATTACTATATTGTTTGTGAACCATTTTTCTTCATAGACAGTAAGGTTACCCACTACATAGATAATTAATTAAAAAAGTACTTTTTATTTACCCACTATCTCATAGTTCACATACTTCCATGAAATCCCCACTCTCCCTTTCCCACTTCCCGAGTAGGTACTCATTTTTCACCATGCTTTCCGATCAACAAACCAGAAGAAAGGTTTTCATTGAGGGCGTTCAGAAATTTGAAACGAGGGCACTAAATCTTTTTCTTACAAATTTGACATTTTTTTCATATGGATTGGTGTGTCTAGAAGAGCTTTGTTGGGGGCATGTCCCCCCACTACTAATAAGCTGCCTCCGCCCCTGCCTACTACCCTATTTATACCAACAATAAACTAACTAAAGTACATAAAACATGCAAAAGATATCAACGTGGTGTGCATGATATTCTCATATAACCCACGTATCCTTAATACTAGGTCAACACAAGACTAGGTAAAACCCATGCCTTTTATTCACATACCAAATGGAGCAACCCAAGTACCAATCCATACTTGGCCCTCAAGATTATACCCAACAAAAGATAGGATTTCTTTTGAGATTTTTTCCACCCATTTGTTCTCTAGAGGTACTTATGAGTTCCTTTTGTATGTAAGAGTTGCGATTTGCATGGTATTTATACAAGAACCAAAGAATATCTAGAGATAATCTTGATCGGTGAATAAATCTTAGGGGTGTGGTAAAGTGAAGCTTATGTTAAATGTCCAAGAGTAGGTAATAACTTAGGCATAAAAGAACATATCATGACCACCTTTCTTTATTTTCCTCTTTGGACTCATGCACTTACATAATGCTACAGTAAAATTTGTTCTAGTAAGAGATGAGATTTGAGTTTGGTTGCAGTTTGGATTCATTTACAGAGTAATATGTAGTCATTTTTGAACTGTTGTGTTAAACAAATACATTCCTAAGAAAAGATGTGAATTGAGTAATAATATGTGTATTTGCAATTTCATATTCTTCAAAACGTTTTAATTGATGGTAAGCTTTGCGCATGTCTTTTGGACGCGGACCGACTCATACTCAAGGACTAACATATGCTAGACAATAGTTGGGGTGACCGACACTTCACTATGGATTTTCTAAATCCTAACAGAATAGGCGCTTAGTCGGATCTAACCGGTTCTTGGCCAAAATAGCATTTTCTTAACTCGGTTCTTACCGGTTCTTGGTTCTTGGAATATCCGGTTCTTAACTAGTTCTAACTAGTTCCTACCGGTTCAGTCCGTTCCGGTCATTTTGATGTATATTTCACGAAAACGGAGTTACGGTTCAAAAGTTATGGCCGCTTGAAGTTTTGACATAAAAGTCAACTTTGGTCAAGCCGCAAGTGGTCAAAACGCAAATAGTCAAACCGTAAAAGTCAAAACTCGCTTTTTGATCAAATCGCAGTGTTCAAATCGCATTGGTCAAATCGCAGATTGTCAAACCGCCGAATACAAACCGCTTAAATCAAACCGCTTTTATCAAACCGCTTATCAAACCGCTTAACTCAAACCGCTTCTTATCAAACCGCTTAGATCAAACCGCTGAAGACAAACCGCTTGAGTCAAACCGCTTAAGTCAAACCGCTTATGTCAAACCGCTAAAGACAAACCGCTTGAGTCAAACCGCTTAAGTCAAACCGCTTATGTCAAACCGCTTACGTAAACCGCTTAAGTCAAACCGCTTAAGTCAAACCGCTTCCGATACAACGAATCTAGACAAACCGCATCCAAGAACTTGACAAATCGCTTCCTTGATCAGATCAAATCGCACCCAAATGACATCAAACCGCATACACGAAAATAGTACGAGACTCAAACCGCTTCCTTGAAACTCTTCAAAAACTAAACTTTTCCAATCCAAAACACTATAACCAAGATGAATTAAGCCTTCCAAACCAAAACCTAAGCACTTATGATGATTCTAAACACAAAAGTACTATCAAAATTCAAACTTTAACACTTTTAGGTATAGAATTCAACCAACAAAACACACAAATAACCAATCTTTATGATCTAACCATGGCTCTTGATACCAATTGTTGGATATTGGTTATTGTAACACACAAACAATCAATTATATGGTTCGAATCTTAGCAAGAAACTTAGAGAGAAAGTGGGAGATGGGATCCTTTCTAGAGAGAGAAAGTGAGAGAAAACAAAGAGAAGGTTAGATTAAGAAATGAATGTCCAACCTCTACCTTGGGAGGTAGAGGGTATTTATAGTTTTACATAATACGCCTCTCGTCGGGCCGTGGATCGTGCATACAGCTGGTAAAGACCCGTCCGTCCCACCACGGTGTTACTCTAACTAACTAACTAACTAATAGATAACGAATGTCTACGAGCTAACATATGCTAGACAATAGTTGGGGTGACCGACACTTCACTATGGATTTTCTAAATCCTAACAGAATAGGCGCCTCTAGTCGGATCTAACTTGTTCTTGGCCAAAATAGCATTTTCTTAACTCGGTTCTAACCGGTTCTTGGTTCTTGGCCGAATATCCGGTTCTTAACTAGTTCTAACCGGTTCCTACCGGTTCAGCTGTTCGGTCATTTTGATGTATTTCACCGAAACGGAGTTACGGTTCAAAAGTTATGGCCGCTTGAAGTTTTGACGTAAAAGTCAACTTTGGTCAAGCCGCAAGTGGTCAAAACGCAAATAGTCAAACCGTAAAAGTCAAAACTCGCTTTTTTTTTGATCAAATCGCAGTGTTCAAATCGCATTGGTCAAATCGCAGATTGTCAAACCGCCGAATACAAACCGCTTAAATCAAACCGCTTTTATCAAACCGCTTTATCAAACCGCTTAACTCAAACCGCTTTATCAAACCGCTTAGATCCGCTCAAAACCGCTTAAGTCAAACCGCTTAAGTCAAACCGCTTAAAGACAAACCGCTTAAGTCAAACCGCTTAAGTCAAACCGCTTATGTCAAACCGCTTATGTCAAACCGCTTAAGTCAAACCGCTCGATACAACGAATCTAGACAAACCGCATCCAAGAACTTGACAAATCGCTTCTTGATCGATCAAATCGCACCCAAATGACATCAAACCGCATACACGAAAATAGTACGAGACTCAAACCGCTTCCTTGAAACTCTTCAAAACTAAACTTTTCCAATCCAAAACACTATAACCAAGATGAATTAAGCCTTCCAAACCAAAACCTAAGCACTTATGATGATTCTAAACACAAAAGTACTATCAAAATTCAAACTTTAACACTTTTAGGGTATAGAATTCAAACAAAAAAAACACACAAATAACCAATCTTTATGATCTAACCATGGCTCTTGATACCAATTGTTGGATATTGGTTATTGTAACACACAAACAATCAATTATATGGTTCGAATCTTAGCAAGAAACTTAGAGAGAGAAAGTGGGAGATGGGATCCTTTCTAGAGAGAGAAAGTGAGAAAAACAAAGAGAAGGTTAGATTAAGAAATGAATGTCCAACCCTCTACCTTGGGAGGTAGAGGTATTTATAGTTTTACATAATACGCCTCCGTCGGGTCGGGATCGTGCATACAGCTGGTAAAGACCCGTCCGTCCTCCACGGTGTTACTCTAACTAACTAACTAACTAATAGATAACGAATGTCTACGAGCTAACATATGCTAGACAATAGTTGGGGTGACCGACACTTCACTATGGATTTTCTAAATCCTAACAGAATAGGCGCTTCTAGTCGGATCTAACTTGTTCTTGGCCAAAATAGCATTTTCTTAACTGGTTCTAACTGGTTCTTACCGGTTCTTGGTCGGAATATCCGGTTCTTAACTAGTTCTAATCGGTTCCTACCGGTTCAGTCGTTCCGTCATTTTGATGATATTTCACGAAAACGGAGTTACGGTTCAAAAGTTATGGCCGCTTGAAGTTTTGACATAAAAGTCAACTTTGGTCAAGCCGCAAGTGGTCAAAACGCAAATAGTCAAACCGTAAAAGTCAAAACTCGCTTTTTTGATCAAATCGCAGTGTTCAAATCGCATTGGTCAAATCGCAGATTGTCAAACCGCCGAATACAAACCGCTTAAATCAAACCGCTTTTATCAAACCGCTTATCAAACCGCTTAACTCAAACCGCTTATCAAACCGCTTAGATCAAACCGTCAAGACAAACCGCTCAGTCAAACCGTTAAGTCAAACCGCTTATGTCAAACCGCTTATGTCAAACCGCTAAAGTCAAACCGCTCAAACCGCTTATGTCAAACCGCTTATGTCAAACCGCTTAAGTCAAACCGCTTAAGTCAAACCGCTCGATACAACGAATCTAGACAAACCGCATCCAAGAACTTGACAAATCGCCTTGATCGATCAAATCGCACCCAAATGACATCAAACCGCATACACGAAAATAGTACGAGACTCAAACCGCTTCCTTGAAACTCTTCAAAACTAAACTTTTCCAATCCAAAACACTATAACCAAGATGAATTAAGCCTTCCAAACCAAAACCTAAGCACTTATGATGATTCTAAACACAAAAGTACTATCAAAATTCAAACTTTAACACTTTTAGGGTATAGAATTCAACCAACAAAACACACAAATAACCAATCTTTATGATCTAACCATGGCTCTTGATACCAATTGTTGGATATTGGTTATTGTAACACACAAACAATCAATTATATGGTTCGAATCTTAGCAAGAAACTTAGAGAGAGAAAGTGGGAGATGGGATCCTTTCTAGAGAGAGAAAGTGAGAGAAAACAAAGAGAAGGTTAGATTAAGAAATGAATGTCCAACCTCTACCTTGGGAGGTAGAGGGTATTTATAGTTTTACATAATACGCCTCCGTCGGGTCGTGGATCGTGCATACAGCTGGTAAAGACCCGTCCGTCCTCCACGGTGTTACTCTAACTAACTAACTAACTAATAGATAACGAATGTCTACGAGCTAACATATGCTAGACAATAGTTGGGGTGACCGACACTTCACTATGGATTTTCTAAATCCTAACAGAATAGGCGCTTAGTCGGATCTAACTTGTTCTTGGCCAAAATAGCATTTTCTTAACTGGTTCTTACCGGTTCTTGGTGGAATATCCGGTTCTTAACTAGTTCTAACTCGTTCCTACCGGTTCAGCTGTTCCGGTCATTTTGATGATATTTCACGAAAACGGAGTTACGGTTCAAAAGTTATGGCCGCTTGAAGTTTTGACATAAAAGTCAACTTTGGTCAAGCCGCAAGTGGTCAAAACGCAAATAGTCAAACCGTAAAAGTCAAAACTCGCTTTTTGATCAAATCGCAGTGTTCAAATCGCATTGGTCAAATCGCAGGATTGTCAAACCGCCGAATACAAACCGCTTAAATCAAACCGCTTTTCAAACCGCTTATCAAACCGCTTAACTCAAACCGCTTATCAAACCGCTTAGATCAAACCGCTTAGACAAACCGCTGAGTCAAACCGCTTTAGTCAAACCGCTTATGTCAAACCGCTAAAGACAAACCGCTTGAGTCAAACCGCTTAAGTCAAACCGCTTATGTCAAACCGCTTGAGTCAAACCGCTTAAGTCAAACCGCTTCCGATACAACGAATCTAGACAAACCGCATCCAAGAACTTGACAAATCGCTTCCTTGATCAGATCAAATCGCACCCAAATGACATCAAACCGCATACACGAAAATAGTACGAGACTCAAACCGCTTCCTTGAAACTCTTCAAAAACTAAACTTTTCCAATCCAAAACACTATAACCAAGATGAATTAAGCCTTCCAAACCAAAACCTAAGCACTTATGATGATTCTAAACACAAAAGTACTATCAAAATTCAAACTTTAACACTTTTAGGTATAGAATTCAACCAACAAAACACACAAATAACCAATCTTTATGATCTAACCATGGCTCTTGATACCAATTGTTGGATATTGGTTATTGTAACACACAAACAATCAATTATATGGTTCGAATCTTAGCAAGAAACTTAGAGAGAGAAAGTGGAGATGGGATCCTTTCTAGAGAGAGAAAGTGAGAGAAAACAAAGAGAAGGTTAGATTAAGAAATGAATGTCCAACCTCTACCTTGGGAGGTAGAGGGTATTTATAGTTTTACATAATACGCCTCCGTCGGGCCGGGATCGTGCATACAGCTGGTAAAGACCCGTCCGTCCTCCACGGTGTTACTCTAACTAACTAACTAACTAATAGATAACGAATGTCTACGAGCTAACATATGCTAGACAATAGTTGGGGTGACCGACACTTCACTATGGATTTTCTAAATCCTAACAGAATAGGCGCTTCTAGTCGGATCTAACGGTTCTTGGCCAAAATAGCATTTTCTTAACTGGTTCTTACCGGTTCTTGGCCGGAATATCCGGTTCTTAACTAGTTCTAACCGGTTCCTACCGGTTCAGCCGTTCCGGTCATTTTGATGAGATATTTCACTAAAACGGAGTTACGGTTCAAAAGTTATGGCCGCTTGAAGTTTTGACATAAAAGTCAACTTTGGTCAAGCCGCAAGTGGTCAAAACGCAAATAGTCAAACCGTAAAAGTCAAAACTCGCTTTTTGATCAAATCGCAGTGTTCAAATCGCATTGGTCAAATCGCAGGATTGTCAAACCGCCGAATACAAACCGCTTAAATCAAACCGCTTTTATCAAACCGCTTATCAAACCGCTTAACTCAAACCGCTTATCAAACCGCTTAGATCAAACCGCTCAAGACAAACCGCTGAGTCAAACCGCTTAAGTCAAACCGCTTATGTCAAACCGCTAAAGACAAACCGCAAACCGCTTATGTCAAACCGCTTAAGTCAAACCGCTTAAGTCAAACCGCTTACGAAACCGCTACAAACCGCTCGATACAACGAATCTAGACAAACCGCATCCAAGAACTTGACAAATCGCTTCCTTGATCGATCAAATCGCACCCAAATGACATCAAACCGCATACACGAAAATAGTACGAGACTCAAACCGCTTCCTTGAAACTCTTCAAAACTAAACTTTTCCAATCCAAAACACTATAACCAAGATGAATTAAGCCTTCCAAACCAAAACCTAAGCACTTATGATGATTCTAAACACAAAAGTACTATCAAAATTCAAACTTTAACACTTTTAGGTATAGAATTCAACCAACAAAACACACAAATAACCAATCTTTATGATCTAACCATGGCTCTTGATACCAATTGTTGGATATTGGTTATTGTAACACACAAACAATCAATTATATGGTTCGAATCTTAGCAAGAAACTTAGAGAGAGAAAGTGGAGATGGGATCCTTTCTAGAGAGAGAAAGAGAGAAAAAACAAAGAGAAGGTTAGATTAAGAAATGAATGTCCAACCTCTACCTTGGGAGGTAGAGGGTATTTATAGTTTTACATAATACGCCCTCCGCCGGGCCGGATCGTGCATACAAGGGTAAAGACCCGTCTGTCCTCCACGGTGTTACTCTAACTAACTAACTAACTAACTAATAGATAACGAATGTCTACGAGCTAACATATGCTAGACAATAGTTGGGGTGACCGACACTTCACTATGGATTTTCTAAATCCTAACAGAATAGGCGCTTCTAGTCGGATCTAACTTGGTTCTTGGCCAAAATAGCATTTTCTTAATCGGTTCTAACCGGTTCTTACCGGTTCTTGGCTGGAATATCCGGTTCTTAACTAGTTCTAACGGTTCCTACCGGTTCAGCCGTTCCGGTCATTTTGATGATATTTCACGAAAACGGAGTTACGGTTCAAAAGTTATGGCCGCTTGAAGTTTTGACATAAAAGTCAACTTTGGTCAAGCCGCAAGTGGTCAAAACGCAAATAGTCAAACCGTAAAAGTCAAAACTCGCTTTTTTGATCAAATCGCAGTGTTCAAATCGCATTGGTCAAATCACAGATTGTCAAACCGCCGAATACAAACCGCTTAAATCAAACCGCTTTTATCAAACCGCTTATCAAACCGCTTAACTCAAACCGCTTATCAAACCGCTTAGATCAAACCGCAAGACAAACCGCTGAAAACCGCTTAAGTCAAACCGCTTAAAACCCGCTTAAGTCAAACCGCTTATGTCAAACCGCTTAAGTCAAACCGCTTAGTCAAACCGCTTAAGTCAAACCGCTCGATACAACGAATCTAGACAAACCGCATCCAAGAACTTGACAAATCGCTTGATCGATCAAATCGCACCCAAATGACATCAAACCGCATACACGAAAATAGTACGAGACTCAAACCGCTTCCTTGAAACTCTTCAAAACTAAACTTTTCCAATCCAAAACACTATAACCAAGATGAATTAAGCCTTCCAAACCAAAACCTAAGCACTTATGATGATTCTAAACACAAAAGTACTATCAAAATTCAAACTTTAACACTTTTAGGGTATAGAATTCAACCAACAAAACACACAAATAACCAATCTTTATGATCTAACCATGGCTCTTGATACCAATTGTTGGATATTGGTTATTGTAACACACAAACAATCAATTATATGGTTCGAATCTTAGCAAGAAACTTAGAGAGAGAAAGTGGGAGATGGGATCCTTTCTAGAGAGAGAAAGTGAGAGAAAACAAAGAGAAGGTTAGATTAAGAAATGAATGTCCAACCCTCTACCTTGGGAGGTAGAGGTATTTATAGTTTTACATAATACGCCTCCGTCGGCGGGATCGTGCATACAAGGGTAAAGACCCGTCCGTCCTCCACGGTGTTACTCTAACTAACTAACTAACTAATAGATAACGAATGTCTACGAGCTAACATATGCTAGACAATAGTTGGGGTGACCGACACTTCACTATGGATTTTCTAAATCCTAACAGAATAGGCGCTCTAGTCGGATCTAACTTGTTCTTGGCCAAAATAGCATTTTCTTAATCGGTTCTAACCGGTTCTTGGTTCTTGGCGGAATATCCGGTTCTTAACTAGTTCTAACTGGTTCCTACCGGTTCAGCCGTTCCGGTCATTTTGATGATATTTCACCGAAAACGGAGTTACGGTTCAAAAGTTATGGCCGCTTGAAGTTTTGACATAAAAGTCAACTTTGGTCAAGCCGCAAGTGGTCAAAACGCAAATAGTCAAACCGTAAAAGTCAAAACTCGCTTTTTGATCAAATCGCAGTTGTTCAAATCGCATTGGTCAAATCGCAGATTGTCAAACCGAAATACAAACCGCTTAAATCAAACCGCTTTTATCAAACCGCTTATCAAACCGCTTAACTCAAACCGCTTTATCAAACCGCTTAGATCAAACCGCTGAAGACAAACCGCTTAGTCAAACCGCTTAAGTCAAACCGCTTATGTCAAACCGCTAAAGTCAAACCGCTTAAGTCAAACCGCTTATGTCAAACCGCTCAAACCGCTTAAGTCAAACCGCTTACGATACAACGAATCTAGACAAACCGCATCCAAGAACTTGACAAATCGCCTTGATCGATCAAATCGCACCCAAATGACATCAAACCGCATACACGAAAATAGTACGAGACTCAAACCGCTTCCTTGAAACTCTTCAAAACTAAACTTTTCCAATCCAAAACACTATAACCAAGATGAATTAAGCCTTCCAAACCAAAACCTAAGCACTTATGATGATTCTAAACACAAAAGTACTATCAAAATTCAAACTTTAACACTTTTAGGTATAGAATTCAACCAACAAAACACACAAATAACCAATCTTTATGATCTAACCATGGCTCTTGATACCAATTGTTGGATATTGGTTATTGTAACACACAAACAATCAATTATATGGTTCGAATCTTAGCAAGAAACTTAGAGAGAGAAAGTGGAGATGGGATCCTTTCTAGAGAGAGAAAGTGAGAGAAAAACAAAGAGAAGGTTAGATTAAGAAATGAACGTCCAACCCTCTACCTTGGGAGGTAGAGGTATTTATAGTTTTACATAATACGCCTCCGTCGGGCCGGGATCGTCGCATACAAACAATGGTAAAGACCCGTCCGTCCTCCACGGTGTTACTCTAACTAACTAACTAACTAATAGATAACGAATGTCTACGAGCTAACATATGCTAGACAATAGTTGGGGTGACCGACACTTCACTATGGATTTTCTAAATCCTAACAGAATAGGCGCTCTTAGTCGGATCTAACTGGTTCTTGGCCAAAATAGCATTTTCTTAACTGGTTCTTTCTTGGTTCTTGGTCGGAATATCCGGTTCTTAACTAGTTCTAACTGGTTCCTACCGGTTCAGCCGTTCCGGTCATTTTGATGATATTTCACGAAAACGGAGTTACGGTTCAAAAGTTATGGCCGCTTGAAGTTTTGACATAAAAGTCAACTTTGGTCAAGCCGCAAGTGGTCAAAACGCAAATAGTCAAACCGTAAAAGTCAAAACTCGCTTTTTGATCAAATCGCAGTGTTCAAATCGCATTGGTCAAATCGCAGATTGTCAAACCGCCGAATACAAACCGCTTAAATCAAACCGCTTTTATCAAACCGCTTATCAAACCGCTTAACTCAAACCGCTTATCAAACCGCTTAGATCAAACCGCTCAAGACAAACCGCTGAGTCAAACCGCTTAAGTCAAACCGCTTATGTCAAACCGCTTAAGACAAACCGCTGAGTCAAACCGCTCAAACCCGCTTATGTCAAACCGCTTACGTCAAACCGCTTAAGTCAAACCGCTCGATACAACGAATCTAGACAAACCGCATCCAAGAACTTGACAAATCGCTTCCTTGATCGATCAAATCGCACCCAAATGACATCAAACCGCATACACGAAAATAGTACGAGACTCAAACCGCTTCCTTGAAACTCTTCAAAACTAAACTTTTCCAATCCAAAACACTATAACCAAGATGAATTAAGCCTTCCAAACCAAAACCTAAGCACTTATGATGATTCTAAACACAAAAGTACTATCAAAATTCAAACTTTAACACTTTTAGGTATAGAATTCAACCAACAAAACACACAAATAACCAATCTTTATGATCTAACCATGGCTCTTGATACCAATTGTTGGATATTGGTTATTGTAACACACAAACAATCAATTATATGGTTCGAATCTTAGCAAGAAACTTAGAGAGAGAAAGTGGAGATGGGATCCTTTCTAGAGAGAAAGTGAGAGAAAAACAAAGAGAAGGTTAGATTAAGAAATGAACGTCCAACCTCTACCTTGGGAGGTAGAGGTATTTATAGTTTTACATAATACGCCTCTCTCGGGCCGTGGATCGTGCATACAGCTGGTAAAGACCCGTCCGTCCTCCACGGTGTTACTCTAACTAACTAACTAACTAACTAATAGATAACGAATGTCTACGAGCTAACATATGCTAGACAATAGTTGGGGTGACCGACACTTCACTATGGATTTTCTAAATCCTAACAGAATAGGCGCTCTTAGTCGGATCTAACTTGTTCTTGGCCAAAATAGCATTTTCTTAACGGTTCTTACCGGTTCTTGGCTGGAATATCCGGTTCTTAACTAGTTCTAACCGGTTCCTACCGGTTCAGTCCGTTCCGGTCATTTTGATGATATTTCACGAAAACGGAGTTACGGTTCAAAAGTTATGGCCGCTTGAAGTTTTGACATAAAAGTCAACTTTGGTCAAGCCGCAAGTGGTCAAAACGCAAATAGTCAAACCGTAAAAGTCAAAACTCGCTTTTTTGATCAAATCGCAGTGTTCAAATCGCATTGGTCAAATCGCAGATTGTCAAACCGCCGAATACAAACCGCTTAAATCAAACCGCTTTTATCAAACCGCTTATCAAACCGCTTAACTCAAACCGCTTATCAAACCGCTTAGATCAAACCGCTTAGACAAACCAAACAAACCGCTGAGTCAAACCGCTTATGTCAAACCGCTTAAGTCAAACCGCTAAAGACAAACCGCTGTCAAACCGCTTAAGTCAAACCGCTTATGTCAAACCGTCAAACCGCTTAAGTCAAACCGCTCGATACAACGAATCTAGACAAACCGCATCCAAGAACTTGACAAATCGCTTCTTGATCGATCAAATCGCACCCAAATGACATCAAACCGCATACACGAAAATAGTACGAGACTCAAACCGCTTCCTTGAAACTCTTCAAAACTAAACTTTTCCAATCCAAAACACTATAACCAAGATGAATTAAGCCTTCCAAACCAAAACCTAAGCACTTATGATGATTCTAAACACAAAAGTACTATCAAAATTCAAACTTTAACACTTTTAGGTATAGAATTCAACCAACAAAACACACAAATAACCAATCTTTATGATCTAACCATGGCTCTTGATACCAATTGTTGGATATTGGTTATTGTAACACACAAACAATCAATTATATGGTTCGAATCTTAGCAAGAAACTTAGAGAGAGAAAGTGGAGATGGGATCCTTTCTAGAGAGAGAAAGTGAGAGAAAACAAAGAGAAGGTTAGATTAAGAAATGAATGTCCAACCCTCTACCTGGGGAGGTAGAGGGTATTTATAGTTTTACATAATACGCCCTCTGTCGGGCAGGATCGTGCATACAAGGGTAAAGACCCGTCCGTCCTCCACGGTGTTACTCTAACTAACTAACTAACTAATAGATAACGAATGTCTACGAGCTAACATATGCTAGACAATAGTTGGGGTGACCGACACTTCACTATGGATTTTCTAAATCCTAACAGAATAGGCGCTTCTAGTCGGATCTAACTCGGTTCTTGGCCAAAATAGCATTTTCTTAACTCGGTTCTTACCGGTTCTTGGTTCGAATATCCGGTTCTTAACTAGTTCTAACCGGTTCCTACCGGTTCAGCCGTTCCGGTCATTTTGATGTATATTTCACGAAAACGGAGTTACGGTTCAAAAGTTATGGCCGCTTGAAGTTTTGACATAAAAGTCAACTTTGGTCAAGCCGCAAGTGGTCAAAACGCAAATAGTCAAACCGTAAAAGTCAAAACTCGCTTTTTGATCAAATCGCAGTGTTCAAATCGCATTGGTCAAATCGCAGATTGTCAAACCGCCGAATACAAACCGCTTAAATCAAACCGCTTTTATCAAACCGCTTATCAAACCGCTTAACTCAAACCGCTTATCAAACCGCTTAGATCAAACCGCTGAGTCAAGACAAACCGCTTAAGTCAAACCGCTTAAGTCAAACCGCTTATGTCAAACCGCTTAAGTCAAACCGCTTATGTCAAACCGCTTAAGTCAAACCGCTTAAGTCAAACCGCTTATGTCAAACCGCTTAAGTCAAACCGCTCGATACAACGAATCTAGACAAACCGCATCCAAGAACTTGACAAATCGCTTTTGATCGATCAAATCGCACCCAAATGACATCAAACCGCATACACGAAAATAGTACGAGACTCAAACCGCTTCCTTGAAACTCTTCAAAACTAAACTTTTCCAATCCAAAACACTATAACCAAGATGAATTAAGCCTTCCAAACCAAAACCTAAGCACTTATGATGATTCTAAACACAAAAGTACTATCAAAATTCAAACTTTAACACTTTTAGGTATAGAATTCAACCAACAAAACACACAAATAACCAATCTTTATGATCTAACCATGGCTCTTGATACCAATTGTTGGATATTGGTTATTGTAACACACAAACAATCAATTATATGGTTCGAATCTTAGCAAGAAACTTAGAGAGAGAAAGGGAGATGGGATCCTTTCTAGAGAGAAAGTGAGAGAAAACAAAGAGAAGGTTAGATTAAGAAATGAATGTCCAACCCTCTACCTTGGGAGGTAGAGGTATTTATAGTTTTACATAATACGCCCTCCGTCGGGTCAGGATCGTGCATACAGCTGGTAAAGACCCGTCTGTCCTCCACGGTGTTACTCTAACTAACTAACTAACTAATAGATAACGAATGTCTACGAGCTAACATATGCTAGACAATAGTTGGGGTGACCGACACTTCACTATGGATTTTCTAAATCCTAACAGAATAGGCGCTTCTAGTCGGATCTAACTTGTTCTTGGCCAAAATAGCATTTTCTTAACTCGGTTCTTACCGGTTCTTGGCTGGAATATCCGGTTCTTAACTAGTTCTAACCGGTTCCTACCGTTCAGCCGTTCCGGTCATTTTGATGATATTTCACGAAAACGGAGTTACGGTTCAAAAGTTATGGCCGCTTGAAGTTTTGACATAAAAGTCAACTTTGGTCAAGCCGCAAGCGTCAAAACGCAAATCAAAACG
The DNA here is from genome assembly GCA_022545495.1 of Chrysanthemum lavandulifolium. NCBI lineage: Eukaryota > Viridiplantae > Streptophyta > Magnoliopsida > Asterales > Asteraceae > Chrysanthemum > Chrysanthemum lavandulifolium. The sequence continues at coordinate 283,760,525 of CM040238.1, forward strand.
CAAATAGTCAAACCGTAAAAGTCAAAACTCGCTTTTTGATCAAATCGCAGTGTTCAAATCGCATTGGTCAAATCGCAGGATTGTCAAACCGCTGAATACAAACCGCTTAAATCAAACCGCTTTTATCAAACCGCTTATCAAACCGCTTAACTCAAACCGCTTATCAAACCGCTTAGATCAAACCGCTGAAGACAAACCGCTTAGTCAAACCGCTTAAGTCAAACCGCTTAAGTCAAACCGCTAAAGTCAAACCGCTTAAGTCAAACCGCTTATGTCAAACCGCTTATGTCAAACCGCTTACGTCAAACCGCTTAAGTCAAACCGCTCGATACAACGAATCTAGACAAACCGCATCCAAGAACTTGACAAATCGCTTCCTTGATCGATCAAATCGCACCCAAATGACATCAAACCGCATACACGAAAATAGTACGAGACTCAAACCGCTTCCTTGAAACTCTTCAAAACTAAACTTTTCCAATCCAAAACACTATAACCAAGATGAATTAAGCCTTCCAAACCAAAACCTAAGCACTTATGATGATTCTAAACACAAAAGTACTATCAAAATTCAAACTTTAACACTTTTAGGTATAGAATTCAACCAACAAAACACACAAATAACCAATCTTTATGATCTAACCATGGCTCTTGATACCAATTGTTGGATATTGGTTATTGTAACACACAAACAATCAATTATATGGTTCGAATCTTAGCAAGAAACTTAGAGAGAAAAGTGGGAGATGGGATCCTTTCTAGAGAGAAAAGTGAGAGAAAACAAAGAGAAGGTTAGATTAAGAAATGAACGTCCAACCTCTACCTTGGGAGGTAGAGGGTATTTATAGTTTTACATAATACGCCCTCGTCGGGCCGGATCGTGCATACAAGGGGTAAAGACCCGTCTGTCCTCCACGGTGTTACTCTAACTAACTAACTAACTAATAGATAACGAATGTCTACGAGCTAACATATGCTAGACAATAGTTGGGGTGACCGACACTTCACTATGGATTTTCTAAATCCTAACAGAATAGGCGCTCTAGTCGGATCTAACTCGGTTCTTGGCCAAAATAGCATTTTCTTAACTGGTTCTTACCGGTTCTTGGCTGGAATATCCGGTTCTTAACTAGTTCTAACTGGTTCCTACCGGTTCAGTCCGTTCCGTCATTTTGATGATATTTCACGAAAACGGAGTTACGGTTCAAAAGTTATGGCCGCTTGAAGTTTTGACATAAAAGTCAACTTTGGTCAAGCCGCAAGTGGTCAAAACGCAAATAGTCAAACCGTAAAAGTCAAAACTCGCTTTTTGATCAAATCGCAGTGTTCAAATCGCATTGGTCAAATCGCAGGATTGTCAAACCGCCGAATACAAACCGCTTAAATCAAACCGCTTTATCAAACCGCTTATCAAACCGCTTAACTCAAACCGCTTATCAAACCGCTTAGATCAAACCGCTCAAGACAAACCGCTGAGTCAAACCGCTTAAGTCAAACCGCTTATGTCAAACCGCTAAAGACAAACCGCTTGAGTCAAACCGCTTAAGTCAAACCGCTTATGTCAAACCGCTTAAGCTCAAAAACCGCTCGATACAACGAATCTAGACAAACCGCATCCAAGAACTTGACAAATCGCTTCTTGATCGATCAAATCGCACCCAAATGACATCAAACCGCATACACGAAAATAGTACGAGACTCAAACCGCTTCCTTGAAACTCTTCAAAACTAAACTTTTCCAATCCAAAACACTATAACCAAGATGAATTAAGCCTTCCAAACCAAAACCTAAGCACTTATGATGATTCTAAACACAAAAGTACTAACAAAATTCAAACTTTAACACTTTTAGGTATAGAATTCAAACCAACAAAACACACAAATAACCAATCTTTATGATCTAACCATGGCTCTTGATACCAATTGTTGGATATTGGTTATTGTAACACACAAACAATCAATTATATGGTTCGAATCTTAGCAAGAAACTTAGAGAGAGAAAGTGGAGATGGGATCCTTTCTAGAGAGAGAAAGTGAGAGAAAACAAAGAGAAGGTTAGATTAAGAAATGAATGTCCAACCTCTACCTTGGGAGGTAGAGGTATTTATAGTTTTACATAATACGCCTCCGTCGGGCCGTGGATCGTGCATACAGCTGGTAAAGACCCGTCCGTCCTCCACGGTGTTACTCTAACTAACTAACTAACTAATAGATAACGAATGTCTACGAGCTAACATATGCTAGACAATAGTTGGGGTGACCGACACTTCACTATGGATTTTCTAAATCCTAACAGAATAGGCGCTTCTAGTCGGATCTAACTCGGTTCTTGGCCAAAATAGCATTTTCTTAACGGTTCTTACCGGTTCTTGGCTTGGAATATCCGGTTCTTAACTAGTTCTAACTGGTTCCTACCGGTTCAGCCGTTCCGGTCATTTTGACAGTATTTCACCGAAAACGGAGTTACGGTTCAAAAGTTATGGCCGCTTGAAGTTTTGACATAAAAGTCAACTTTGGTCAAGCCGCAAGTGGTCAAAACGCAAATAGTCAAACCGTAAAAGTCAAAACTCGCTTTTTGATCAAATCGCAGTGTTCAAATCGCATTGGTCAAATCGCAGATTGTCAAACCGCCGAATACAAACCGCTTAAATCAAACCGCTTTTATCAAACCGCTTATCATCAAACCGCTTAACTCAAACCGCTTATCAAACCGCTTAGATCAAACCGCAAGACAAACCGCTGAGTCAAACCGCTTAAGTCAAACCGCTTATGTCAAACCGCTAAAGTCAAACCGCTTGAGTCAAACCGCTTATGTCAAACCGCTTATGTCAAACCGCTTAAGTCAAACCGCTTAAGTCAAACCGCTCGATACAACGAATCTAGACAAACCGCATCCAAGAACTTGACAAATCGCTTCCTGATCGATCAAATCGCACCCAAATGACATCAAACCGCATACACGAAAATAGTACGAGACTCAAACCGCTTCCTTGAAACTCTTCAAAACTAAACTTTTCCAATCCAAAACACTATAACCAAGATGAATTAAGCCTTCCAAACCAAAACCTAAGCACTTATGATGATTCTAAACACAAAAGTACTATCAAAATTCAAACTTTAACACTTTTAGGTATAGAATTCAACCAACAAAACACACAAATAACCAATCTTTATGATCTAACCATGGCTCTTGATACCAATTGTTGGATATTGGTTATTGTAACACACAAACAATCAATTATATGGTTCGAATCTTAGCAAGAAACTTAGAGAGAGAAAGTGGGAGATGGGATCCTTTCTAGAGAGAAAAGTGAGAGAAAACAAAGAGAAGGTTAGATTAAGAAATGAATGTCCAACCCTCTACCTTGGGAGGTAGAGGGTATTTATAGTTTTACATAATACGCCCTCCTCGTCGGGCGGATCGTGCATACAAGGGTAAAGACCCGTCTGTCCTCCACGGTGTTACTCTAACTAACTAACTAACTAACTAATAGATAACGAATGTCTACGAGCTAACATATGCTAGACAATAGTTGTGTGACCGACACTTCACTATGGATTTTCTAAATCCTAACAGAATAGGCGCTTCTAGTCGGATCTAACTTGTTCTTGGCCAAAATAGCATTTTCTTAACTCGGTTCTTACCGGTTCTTGGTCGGAATATCCGGTTCTTAACTAGTTCTAACTCGGTTCCTACCGGTTCAGCCGTTCCGGTCATTTTGATGTATATTTCACCGAAAACGGAGTTACGGTTCAAAAGTTATGGCCGCTTGAAGTTTTGACATAAAAGTCAACTTTGGTCAAGCCGCAAGTGGTCAAAACGCAAATAGTCAAACCGTAAAAGTCAAAACTCGCTTTTTGATCAAATCGCAGTGTTCAAATCGCATTGGTCAAATCGCAGGATTGTCAAACCGCCGAATACAAACCGCTTAAATCAAACCGCTTTTATCAAACCGCTTATCAAACCGCTTAACTCAAACCGCTTCTTATCAAACCGCTTAGATCAAACCGCTGAAGACAAACCGCTTGAGTCAAACCGCTTAAGTCAAACCGCTTATGTCAAACCGCTAAGACAAACCGCTTGAGTCAAACCGCTTATGTCAAACCGCTTACGTAAACCGCTTAATTCAAACAGCTTAAGTCAAACCGCTTCAGATACAACAAATCTAGACAAACCGCATCCAAGAACTTGACAAATCGCTTCCTTGATCAGATCAAATCGCACCCAAATGACATCAAACCGCATACACGAAAATAGTACGAGACTCAAACCGCTTCCTTGAAACTCTTCAAAAACTAAACTTTTCCAATCCAAAACACTATAACCAAGATGAATTAAGCCTTCCAAACCAAAACCTAAGCACTTATGATGATTCTAAACACAAAAGTACTATCAAAATTCAAACTTTAACACTTTTAGGTATAGAATTCAACCAACAAAACACACAAATAACCAATCTTTATGATCTAACCATGGCTCTTGATACCAATTGTTGGATATTGGTTATTGTAACACACAAACAATCAATTATATGGTTCGAATCTTAGCAAGAAACTTAGAGAGAGAAAGTGGAGATGGGATCCTTTCTAGAGAGAGAAAGTGAGAGAAAACAAAGAGAATGTTAGATTAAGAAATGAATGTCCAACCCTCTACCTTGGGAGGTAGAGGTATTTATAGTTTTACATAATACGCCTCCGTCGGGCCGTGGATCGTGCATACAAGCTGGGTAAAGACCCGTCCGTCCTCCACGGTGTTACTCTAACTAACTAACTAACTAATAGATAACGAATGTCTACGAGCTAACATATGCTAGACAATAGTTGGGGTGACCGACACTTCACTATGGATTTTCTAAATCCTAACAGAATAGGCGCTTCTAGTCGGATCTAACTCGTTCTTGGCCAAAATAGCATTTTCTTAACTGGTTCTTACCGGTTCTTGGTCGAATATCCGGTTCTTAACTAGTTCTAACTGGTTCCTACCGTTTCAGCTGTTCTAGTCATTTTGATGTATATTTCACGAAAACGGAGTTACGGTTCAAAAGTTATGGCCGCTTGAAGTTTTGACATAAAAGTCAACTTTGGTCAAGCCGCAAGTGGTCAAAACGCAAATAGTCAAACCGTAAAAGTCAAAACTCGCTTTTTTGATCAAATCGCAGTTGTTCAAATCGCATTGGTCAAATCGCAGGATTGTCAAACCGCCGAATACAAACCGCTTAAATCAAACCGCTTTTATCAAACCGCTTATCAAACCGCTTAACTCAAACCGCTTATCAAACCGCTTAGATCAAACCTTCTTCGATCTTAAGCAAAATCCTTCAGTAATCCAATCACGGAAGATGAAATACCAACTTCTCCCTCCCGATGGTTGCGAGCTATCGGAATCATCATAATGTTGTGTACATGTCGTATTACCTTCTTGATGCAATATTAACATCATAGCTTGATCAAAATTTCCATGAGAATATGTCGCAAAAGATACTCTCAATATACGTCTCTCAAACCAACCTTTAAATTGAACCTCCTTTGAATTCACCGGCTAAATGTAATGACCACATATGGAGATAGCCCGGTATGACTAACTTGAAAAGAAAGTAAGCATCCCAATTTGTGACTTGCTGCTTGTTCTAAATTTTTGAACAATCCACAACTACGTGTGACACTGAGCACTACAACGTAACTCCTTAAAGTGATGGTTACACACTGTGAGCACTACAACGTAACTCCTTACCAGTTATAACCAGATTTTCAAATTTCATAATGTGCTCCAACAAGTTATCTTGAGACATGCATCAAACCAACCATCGTCTCAAAGATAAAGAAGTCCACCCGTGAAATGTCACTTCAATTCCGCATCAATAATACCATTCAAAAAAAACTCCGTAGTCATTTTTTCAATTATCGCTCAAGCCGTGAAATTTTACCATACCAATAATATACCATTTTCGATATGCACTGTCATCCAAATTTTTGCAAAAGATAGCAAAAAATTCGAATATCATTGTTTGATCAATTAACGCATTCAACTGTCCACCAAAAGGCCAAATCCAGTTGCTTGAGGCCCAATCCGGATACAGTCACAACAACAGGCCCGATTTCCATATCTGTTATGTAAACCGATCCACCAAAAAGCACTACCCGATCCACACTTCTCATTGTGAAATCCACGTCCTTTTTAGAAGAAAAAAAACAAACCTGGTCCAATCACACCTAAAGGCCCACCAAACAATATTCTTTTTACATTCTTGGCGAGTTATCGAAATTTGTCTTTGGATCATTGACTCGGGTTGCTCAAGCATATGACCGAATCAAGATCTTGATCAATTTAAATGCGAAATTCATGGGAGCTATGCGTTTGGAAATGGTCATGTAGCGACTATCATGGGTTATGGAGATCTACCTTTTGGAAATTATTTGATCACTCGGGTTTACTATGTCGAAGGATTGGGACACAATTTGTTTCGATCAGGCGGTTACGTGATGCGATTTAGAGGTTGGTTTTAGGAAAAATGCTTGCTTCGTTATAAACTTGGATGGCATCGATCTCTTAACTAAGAATCGGGATACAAACTTGTATGCTATCGACATCAATCAAATGGCCTCTTCATCACCAATATGTCTTATGACACGAGCATCCGGAACACGATCTGGTTGTGGCACGACGGTTATCCCATCTCAACTTCGACACCATCAACAAAATTGCCAAAGACAACATCGTCAACGGACTTCCAAAGTTCAAATACACCAAGGATCACTTATGTCCATCATGCGAACAAGGAAAAAGCAAAAGAGCATATATAAACCCAAAACCGTACCTAGTTCGGAAGCAAAGTTGCATATGCTGCACATGGACTTATGTGCCCAATGAGAGTTGAAAGCTTTAATGGGAAAAAGTATATTCTTGTTATTGTCGATGATTATTCGAGATATACATGGGTTAAGTTTACGAGATCAAAAGACGAAGCACCGAGCATCATCATCACCTTTATGAAACGTATTCAAGTACTTCTTCAAACTCGATGAGGGTTGTAAAACGGAATAACCAGACGAATTCACTAATCGGGAGTTAAGAAATTATTTTGAAGATGTTGGAATCACACATCGACATCGTTGTTAGAACTCCACAGTGAATAGGGTAGTTGAAAGAAGAAATAGAACTCTTGTGGAAGTCGCTCGCACAATGCTAATTTATTCTAGTGCACCGTTATTTCTATGGGTCGACGATCTTGTTGCCTTTGCTTGTTTCACTCGAACCGATCCCTTATCCATCCAAGATTCAATAAAACCCCATATGAGCTTGTGAACAACGAGAAAACGGATATCTCTTACTTTCACGTGTTTGGCGCTTTGTGCTATCCAACGAATGAGAGAAGATCTAGGAAAACTAAAAGCTAAAGGTGATATTGGAATCTTCATTAGATATTCGAGATAACTTCGAGGCATTCTGGGATGTATAACAGAGAACTAGGAGGATCATGGAGCGATGAATGTGAAATTTGACGAATCATCACATATGGCTTCGAGAGACTCGCTCTAGAACCCGCACTAAACTGAAGACTTACAACACATCGATTCGGGACTCGTACCTCAAAGAGCTCAATCAACTTCGCTTGACAATCCTAAAGAACAAGAATGGGAGAATTTCTTGAGTTAATGTTCGATGAATACTATGGTGGAACTTGACAAATGCATCAAACCATCATTCCAGCGCACCCGCTCAAAATCATCCACCATCACCAACGGAAGATGCATCTACAACGGTCGAAACAAATGCACCAACTCCATCTACATCATCTACATCTACTACGGTTATTGCACCTGTTCTACCACCGGTTGATGAGCAAAGCCAAAACCGAGCGATGAAACGTTAGATGATCTAATTATTTGAAAACCCGTTTGCTACGGAATCGGTGAATCATCTTCAAGCTTACGAGAACCATCTAACTCGCATCGTTTAACCAACGGTATCCTTCACTCAAGTGGACAAAAGACCACCCAATTGAACAAGTTATTGGTGAACCTTCTAGGCCAATTCGGGCGAGGCGCCAACTTGCCAGCGATTGCGACTTATGCATTTACCTTTTCTCAATTAGCAATATAGAGCCAAAGAACATTCGCGAGGCATTGGCGAACCCGCATGGATAGAAGCGATGCGGGAGGAACTTCTCCAATACCGTCTACATGACTCTTGGGAAATGGTTCCAAGACCGATTGACATTCGTGTCATTGATCTCAAATGGTTATGGAAGAACAAAGGGATGAAGAGATGGCGTAATTGCAACAAAGCTCGTATTGTGGCCAAAGGATACGAGACAAGAGAAAAGGATAGACTTTGAAGAGTCATTCGCGGGTAGCTAGACTAGAAGCGGTCAGGATATTCTTAGCTTATCTGACTCACAAAAACATCACGGTTTATCGGATGGACATTAAGACCGCATTCTTGAATGGAACTCTAAAAGAAGAAGTGTCGTGAGTCGACCCGAAGGCTTCATCGACATAGAACATCCGGACTACGTCAACAAACTCAAAAGGCAATCTATGGATTGAAACAAGCTCAAGGCGTGGTATGACGAATCTCTCTTCCTTATCCAAAAAATTTCATCAAAGGAACAGTTGATCCTACCTTATTTACACAAAATGCAAAACGACATTTTGATTGTTCGGTTTATGTGGGCGACATCATCTTTAGGTCCACTAATCCGAATCTTTCAAAACATTTTGAAAATCTCATGAAAAGCAAATTTGAAATGTCCATGATGGGGAACTAAAATTCTTTCTTGGTTTACAAATACATCGGTCCCTCTTGGAATTTTTATAAATCAAGCTAAATATCTGATGGGATTTTGAAAAATCATGGTATGGATAATTGTGACTCTGTCGAACACCAATGGCAACTTCACCAAAATTGGAGCCGATTTGTTTGGGAAACCTATTGATCCGAAGAAATATCGAGCATGATTGGTTCTCTCATGTACCTTCGCTAGTGACGGATATTCATTTTGTTGTTTGCTTATTAGCACGGTTTGTGAAAAGCCTACCGAACCGCACCTCAAAAGGTTAAAAGGATCTTTCGGTGCACGAAGACATCCATTCATATGGGACTTTGGTATCCGAAGAATCGGATTTGATCTACTTGCCTTTTCGGATCTGCGAGACCACGCGGTGATCATGTTCTGACAAAAGTACATCAAGAGGAGCACAATTTTTGGGTGAAAAGTTAGTGTCGGTCTTCAAAGAAACAAGATTGCACTTGCACTTTCAACCACCGGCGGTATGTGTCTCTATCTGCGTGTTGTGCTCAAGTTCTATGGATGAGAACACAACTCACATATTATGGCTTTACTTTCGATAAAATACCTATGTATTGTGACTCTAAAAGTGCCATAGCCATATCATGCAATCCTGTTCATCACTCAAAGACTAATCATATCAGATTCCGCTATCACTTCATCAAAGAGTACGTCGAAAATAGTACTGTTGAATTATTTTTTGTGAAGACGGATTACCAACTCGCCGATCTATTTACTAAAGCCCTTCCAAAAGAAAGGTTTGACGATCTAGTTCGACGATTGGAATCTGCGGCCTAACCCCGAGGAGTTAGAACGTCTTCTCGAATCTTCTTGAAAATGATTTTTCCAAAAGCTCATTTGTAAATATTTTTGAAAACAAAATACAAAATTTAAAAACCAACAAAAGCAAAATACGAAAATATAAAACTTTCAAAAATAAAAAACAATAGAAAATCAAAAATCAAAAATATTTTTCTCACGACATGTCTCTCATATAATCGATATTATGTACGTTTCTAGAAATGTCATTCAACAATGATACTGGTATGTCTGGATGCTTGAGCGAGAGTTCTTTAATATGTTTTCTAAAACATGTCGTTTCTCAAAATTTCCTCATAAAATGGCTTTCGTATACTTGATCTGAAACCCGGACCAAAATGATGACTTTTGATTATTTTCAAATCAAAACTCGTGCTTTTAATGAAAATCACTAGTGTACGCTTGAGTGCACTACATTTAAAAATGGTGAGAAATCATCATCATCTTGAGTACCTTTTCAAGATTGTTCAAAAAGGTTTTCAAAATATTTTGTGCTCAAGATAACTCTCTCTAAAACCCTTTAATTGATTATGCTTTATTAAAGGGGGAGTATAAAACCTTAATGTTCCAAATTCATGCTTAAATCAAATCCGTTTGTCTCCCCACCAGTTTTTATAAATGTTTTTTAATCCGTTGATATAAAAAATATCACGATTATGCTATTTTTGAGGGGGAAGAGACGCGATTAAAATGTGATCAAAAGGTTTAATGATCGTTGTTTGAATCTCAAAATGAGCTCGACTCAGACGGAACCAATGAATTGACGGGAATCAAAGTCAGTAAATGTACCATCTCGAGAAACTTGTGATAGATATGCACCTTCATGGGTCTAACCTCCTTTTCAAGGAGTGTTTATAACTTCAAGATAGTTATTAGAGCTAGTTGTCACATAAAAACTGACAATGGAACTCTTTAACTAGGCAACGTAATCGTGTCTCGTGGGGAATTGTCTATCATAAGCCGATCAATTCAAAAAGTGCTAACTCCACCCTCTATGTGCAGATTTCTGTTAAAACACTTAAGCACATGTGAAGGGGAGTGTTTCTGAAAATATAAAACTCTCAGAGTGTTTCAAACATGTTTTCTATCATAAACACTCTGTGAGATTTTCAAGAAAAATTGTTTTATGGCAACAATAGGACAGTCATGGAGTTATAAGGTGACTAAGGATAGGAAATTCGTCCTATGATCCGCCAGAGCCGGAGGGATCTACACAAGGACATCACAAATAGTTAGTACTAGAAGTCCTTAGGAATGATTGAAAAAGGAGTAATGTGAGAAAAGAGAAAGAAGGGTTGAAGAATTAAAAGAAATGTAATGAAAAGGGTGAAAAAATAGCCCTCCATATTCAACCTTAGGCGGCGAAACCGGGTTCAATTCATACACTCTTTGGTTGTCACTAGATGACACCGGTATTGAAGACAAAGGCGTCATGGACCCGTGACGCCTCGCACTAAACCTTCCACCACTCAATTCCTCTCAAAAGGATTTGTTTCATTCTCACCGGGAACCCTACATAATTTATCGACTTTCTCTTAGAGATTGTTGGTATTGAAGAGGAGACCTCTCCTAGTCTCCTCGGAAAACCAAAATGCACTAATTGAGTCTAGAGCCACGAGATTCATCAAAAGATCTCATAGGAACACTTGACATGACATCGCTTGTTGTTCATCAATAAGGACACAAGTGATATATTATAGTCCTACGCAGATCTTAGCAATCGCGAATATTTATGAGAAGTTTCACAATTGTGATTCTTGGTGATTGAATGGAAATTCTGCCAGGTCGACATCAAGCGACCGACGGTGGTCACCGGTAATTCTTATGGATTACGCTTAGTGTGTCTCAAACGGTCTGATCGTGGGGTGATGCTTGGTATACCTCGGACTCTCATCCGAATAGATGTGCCCGGTATATCGCGTTGTCTCACTTGGGACTCGGTTCGAGAACGGCCTTTGTGAGAATTAGAGCGTGTTTTCACACTATGCCGTTAACACCCTCAAAATTCAAACTTGTAAGTGTCGAATCGCTTATTACTAACTTTGTTTTATGTTTTCTTCTTATGGAAGCTCGGGCGGATGGATCGTGCGGACTCTCCACATGCTCATACCAACAACACATGAAAGTTCTCATCAAAACTAAAGGCAACTCAAAGTTAAAGATGATTCTTCGTCAATGTCAAAGAATCTACAAAGTTTAAAGTCTAGAGAACTTCATCACAATGAAACATCAAAGTCAAAAGGAAGTGTGAGCATGGTGGAGAATGACGTGGAGATACCCAACGAAGTGGACAACGGTAGACAACCACATTAATTGATCACAAAGCATGAAGGAACAAAGAATTAAGACTATTCTTTATCTACACACAAAGTTCAAGCTCAAGAAAAGTAAAGACCTAATCAAGTGGAGCATCTTTTGAATGACCACCCCTTAGGGGGAGATTGTTAGCCTTAATAGTTTTATTAGAAGTGATGGTCATTCACGTTTAGGAACTTTGTAACGTGTGTTAGATATCGTGATAGAATAGTCAACGGGCTCGTGGATTGGACTAAGCTAAATGGCTAGGCGTTATGATAAGCTAGCCTTGTAAAAGTCCAAGTAATCCAATCCAACCCATGTCCAACCCACGAAGCCCATAGAAAGCCTTTTAAGGCATCAAGTCACTTGTACTATAAATACACCTCAAATGTGCCATTTGAGGTGTGTGCTTGAGTGTGTGTGTGTGTGTGTGTGTTTTCTTTGGAGCAATACAACATATTGTGTTCATCTTTCTCTCCTCACATATACACGGTTTTAACATCAAGTCACCATCTTTCCTTTCTTCTTATTCTTTCTAAGCATAACGTTTGTGTTTGTGTTGTTCGTGTTAACGTGGTATTTGTGTTGGGTTTGTGATAAGGTTGATAAAAGTAAGGTCCTACACCGCCGAAGACAAACCGCTTGAGTCAAACCGCTTAAGTCAAACCGCTAAAGACAAACCGCTTGAGTCAAACCGCTTATGTCAAACCGCTTACGTAAACCGCTTAAGTCAAACCGCTTCCGATACAACGAATCTAGACAAACCGCATCCAAGAACTTGACAAATCGCATCCTTGATCTGATCAAATCGCACCCAAATGACATCAAACCGCATACACGAAAATAGTACAAGACTCAAACCGCTTTCTTGAAACTCTTCAAAAATAAACTTTTCAATCAAAACACTATAACCAAGATGAATTAAGCCTTCAAACCAAAACCTAAGCACTTATGATGATTCTAAACACAAAAGTACTATCAAAATTCAAACTTTAACACTTTTAGGGTATAGAATTCGAACCAACAAAACACACAAATAACCAATCTTTATGATCTAACCATGGTTCTTGATACCAATTGTTGGATATTGCTTATTGTAACAAAAAACAATCAATTATATGGTTCGAATCTTAGAAAGAAACTTAGAGAGAGAAAGTGGGAGATGGGATCCTTTCTAGAGATAAAGTGAGAGAAAACAAAGAGAAGGTTAGATTAAGAAATGAACGTCCAACCCTACCTTGGGAGGTAGAGGGTATTTATAGTTTTATATGTCGCCTACGTGGGTGTGGATCGAGCATATAGTAGATAAAGACACGTCCGTCCTCAGCGGTGTTACTATACCTAACTAACTAACTAACTAATAGATAACGTAATATCTACGAGCTAACATATGCTAGAAAATTTTTGCGGTGACCGACACTTCACTATGGATTTTCTAAATCCTAACAGGAATAGGTAGTTCTTAGCTGGATCTAACTGGTTCTTGGCTAAAATAGCATTTTTTTAATTGGTTCTTACTGGTTCTTGGATGGAATATCCAGTTCTAACTGGTTCCTACTGTTTTAGGCTATTCCGGTCATTTTGACAGGTATTTCACTGAAAACGGACTTACGATTCAAAAGTTATGGCCGTTTGAAATTTTGACGTAAAAATTCAACTTTGGTCAAGCCGCAAGTGGTCAAAACGCAAATACTCAAACCGTAAAAGTCAAAACTCGGTTTTTGATCAAATTGCGGTGTTCAAATCGCATTGGTCAAATCACGAGGATTGTCAAACATTTGGAATACAAACCGCTTAAATCAAGCGCTTTTTATCAAATCGCTTCTTATCAAACTGCTTAACTCAAACCGCTTAGATCAAACCGCTGAAGACAAACCGCTTGAGTCAAACCACTTAAGTCAAACTGCTTATGTCAAACCGCTAAAAACAAACCGCTTATGTCAAACCGCTTACGTAAACGCATAAGTCAAACTGCTTCCGATACAACGAATCTAGACAAACCGCATCCAAGAACTTGACAAATCGCTACCTTGATCAGATCAAATCGCACCCAAATGACATCAAACCGCATACACGAAAATAGTACGAGACTCAAACCGCTTCCTTCAAAAATAGTGCAATATTCAAAGACATTGTGTAAAATTAACTAAAAATATTTTGTGGATATGCTTGATGAAATATTGTGTAAGATGCGGATATGCATTAACATGAAAGTTCGAATACGTATGAAGTTATAAGTACAACTTTTGATGACATGAGGATGATGATGATTAAGATGCAAATTAAACAATTTAAAGATGCAATCTATAATAAATTTATGATGATGATTCATGGTTGAATCAAGATTGGGAAAATAATAATTGTATATTTATTTAATCTATTAGCATCCATGCTAGAACATATCCTAGAATGACGTTCATGGTGCACGAAATATGCATATGTTGGAATAGCAACAACTCAACTAAAATGTATATAACTTTGACCGCACGGCCAACACAAGCCCACCGACACCCGAGACATAACCATGTTTTCGATAAGCTAGCATGACTTCCGTACCAAGTTCCAGAGGCGGAGCTACAGGGGGGTCACATGCCCCCTCACCCGAAAAATTTGTAGTGTAATTTTTTTGAGTTTTTGAAATATTTTTGTAATTTTCCCCCCTAGAAAAGTATCTGTAGTATCTAAATTGAAAGCCAAAATCAATTTTTAGGCATTTTTCAGAATGTGGGTCGATATTATTTGTTAGAATGGTGAAGAAAATGGAAGCCATGAAGGGGTATTTATCTGATAGCAAAGTAGTAAGCGAAGGAGAAAGAGTTCTTGTACAAAAAGGAGTAAAGCGGTTTTGTTTGTTTTGTAGTGAAATCTGATCACGTGGGACTAGGTTGACAAGTACAACAGGGTGTCATTTCTATAGATTTTATTTTATATACTCTTTGTATTAATTTATTTTGTGTGTAAATTGTTTTCTTACTTTTATTGAACATAGACTTTAATAAGTACTCATAAAATCACAATGTTACAAAAATATAGTAAATTTTCAAATATGGTACAAATCCGCTATAAAGGGTAAAGGTGTTCAATAAACCCTTTATAGCGGATTTTCCATATTGAAAATTACTATATTATTGTAACAATGTGATGTTGATACTTATAAACATTTTAAATGAGTTTTCACATTTAATGGTATATATATTTTAAAAAATCCGGTAAATGGGTGAAGGTGTTCAATATACCCTTTATAGCGGATTTTTACCGTATTTAAAACTTTTACTATATTCTTGTAACATTGTGATTCTATGAGCACCTCAACCCTCAACCCTAAACCCTAAACCCTGGAC
Organism: Chrysanthemum lavandulifolium; assembly: GCA_022545495.1. Classification (NCBI taxonomy): domain Eukaryota; kingdom Viridiplantae; phylum Streptophyta; class Magnoliopsida; order Asterales; family Asteraceae; genus Chrysanthemum; species Chrysanthemum lavandulifolium. Next base: position 283,775,772 of record CM040238.1, read on the forward strand.
CCTGAACCCTATAAAATGATTGGTATTGAGTCCATACAACGATAATAACACTTAATGTTAAACATAAATGCTAAATCCTAAGCCATAAATACTAAACACCGAATAATTCTCAAAATTAATAACTTTTACGGCAAAAGGGTTATATATTTTCCTGTTCGGAACCCTGGCCGTTTGAAGTTTTGACGTAAAAAGTCAACTTTGGTCAACCCGCAAGTGGTCAAAACGCAAATAGTCAAACCGCAAAAGTGAAAACTCAGTTTTTTTGATCAAATCGCATTGGTCAAATCGCAGGATTGTCAAGCGCTAGAATACAAACCGCCTAAATCAAAGCGCTTTTATCAAACCGCTTATCAAACCGCTTAACTCAAACCGCTTATCAAACCACTTAGATCAAACCATCAAGACAAACCGCAGGTCAAACCGCTTATGTCAAACCGCTTATGTCAAACCGCTTATGTCAAACCGGCTGGTCAAACCGCTTAAGTCAAACCACTTATGTCAAACCGCTTATGTCAAACCACTTACGTAAACCGCTAAAGTCAAACCGCTTAGATACAATGAATCTAGACAAACCGCATCCAAGAACTTGAAAAATCGCTTCCTTGATCGGATCAAATCGCACCAAATGACATCAAACCGCATACACGAAAATAGTACGAGACTCAAACCGCTTCCTTGAAATTCTTCAAAACTAAACTTTTCCAATCAAAACACTATAACCAAGATGAATTAAGCCTTGAACCAAAACCTAAGCACTTATGATGATTCTAAATACAAAAGTAATAACTAAATTCAAACTTTAACACTTTTAGGGTATAAATTCGAACCAACAAAACACACAAATAACCAATCTTTATAATCTTACCATGGCTCTTGATACCAATTGTTGGATATTAGTTATTGCAATGACAAATAATCAATTATATGGTTCGAATCTTAGCAAGAAACTTAGAGCGAAAGTGGGAGATGGGATCCTTTCTAGAGAGGGAAAATGAGAGAAAACAAAGAGAATGTTAGATTAAGAAATGAAGCGTCCAACCCTCTACCTTGGGAGGTAGAGGGTATTTATAGTTTTACATGTCGCCTCTGTTGGTGTGGATCGAGGAATCTGGTGGGTAAAGACTCATCCGTCCTCTACGGTGTTACTCTAACTCACAAACTAAATAATAGATAACGTAATATCTACGAGCAAACAAACGCTAGAGAATAGTTGTGGTGACCGACACTTCACTATGGATTTTCTAAATCCTAACAAGAATAGGCAGTTCTTAGCTGGATTTAACAGGTTCTTGGCCAAAATAGCATTTTCTTAACTGGTTCTAACTGGTTCTTACTGGTTCTTGGCTAGAATATCCAGTTCTTAAATAGTTCTAAATGGTTCCTACTGGTTCAGGTTGTTCCGGTCATTTTGACAGGTGTTTCGCTGAAAACAGACTTACGGTTCAAAAGTTATGGCCGTTTGAAGTTTTGACGTAAAAAGTCAACTTTGGACAAGCCGCAAGTGGTCAAAACGCAAATAGTCAACCCGTAAAAGTCAAAACTCAGTTTTTTTGATCAAATCGCAATTCAAATCGCATTGGTCAAATCGGAGGATTGTCGAACCGCTGGAATACAAACCGATTAAATCAAACTGCTTTTTAGCAAACCGCTTCCTATCAAACCGCTTTTTATCAAATCGCTGAAGACAAACCGCTTGAGTCAAATCACTTAAGTCAAACCGCTTATGTCAAACCACTAAAGACAAACCGCTGAGTCAAACCGCTCATGTCAAACCGCTTACGTAAACCGCTCGATACAACGAATCTAGACAAACCGCATCCAATAACTTGACAAATCGCTTCCTTGATCCGATCAAATCGCACCCAAATGACATCAAACCGCATACGAAAATAGTACGAGACTCAAACCGCTTCCTTGAAATTCTTCAAAACTAAACTTTTCCAATCCAAAACACTATAACCAAGATGAATTAAGCCTTGAAACCAAAACCTAAGCACTTATGATGATTCTAAACACAAAAGTAATAACTAAATTCAAACTTTAACACTTTTAGGGTATAGATTTGAACCAACAAAACACACAAATAACCAATCTTTATAATCTTACCATGGCTCTTGATACCAATTGTTGGATATTAGTTATTGCAATACACAAATAATCAATTATATGGTTGAATCTTAGCAAGAAACTTAGGCGAGAAAGTGGGAGATGGGATCCTTTCTAGAGAGGAAAATGAGAGAAAACAAAGAGAATGTTAGATTAAGAAATGAAACGTCCAACCCTCTACCTTGGGAGGTAGAGGTATTTATAGTTTACATAATACGCCTCTGTTGGTGTGGATCGAGGAATCACGATGGGTAAAGACTCATCAAGTCCTCTCGGTGTTACTCTAACTCACAAACTAAATAATAGATAACGTAATATCTACGAGCAAACAAACGCTAGAGAATAGTTGTGGTGACCGACACTTCACTATGGATTTTCTAAATCCTAACAAGAATAGGCAGTTCTTAGCTGGATTTAACAGGTTCTTGGCCAAAATAGCATTTTCTTAACCGGTTCTAACTGGTTCTTACTGGTTCTTGGCTAGAATATCCAGTTCTTAAATAGTTCTAAATGGTTCCTCTTGGTTGAGTTGTTCCGGTCATTTTGACGGTGTTTCACTGACAACAGACTTACGGTTCAAAGTTATGGCGTTTGAAGTTTTGACGTAAAAGTCAACTTTGGACAAGCATAAGTGGTCAAAACGCAAATAGTCAACCCGTAAAAGTCAAAACTCGGTTTTTTTGATCAAATCGCAATTCAAATCGCATTGGTCAAATCGGAGGATTGTCGAACCGCTGGAATACAAACCGATTAAATCAAACTGCTTTTTAGCAAACCGCTTCCTATCAAACCGCTTTTTATCAAATCGCTGAAGACAAACCGCTTGAGTCAAATCACTTAAGTCAAACCGCTTATGTCAAACCACTAAAGACAAACCGCTTGAGTCAAACCGCTCATGTCAAACCGCTTACGTAAACCGCTTCTGATACAACGAATCTAGACAAACCGCATCCAATAACTTGACAAATCGCTTCCTTGATCTGATCAAATCGCACCCAAATGACATCAAACCGCATACACGAAAATAGTACGAGACTCAAACCGCTTCCTTGAAATTCTTCAAAAACTAAACTTTTCCAATCCAAAACACTATAACCAAGATGAATTAAGCCTTCAAACCAAAACCTAAGCACTTATGATGATTCTAAACACAAAAGTAATAACTAAATTCAAACTTTAACACTTTTAGGGTATAGATTCGAACCAACAAAACACACAAATAACCAATCTTTATAATCTTACCATGGCTCTTGATACCAATTGTTGGATATTAGTTATTGCAATACACAAATAATCAATTATATGGTTCGAATCTTAGCAAGAAACTTAGAGCGAGAAAGTGGGAGATGGGATCCTTTCTAGAGAGGGAAAATGAGAGAAAAACAAAGAGAATGTTAGATTAAGAAATGAAACGTCCAACCCTCTACCTTGGGAGGTAGAGGGTATTTATAGTTTTACATGTCGCCCTCTGTTGGGGCATGGATCGAGAATACAGATGGGTAAAGACTCATCCGTCCTCTGCGGTGTTACTCAACTCACAAACTAAATAATAGATAACGTAATATCTACGAGCAAACAAATGCTAGACAATAGTTGTGGTGACCGACACTTCACTATGGATTTTCTAAATCCTAACGAGAATAAGCGTTCTTAATTTGGATTTAATGAGTTCTTGGCCAAAATAGCATTTTCTTAAGCGGTTCTAACTGGTTCTTCTTGGTTCTTGGCTGGAATATCCGGTTCTTAACTAGTTCTAATTGGTTCCTCTGAGTTCGGGTTGTTCCGATCATTTTGTGGTGTTTCACGAAAATAGACTTACGGTTCAAAAGTTATGGCCGTTTGAAGTTTTGGCGTAAAAAGTCAACTTTTGACAAGCCGCAAGTGGACAAAACGCAAATAGTGAACCCGTAAAAGTCAAAACTCGGTTTTTTATCAAATCGCAATTTCAAATCGCATTGGTCAAATCGGAGGATTGTCAAACCGCTGGAAAACAAACCGATTAAATCAAATTGCTTTTTAGCAAACCGCTTCCTATCAAACCGCTTTTTATCAAATCGCTGAAGACAAACCGCTTGAGTCAAATCACTTAAGTCAAACCGCTTATGTCAAACCACTAAAGACAAACCGCTTGAGTCAAACCGCTCATGTCAAACCGCTTACGTAAACCGCTTAAGTTAAACCGCTTCTGATACAACGAATCTAGACAAACCGCATCCAATAACTTGACAAATCGCTTCCTTGATCTGATCAAATCGCACCCAAATGACATCAAACCGCATACACGAAAATAGTACGAGACTCAAACCGCTTCCTTGAAATTCTTCAAAAACTAAACTTTTCCAATCCAAAACACTATAACCAAGATGAATTAAGCCTTCAAACCAAAACCTAAGCACTTATGATGATTCTAAACACAAAAGTAATAACTAAATTCAAACTTTAACACTTTTAGGGTATAGATTCGAACCAACAAAACACACAAATAACCAATCTTTATAATCTTACCATGGCTCTTGATACCAATTGTTGGATATTAGTTATTGCAATACACAAATAATCAATTATATGGTTCGAATCTTAGCAAGAAACTTAGGCGAGAAAGTGGGAGATGGGATCCTTTCTAGAGAGGAAAATGAGAGAAAACAAAGAGAATGTTAGATTAAGAAATGAAACGTCCAACCCTCTACCTTGGGAGGTAGAGGGTATTTATAGTTTTACATAATACGCCCTTTGTTGGGCTGTGGATCAGGAATACAGTGGGTAAAGACTCATCCGTCCTCTACGGTGTTACTCTAACTCACAAACTAAATAATAGATAACGTAATATCTACGAGCAAACAAATGCTAGACAATAGTTGTGGTGACCGACACTTCACTATGGATTTTCTAAATCCTAACAGGAATAGGCAGTTCTTAGCTGGATTTAACAGGTTCTTGGCCAAAATAGCATTTTCTTAACTGGTTCTAACTGGTTCTTACTGGTTCTTGGCTGGAATATCCAGTTCTTAACTAGTTCTAATTGGTTTCTATTGGTTCAGGTTGTTCCGGTCATTTTGACAGGTGTCTCGCTGAAAACAGACTTACGGCTCAAAAGTTATGGACGTTTGAAGTTTTGACGTAAAAAGTCAACTTTGGACAAGCCGCAAGTGGTCAAAACGCAAATAGTCAACCCGTAAAAGTCAAAACTCAGTTTTTTTGATCAAATCGCAATTTCAAATCGCATTGGTCAAATCGGAGTATTGTCAAACCGCTGGAAAACAAACCGATTAAATCAAACTGCTTTTTAGCAAACCGCTTCCTATCAAACCGCTTTTTATCAAATCGCTGAAGACAAACCGCTTGAGTCAAATCACTTAAGTCAAACCGCTTATGTCAAACCACTAAAGACAAACCGATTTGATGAGTCTGCTAATATATTTGGCGTCTGAGGTGTCTGATTCTGAAGATGAGGTTGTTGCTCACCCATTTGATGAGTGCTAATATATTTGGCGGTGGCGGAGTTTGAAGATAACTATGATGAATATGACGTCGATGACTATGCAAAGCGGTTCGTGATCTTCACGGGAATTTGGATAACTTTAATGCCATGTATGGCACAAAGTTTCAAGGTCTAGGAAGTAATCTTATTCGTTGTGTCATTTGTTATCATTTGAGTAGTGGTTTGTTTTCTTGTTTGAAAATAGGAAGTATCTTGTTATGTAAGCTCTATGCCTATGTAACGGGTGATATATGGGATTTCACTCATATACATTGTACTTAAACGTTTATTTGGTTAATATATTTACCAGGGTGCAGGATTACTCCCCTTTACCCTAAAGACAAACCGCTTGAGTCTAACCGCTTATGTAAACCGCTTAAGTCAAACCGCTTCTGATACAACGAATCTAGACAAACCGCATCCAATAACTTGACAAATCGCTTCCTTGATCTGATCAAATCGCACCCAAATGACATCAAACCGCATACACGAAAATAGTACGAGACTCAAACCGCTTCCTTGAAACTCTTCAAAATCTAAACTTTTCCAATCCAAAACACTATAACCAAGATGAATTAAGCCTTCCAAACCAAAACCTAAGCACTTATGATGATTCTAAACACAAAGTACTATCAAAATTCAAACTTTAACACTTTTAAGTTATAGAATTCGAACCAACAAAACACACAAATAAACAATCTTTATGATCTTACCATGGCTCTTGATACCAATTGTTGGATATTGGTTATTGTAACACACAAACAATCAATTATATGGTTCGAATCTTAGCAAGAAACTTAGAGAGAGAAAGTGGGAGATGGGATCCTTTCTAGAGAGAGAAAGTGAGAGAAAAACAAAGAGAATGTTAGATTAAGAAATGAAACGTCCAACCCTTTCCTTGGGAAGTAGAGGGTATTTATAGTTGTGGTGACTGACACTCCACTATGGATTTTCTAAATCCTAACATGAATAGGCAGTTCTTAGCTGGATTTAACTGGTTCTTGGCAAAAATAGCATTTTCTTAACTGGTTCAAAATGGTTCTTAGCTAGAATATCCGGTTCTTAACTAGTTCTAGCTGGTTCCGACTAGTTCAGGCTGTTCCGGTCATTTTGACAGGTATTTCAAAAAAAGATTCTGGTTCAAAAGTTATGGTCGTTTGAAGTTTTGGCGTAAAAGTCAACATTGGTAAGCGGGAAGTGGTCAAAGCGCAAATAGTCAAACCGTAAAATCAAAACTCGTTTTTTTATCAAATCACAATGTTGAAATCGCATTGGTCAAATCGCATGATTGTCAAACCATTTGGAATACAAATCGCTTAAATCAAACGCTTTTATCAAACCGATTCTTATCAAACAGCTTAACTCAAACCGCTTCTTATCAAACCGCTTAGATCAAGCTAACGAAGGCGACAAGTCAAACCACTTAAGTAAAACCGCTTATGTCAAGCGACTAAAGACAAACCGCTTGAGTCAAACCGCTTAAGTCAAACCGCTTATGTCAAACCGCTTACGTAAACCGCTTAAGTCAAACCGCTTAATTCAAACCGCTTCCGATAAAATGAATCTAGACAAACCGCATCCAAGAACTTGACAAATCGCTTCCTTGATCAGATCAAATCGTACCCAAATGACATCAAATCGCATACACGAAAATAGTACGAGACTCAATCCGCTTCCTTGAAACTCTTCAAAAACTAAACTTTTCCAATCCAAAACACTATAACCAAGATGAATTAAGCCTTCCAAACCAAAACCTAAGCACTTATGATGATTCTAAACACAAAAGTACTATCAAAATTTAAACTTTAACACTTTTAGTGTATAGAATTTGAACCAATAAAACACACAAATAACCAAGATTTATGATCTAACCATGGCTCTTGATACCAATTCTTGGATATTGGTTATTATAACACACAAACAATCAATTATATGGTTCGAATCTTAGCAAGAAACTTAGAGAGAGAAAGTGGGAGATGAGATCCTTTCTAGAGAGAGAAAGTGAGAGTAAACAAAGAGAATGTTAGATTAAGAAATGAAACATTCAACCCTCTACCATAAATCTAAACAAACCGCATCCAAGAACTTGACAAATCGCTTCCTTGATCATATCAAATCGCACCCAAATGACATCAAACCGCATACACGAAAATAGTACGAGACTCATACCGCTTCCTTGAAACTCTTCAAAAACTAAAGTTTTCCAATCCAAAACACTATAACAAAGATGAATTAAGCCTTCAAACCAAAACCTAAGCACTTATGATGATTCTAAACACAAAAGTACTATCAAAATTCAAACTTTAACACTTTTAGGGTATAGAATTCGAACCTACAAAATAACGTAATGTCTACGAGCTAACATATGCTAGACAATAGTTGTGGTGACCGACACTTCACTATGGAGTTTCTAAATCCTAACGAGAATAGGCGGGTTCTTAGCTGGATCTAACGGTTCTTGGCTAAAATAGCATTTTCTTAATCATTTCTAACTTGGTTCTAATGAAATATCCAGATTCTAACTGGTTCCTATATGTTCAGTATTCGGTCATTTGTGGTATTTATTTGAAAGCAGATTACTGTTCTGAAGTTATGGCCATTTGAAGTTTTGGCGTAAAAGTCAACTTTGTCGGGGCATAAGTGGTCCAAGCGCAAATAGTCAAACCGTAAAAGTCAAAACTCGACTTTTTGATCAAATCGCGGTGTTCAAATCGCATTGGTCAAATCGCGAGGATTGTCAAACCATTTGGAATACAATCCGCTTAAATCAAGCGCTTTTTATCAAACCGCTTATCAAACCGCTTAACTCAAACCGCTTCTTGTCAAACCGCTTAGATCAAACCGGCGAAGACAAACCGGCAGAGTCAAATGCTTAAGTCAAACCGCTTATGTCAAACCGCTAAAGACAAACCGCTTGAGTCAAACCGCTTGAGTCAAACCGCTTATGTCAAACCACTTACGTGAACCGCTTAAGTCAAACCGCTTCCGATACAATGAATCTAGACAAACCGCATCCAAGAACTTGACAAATCGCTTCCTTGATCAGTTCAAATCGTACCCAAATGACATCAAACCGCATGCACGAAAATAGTACGAGACTCAAACCGCTTCCTTGAAACTCTTCAAAAACTAAACTTTTCCAATCCAAAAGACTATAACAAAGATGAATTAAGCCTTCAAACCAAAACCTAGGGTTCCGCAAACATTGTTTACTAGACCCTTAACTAAATGATTCTTTCATCTTGAGACGACACGATTATTAACATAAATCGGGATCTAAAAATATAAGGCGGTTGTAATGGCCTTTAAGCCGACACGTGATGAGGAAAAAGATAGGTGGGGTGGGGTTGGGCACGTGAGCCGTGGGGTGTAGGTCGGTTATTTTGTTTGTTTTTTTTATCTAATTTTTTATTACAAATGTTTAAATGTGTAATTTTACTAAAGTTTTATATCTTTCTTTTTTTTCTCAAAACTTTTATTTTTATATAAGTTTAATGTAAATTAAATTTGTATAAAATAATTACTCCCTACGTTTCAATATTATAATCCATATTTTTTTTTAGAATGTATCAAAATAATTGCCTCTTTCCTTTCTAAGTAATAAAAAGATAATTTAAGTGGAGAATATTATATTTGAGTTGTTGAAAATTATAGTGGTATCACTTTTATAAAATTGTGTAATTTTTGTCTTCTGATAATAATTTTAAAGCGGAAAAAGTATTTAACTTGTGTGAGATTACTGTTGTTTGGTTTTTGTTTAGTGATATACTAGTGAATATTGATGTATAGTTGGTGTGACGGTGGTGATTTTAGTCACTAGTATACCCTAATCTAGTTGCTTTTGCCAAGAACTATAGTTATGCCAAATGGTACATTTGATCATAAATGTAAGAATAAAGTGTAATAAGAAGCTTTTAAGCCAAATTCATCTTTGTAACATCAACAATGAAATTGCGACCTTTCAAATAAGCATTGGCTAATCCATGTGTATGTCATGAAGTTACAAAGTTGTTGTACCGTGAACCAACTCCCTCTGACAAAATAGGCACAAGAAAATAGCAGGCGGACAACTTACAAAAACGAGACAATCCTTACGTAAGTAGTCATCCATAATATCAAACAAATCTTTTCGTCTTTGGTAAATTTACCAGGGCTATAGTCATCGTAATCCTCCTATACAACTATCGGTCCACTAGTACCAATAGGCTGCAGAAAGGAAGAAGCACTACACCTAGGAATCAACAACACGAAAACTTTGTTAAAAATTATCCCTTTCTTTAGCAGGCTTGGGACTAAAGAATGTTTGGGACAACAAACATCCATATCGTTTGTATTTTGGATACCCATATAACCATCGAAGGCTGTTGAAGTGACTAATTCCTAGAAATAAGGAAGCATTGTGAAAAGAAATTGTTGGAGTTATCATTTCTTCAACTTTCTCTTTTTCTACAAACTAACGTAGTAAGTCAATCAACTTTATCCCATAAACAAAATAATAAGTCACACATAAACAAAATAACAATTTACACAACTCATTTAAACCAACACAAACTCTCTCACACTCGGTCTTGTAGTCGACCGAGTCTTCTCATTTTTCTTTTAAATATGTGTCTAACGAGATGAACCTAATAGGTGAAAAGCGTGTCTTGGGCGCCAAGACCGGGCCGTCGTTACATTGTGTAAGCTTCTTTAGCTCTCAAAAAGGCATCGATTGGAAGGTGGCTTTTAACAGTTGTGCTATACTCGTATTATACTGTATATTAAAGGGCAATTTTTTGTTACTATTCAAAGCACTGTAGCATAACAGTGCTTTGAATAGTATTTTTTTTTTCTTTTTTACCATCCGACTCAACATTGCGAGTCGACTAATTTTAAGACGACTATCTTTTGAATAGTCTGGAGTCGTCGCAGGTGAACTTCCGTGGTCAATGAGAAAAAAAATTAAATTTGCGGTTATCGATATTTTGCATATTTAGTCCTTAATAATAAAAATGTTTTTATTATAATCATTTCATTTCAAATTCAGATTAACACAACATTCTTGCAGCAACGCGCGGGTACCCCTCTCATTTATTTAATTCACAGAAATAAGCTTAGGTTAGTAATACTTCAAGAGTCATCACAATCAAAGTACGACTTAAAAGTAACGTTTTATATTTTTATACCGTTTAAAACATCACATACACTATTCACGAAATAAATTTATCTATTTTAAAGCTTAGAAACACACTAGTAAATAGTAGTAATTCAGTATTTTCATTGTCGCAACTAAAAATGTTAATAAAATGCAATTTTTATATCATACATCAATAAAAACATTTTGATTAGACAAAAATTCACTAGGATATAAACCAATATGAAAGTTAAACAACTATTTTGAAACAGAAATAATATACATTTGAAAAAAAGCTATAAATTCATAACGTATTTTACAAAAAAAAAACTCATTATGCTTTTTCTACTTCACTTATTGTCATAATACATAACCGTTTTCATTTTATTTGGTTATTTTCTGTTCGTTTTTATCCGTTTTTGTAAATCGTCCATTTTTATCCGTTTTCATTTTAATCTGTCCGGATAAAAACAGATAAAAACCGTTTTGACGTGGATAATAAAAACTTCTTGAAATATTCAAGTGCCTCTCCTTTTTCTTTTAGGGCAAAATTCCACATAAACCGTGAGAAATCATCAATTAAAACGAACACGTACCTGTTTCCCGCTATGGATGATGGAGAAATCGGTCCACATAGGTCAGCATGTATTAGTTGAAAAACACGTGTTGCCCTAATTTTTGCTGCTTTTGGAAACGCCTTCTTGGTTTGTTTACCTACCAAGCATGATTCACACAACTTGTTCTCTTGATGAATTAGTGGCAAATTTTTAACCATGCCCTTCCTTGCCATTAATTCCATTGTCTCGAAATTAATGTGACCCATCCTAGCATGCCACAACCAAGCATCATCTTCCATCTTCGCTTTAAGACATACCGGACTTCCGACTTGGAGCTTTATTTGGTAGAGCCTATTACTCGTTCTAGGAACCTTCATCAAAAGCTTGCCTTCCGAGTCACGCATGGTGAGACAATTACCTCTCATACGAATGTCACATCCGCCTTCGGTAGCTTGCCCAAGACTAATAATGTTGCTTTTTAGCTCGGGTAGGTAATATACTCCAGTGAGCAATCGTTGCTCGCCTGCTTTTCCCTTCAATGATTATCGAACCCTTCCCTTTATCTCGATGTAGGAGTTATCACCAAACTTCACTCTGCCGGAGATATTCTCATTCAACTTCGAAAAGTATTCTCGGATCCCCGTCATGTGATTGCTTGCCCCATTATCTAAATACCTAGTGTCCTTCTCGTATGGTTTAGTATTTAATTGGTTTGGGATAATCTTCTCTTCATTCAAGAATACGACTTCTTGAACGCTCTTCATCATAAAGAGTGTCAGGTCATCATCATCCTCCTTTTTCAGAAGGTTTGCTTCATGCTTTTGCTTATGTTCACGTCGTTCGGGGCAGTCAGAAGCAAAGTGACCATATTCATGCTTTTGGTCCGTATTGATCCCGGTGCTGTTTTGGTTTCCTCGGTTGTGGTTATTGGCTCGACCACTACCACGAGATTTGTTTTGACCTTTGCCGTTGCCACCAGTGGAGTTTCTTGCTCGACCTTTCTCAGCCGACTTGTTCTTATCGATCTTTCACCCTTCCGAACATCAACTTGCCTTGATCTTGGTGTGGTGTCGACACCCTTCATTCTACCTTCGAATGCCTTGATGCGCCAATAGCTTCTTGAAAAGTCATGGTGTTCAAGTCGACAACTGTTCTATTGAGGCAACAATTGCAACAAACTTATACGAAATACGGATGCAAGCAACTTCTTAACTAGTTTCTTGTCTGCATATGCTGTTCCCAAGTTGTTAACTTCAGTTACAATTTTGCCCATCCTGGCCGAGAAGTTGTCGACTGATTCGTTTGGCTTCCTCTTTAGGGCTTCAAATTCCGTCTCCAAGGTCTGCAATCTTGCTTCTCGAACACGATCAACACCCACGTACCTGGTTTTTAAAGCACCCCAGGTTTCTTTGGTTGTGTTGAATTGTGATACTTGAAACACAAGTTCCTCTCGATCGCTTGGAAAAGTAATGCTACTGCCATATGATCCTTCTTCTCTTCGACTGGTGTTCCTTCCTGTGGTTCCAGCACCTCGAGTATTCCATGGACTCGGAATACAGCTTTAACTCTAATTGCCCAGATGTTATAATTTGTTGCTGTTAACATTGGACATTGAAGAGCAGCCACAGTATCACAGACGGTGGGTTGTCATTGGTTTCACCTCCACTATCTTTTCCGATATCGCCTTTTGCTTGTGCGTAACGGGTGAGGCGGTTGTTCTCCTTCCGATCCTTCGGTTCTTGAACCGGCTCTTGATACCAATTCAAGATCACGGTTAATAATCACGAATCAAGAACACACAAAAGTCTGGAATATGCTCTCCAATTAACAAAGAAAATAAGCTTAAAACTTTGATGTCTACACACCTCTACCACAAGCTCGGTAGGTTATGTATTTATAGAGATTGATACATGCTCACCAATCCTTATCAAATTACAATTCTAATTCCATAAGATAATTCTAATCAGACTACAATTATGGAATCCTAGCTCGGGTCAGTAAATTAGACCAACAGTGTTTTGTATAAAACGCTGGCTCAAAAGACAGGTTCATAATTACAAAGCTTATGGAAAAATAGCATATTTGTGTTGCAACTCTGTCAGCAACCCCCCGCCTTTTTAATTACTTCTGGGGCACCTGTAAGCTCCGTTCCGTCGACATCTGAGACATGTAAATACTGTTGCAAAGTTCCAGCTTCAGTCATAAAATAAGAAACCCGTAAATACAGTTGTTGAGTTCCAGCTTCAGTCATAAAATAAGAACCCCGATACCAACTTGCTTCCTTTTATAACAAACAAACGTAGGTTCAAGAACTTACACACGACACCTCTTGATCAGCCATGAAAACGTTTCCATGTGTTTCACCTTAGAAATCCTCATAGTTAGTTTCAAAATACTAAGAAATCCTCATAATTTGTTTCAAAAAACTAATAATACATAAACAAAAAATGTACTTATTTATGGGCCATCTAATTTTATGCACATAATGTACCTCGTGTTTGATTGATCTATTTGTTACTTATAACATCTAACTATAAAGATGAACCCAGATATAATATATTAGTAACAGTTTCTCTGATGGGTCAAAAAGTCACAAAAACTACCCGTTTAGACCCATTAAGAACCCACCCATCTTGTCACCTCTAATTAATAGCATACCTTCGCGAGTGAGTCCTCAATGGCTTCACCGATCATTTCTCACTTCCACCTTTGTTAAAAATCATGAGGTATTTACATACAAAAATTTGCATCATTTGTCTAATTGTAAACTACTCATTATTGAGAAGGGCAGCATCTTTCTTTTTCCTTTTTTTTAAATTTTAAAAAAGCAGCTTATCAGAATAGCTAAGTATTATGGGTTCTAAATGTTAACCAGTATGTGTATAAATCACAAACATACCTCTATATTTCTTTTCTTTGTTTGTACTGTCCATTTGCAAGCGAGCCCACGCCAAGTTCCCCAATAACCTAATTGTTGCAAGAGACACGGCGTGAAATGAAATTATGATAGGCGTGCTAAGCGAATCTAATTTTTATAGTGATTGTACATTTATACCTTGAATACTAGTCTCTGAGAATTTGAATCTTCTTCCCTTGTGATCTAGTAAGCTTCAAGCGATTTCCATCTACGCCATACCTTCCTCGATATTCTTAAGCTTTGATTGAAGCAATTCTATCTGCTCCTCGACCCGTCTTAATCTCTAAAAACGCACACAAAAACATTCGTTTATTAATAATCTTCGTAAATAACAGATCTTAAATATCCCATGTTGAGTATAAAAAGGTAAAAATAACGTGAACGTTGACGTTTGTACCGGTAAAAAGATGTTGATAAATCACATAGTACTTCGTATTTTGTTTTTTAGAAATAACTAACCTTAGCATCTACTTCGTATTTTGTTTTTATGTTTTGTTTTGCTTGTTGTAGTAGCTGAGACATGAAGAAATTTTTCCATTCTTTCATCTCCATCCGACACCCTTCTTGTAGTGATTTCCACTATAAAAAATAAAATTTCACTAAGTTATATACAATAACGGGATCAAATAGCGTAAGTTATCACAAATCCTATGAAAACTTCATAAAGATAGAGTGAAAATGACCACTAATAATGTTAGCCTTATTTTAGAAATAAAGGGAAGTATCCCATTAGCAGCTGCCTTTACACTTTATGTAAGTGCTTATTGTGTCTCATAAACATAAACATAGAACATTTTAGATGATGAAGCATACCCGCATGTGATTAATATTAAAGTAGGTTAGCAAACATATAGATTATATATAAGCATACAACCTATAAGTTATAAATTGACATAAAAAATGAAAATAAGTATATTGATTCATACATTTGTAATCTAAAATTATTTTCAATCACATAAACACGCATGTGCATATATCATTTTAAATTGGTTTTATCATCAGCCCATCACCCATCATATACTTTAATTGAAGATGTACAACATAATTCAAGTTCTGCCTAAATTAATTTAGGAAATGTCCATCATAACATCTTATATACCTTCGTTCATATCAGTCGGTAGAAGAACAAATAACGTTGGTTGTTTTGGCTTTTAGCCTATACAACTAAATTAATTAATAAGTTTCACTTTTAAAGTAACATTTATGTGTGTAAGAAAAACATTTGTAAAGAACCCTTTTGACATGTAAAAAGTAACTATTGTGAAACTTAAAAGACAAAACTACAAATAAAGTACACTATATAAAGATATGATAAAACATACACGAATTCAGCAGTTTAAGGAGCAAAGGATCGAAGTTACAACCATGAAGACACAGCTGCTGGGTTTGATACCATGGAGACACAGCTTTATTCATCTTTATTAGTTCATACATAACAGATGAAATTGCGTTATGGTTAAGAAGCAATTTATGGATCTTTATTCATCTGTCATATGTTAATAGTATGAAGACACAGCTGCTGGGTTTGATTGATACCATGGAGAAGACGAATAAAGATGACAGACGCTTCGAGTTGAACCGATCTTTAACAGCGAATAAATGGCCACGTGTTGGGCTAGGTACAGAAATTATTATTTTAAATTGTGTTGGGCAACGGCCCTTCGTGCGGCCTTGTATTATAAAGAGATAATAAAAAATAAAATCTTAATTACGTTTTGACCAAGTAAACACATTTAATACCACACAATATATAATTACCGCTAGCTTTTTTTTAACTTTTTGAACATATATAATAAATAACCGCTAGCTCGTTCGACACAAAACAACACTAAACATCCAATGGGACAAGAAGTGACTGCTGGACCTCGAGTACCACCTGAGATCTTTGATGACGATGCATGTCGTAAAACGACGGGTAAAGGAAACTTACGTTGATACTTTCATTTCTTGTTATCCCTATTAATTTTTCATGGTTTACTAATACTCTACATGTCATAATTTTGTTAGCGCTGAATGTGGGGGGCATTTTTTTTTTTTTTTTTTTACTATAGGAACAAAAAGTAAGATTGAAATGGTAAATCGAGTATTTTTACTTAGAAATGATCATGATTTATAAAGTTTGAGAGTATTGAATGTTGAATTCTAGCATGTGGGTAGGAGACAACTTGAATTTTGGTTGGGAGCACTTTCGAAAGATGGTCAAAATTCGAAAAAAATTACACTAAAATCTTATCTTTTTCTGCTTTTCCACTATATAGGTCCGCCCGTGCCTGCATGGGGACATGAAATTAAAATGTTTTGATGTGTTTTAATCTTATAGGGTCTGTTTGGACTACACGTGCACATATAATAACTGCTGTTATAGGCTCAAGCGTTTTGTTGGCTCCATGGGTACTAGCACAACTGGGATGGATTGCTGGGCTAGCTGTGCTTTTTCTCTTCTCATTCATCATAACTTATTATACTTCATGGGTTCTTACCATGTGTTATCGCTGTGGCGATCCTGTTGCTGAAAAAAGGAATTATACATACATGGATGCTGTTAAAAACATTCTTGGTAATTTCTTTTGTACAGCTTTGTTTTAGGAGATATGTCTTTTATCGTTTAATGATAAATATGTTTCTTGCATTATTAGGTGGAACTCAAGTCAAGTTATGTGGTTTCATTCACTACCTCAATCTTGTTGGCGTAGCAATTGGTTATAGCGTTACGGCCTCGATTAGTATGATGTAAGTTGGTTATATTTGTGTGATTTTGAATAGACGTGGCAATTGTTGTCAAAACTTATAAAAGAAAGGGTTGAACTTGTCACACACAAAGAATAAAGGGCTAAAATAAAACCTCATTAGCCCTTAATAATGCAAAGAAAAGTTATATCTGTTTTCATTAAAAAAAAAAAAAAAAAAAGTCTTCACATAATATCTTTCTCTACAAAACCTTAAATCTGGAGGTGTCTCCATCTTGAGAAAATTATATAATTGTTTCTAAACTCAGTGGGATGAGAGAGAAAATGGGTTTTGTTATCGAATCTCATAAGGGTAAAGTTTTTGTTCTTGGTTTGTTCGTTAGATATATGATGATTTTGGCCCTGTTTTGCTAACACATAAGCCGATTTGGGCTTATTTTTGAAAAGCTCCGATTTTGTGGCTTATTCTGAGACTTGTCGGAGAGGATTCATATCATAATAAACTTATATAAGTCGACAAGTATCAAAATAAGCCACAAAATCGAAGCTTATAAAAAATAAGCTTATGATAAATAAGCTTAGCCGAACAGGGCCTAAAAGTGGACAATTCTCAAAATAAGCCATAAAATTAAGGCTAATAAACAACCTTATGCTAGTAAGGGGATGTTATTATTATTATTATTATTTTTGTTGGTGTGCAGGGCAATCCAAAAATCAATTTGCTTCCAGAGGAAAGTACATAATAATGCATGTAGAGTTACAGGAACGCCATATGTGCTCTTGTTTGGCATTCTGCAAATATTCCTTTCTCAATTCACAAATCTCCACCAACCATCATGGCTTTCAATGACTTCAGCTGCTATGTCGATTACCTATTCCACTATTGGTCTTGGGCTCTCCATTTCAAAAGTTGCTGGTGAGTGTTGTCTAGAATTTGTAGTTTTAGTCATGTTTAACATATTATAATTTAACATCATTGTTGTAATAACAGCGAATGGAAAGATTAAGGGAAGCCTAGTTGGTATAATTAGCAGTGAAACGCTGACTCAAACTCAGATAATATGGAGAGTTTCTCAAGCACTCGGAGCGATTGCTTTTGCTTATTCTTATTCTCTTGTTCTTATTGAAATCCAGGTAAAAAAATAAAATAATAATTACTTTTTCATCAATTCGAAATGAAAAGGTCGTTGAGGTTTTAAACTCTACAGGATACAATCAAATCGCCACCAGCGGACCACAAAACTATGAAAAGGAAACCTTGATAAGTGTAGCAACCACTGCTGTCTTCTACATGCTCAGTGGATGCTTTGGCTATCTGCATTCGGTGAGATGGCACCTGCGAACCTCCTCACGGTTTTGGATTCTATAACCCTTATTGGCTTATTGATATTGCTAATGGCGCCATCATCATCCACCTTGTCGGAGCCTACCAAGTATACTGCCAACCGTTATTCGCCTTTGTTGAAAACACAGCCCCTAAATATTTCCCTGAAAGCAAGTTCATCAACAACAATATCGACATACCAATCCCCTTTGGCGGATTCGAGCCCTACAAACTTAACATGTTCAAAATAGTATGGCGAACGCTCTTTGTGTGCCTCACAACCATAGCTTCAATGTTTATGCCTTATTATGACGACGTTGTTGGGTTTCTTGGACCCATCGGTCTATATCCATTGGCAGTTTATTTCCCCGTGAAAATGTACTTAGTTCAAAACAAAATACGTAAATGGAGTTGGAGGTGGACCTTACTACAAATAATGAGCATCGCGTTTCTCATTATATCGCTTTTAGTTGCAGCTGGGTCACTTGCAGGAGTAGTTGCTGACATTAAGCTCGACAAGCCCTTCAAGATAGTTTATTATAGTTTATTAGGTTTGTAACCGAAAGATCGATGATCTGTTTTAGGAATTATAAGTATTAATTTTTCATGTTTTCGACAAGCCATTCAACATGTTCTATTATTTTTTAAAGGAATAATAGGTGCTAAGTCAACAATACTATAAACAATTATACTTGTACATATTATTATAATAAACGTCCATGCATCATCTTCTCCAATAATTGCAGTCAATGCCATCCACTTGAGTAATAAATGTTCATTCCGTGAACACCTAACGATTGATCAATCGGGCAAAACCAATAGGATAGTAATTTGTGTGCATATGTGTTAATTCATGTACATCAAACGGGATCCTTAGTGAGACATCTATCCGTTGCGTTTACTCGTATAATAATAGTTATTAAATCATTCATGTTTCTTTGTATTCCATAGTGAAAGTAGTTGGTTTGGCACACAATAAGAGTTGGTGTAATTATGTTAAAGAAGATAAGGGTAATATAGTTATTTCAGTTATTATTTTAATTATAAGCCGATCATATTGGTGAAGTCAGAAAAAAATTAAAAGTTTGTTGGTGAATAAGGTAATAAAAGAAGTTTGTTATCTAAAAAAAATGAAGAAAGTGCGTTTCTAATTATTGGACTTAACCCAAATTTTTATTAGTTCAAAAATAATGTAAATTTTACGGTCATGTTTTCAACTTGACTTACTATAGCCCATACAATCAAAATTCAAAAATCATAAGAAAAATCTTTTCCTTAGCATAATTTATCTTACATAGATAGTAAACTCAAATTTTAGCAGTTGGCCACTTGAGACACCATATAAACGAAAAATGGCAACCCAACCACTCTAAACATCTAACTAAACTGATATACATTTGCTTCGAAAGTAACTATGCGTCCTTATTTGACTTGTACACATATCCATGCTTGGCTGCAATTAAGAAAAGACTTTCACATCACTCACCCCTGCACAAGATGTTTAACAACCTTTAAGAGCACTCAAACAATTAGCCTAGGATGGATAATGAAAAAAAAATAAGCCAATTGCTAATAAAACTCAAAAAAATAAAGAAGATGTTAACAACCTTTAACGGGTCAAAATGGGTAAAATAAAACTGAGAAGAATAAAGAAGCATGTCTATTGGGTACCAACAGATTTTTCAGGTACCAACATGCTTATTTTTAAGTACTTGCTGTTTGTTCCTTAAAAAAAACAGCGTTCAATATAGTATGGGATTCCGTATGTGTTTTATAAGCATTGAATAATTGCACATAAGCAGACTTTAATAAGGAATCCAAACACCCTCTTACATAATTGTTTTCAACTAAAAAATGCTCATATGCTCTAGAAAGTGCTTAGATATTCTCTATAATAAGTAATACAAAACCTACACTAATTACATAAAGATTAAATTGCATAAATCGTCCTTAAGGTTTGGCCAATATGCAGGTTTCATCCCAAATAGTTTGAAAGTGTAGTGATCGTCCCTTTTTGAAACCTTTTTAAAGATCATCTAAACTCTATCAATCAAAGCATAATTATTAAAATACTTCACAACTTCCATTTCAACAGTAAAATCTGGATCTTGTTCTTTTTCATCTTGTCTTGTTCTCTTTTGTTACTAATCAGTCATTGTGGTCTTATATTTAGCTTTCAAAGATGCAAGCATTAGTGGACATGACAAATAAATTATAATAACCAGAGAATCTTTCCCTTCTAGCCAACATAATTTTGGTAGTACAAAGTTAATTAGTCTACGGAGAGTAGAGATCGAAAAAGGGATATAATGTTCGTTTGAGTCGAACATAAAGGAAAAGTAAGTTTGGTGTAACAAAAGTAATGAGCATTCCACCATCTTTACCATATGCATATGATAAACTATTTACCATTGTAAATTCCACTCGCCTGCAGGCATGGTGCATGAACATTCTTATAAATAACTAGGAATCATATTCGAGTTTTAAAACCATATATTGGCATCAATATATAATGATTTTTGTAATTCAATGGGCGACGAAGGAGCAAATACCATGAGTAAGTTTAACATTCCTAATTCAGTGTCGGAAAAAATGGATTTATGTGAAATAAGTCAGAACCAAATTAGTTTAGAAACAAAAAAATAAGCTTAATTATTAAAACCACCTTAAATGCAGATATGCTGTTTAACTTAACAACTAGTAATATGTCATCAAAATGAGCATTTTTCCCCCTGGAAACAGATATGTTGGGATTTAGAACCAGTTAACCATTAACCTCTACGAGTACGCAGCGGATAAGGATCTAGTAATCGCAATTAAGTTAAACACGTAATTAATAAACAATTAATTAATACAATAATTAATTAATAAAAGGGATAAAAGAAACTCTAACCTTGCTTGGCAATTGATCTTAAGTAACAGACAATAAAAATCAGTACGAAACTCAGCACCTAAAATAGATGCCTCTACGAGTATCACACACAAACACTTAAACCAAGTACGTTCGATTAGACGCTAGTCGAGAACGTATACCAATCAACCCCTTGAATTACTTGAATACTACGAACAAGAATACCCCAAGAAACAAGTCTTTATTTTTGTCCGAGAACCAAACTGTCATTATACCCGATATCGGACAAGTCATGTCCGATATATTATACCCTTTTTTCCAATATGTGTCACGTACAAAAAAAAATCAGAAAATCTTGTTACTAAACTATATTCAACTAGGAACTTGTAACAATAAGCCAATCAAAATCTAAGACTACTTGGATAAAAAGTATTGATGCAAGCTTAGGATTTAACCAATCAAACTTAACCTTTTTCAAATTTAAAGAAATCTGATTGGGTAAAGAACTAGGTGGATCGATCATGAAAGTATTCTGAATTTAGGGATAGTATATATCATCGCATGTATGTAAGAGATGTGTTTGTTTATATATTTTACAAACCAACCCAAGTCTTGGGTTAAGACTTGGTCGACAAGAAACAAACCCAAACACCCTCTAGAACCTGATCGTTAGACAAGCTAGGCCCAAGGCTATCCAACTAAACCGACCCACATTAGAACTTGAACAAGCCCATGGATCGTATAATAGATCGGGTAAACATGCATGCATAACGGGTATTACGTATTCAAATGTAAATAACGTTCAACACGCACTCGTGTTTATCGTGTGTGCCCCCATAGGCTCACACACTTCTAGTCGTTACGTGTTTATAACTCCTACAAACCAACAGCTCCCACTTGGGAGTTGGTGTGTCGAATGGCACACAAAACTAACGACGAAACGCTTAACAAACGCTCTCACTCGCTTTTTAACTAAAAGTGTCGAGAGAATAGTTTCGTAAAGTTTCTCGAGAGCATGGTCATTCAATGTCTTGCTCTAATCATCCTTTGTTATAAATACCGTTAAACCATGGATTATGGATCTCAAATCATTCCATATAGTTTAACCATTTAGAATCTCGTTATAGAATTTAATTAGATATACCAAATGTAATCAAGTATCATCTTGCATTACCCTTTGGGTTGGCGAACAATTATCTTATTAATTCGGAGGCGTCATGGTATCTTTCTGCACATATCAAGTGGAGTAACAAATCCTTTATTGACTACAAGTGTTGTGGATCTTGCTTCACATCACTCCGAAATATAGCTTTTATAACTACCTTATTCGGATAGCGTTTTGCGTATACTTACAAAAATGATATCCACACATAATGAACTTGCTTGTATCTCAAGTCTAAGGATGAAGATAACAAACCATTTTCAATATTTTACTTATGACAAGGATCCAAAAGTAAATGTTTGAAAGTTGGGGAATCCAATATGCATCTCTAGTGAATACATATGAGTTTGGCGGGAACAATCCAAATTCTCGTTAGAATATAACCAACACTCACATTTGCCCTACATAACAATATTCCCATATTGTTAACCGACAATGGACATATTTAGAATAATAAAATCATTCAAGGATTAAACATGCAAATATAGGATAACAATTATTATATGAATGAATAACAAATACCAAGTATCTTTATTCATCATAAAGTAAAAATTGTCTATCAATCCCAATTATCCAAATACTAAAACAGATATGCATGAAACTCATTTAGTAAGTTGAACCCTAATGTTTCCAACATTCTCAACCTTTCTTTAAAAGAAAAACTAAATAGTTATCTGAGTAAACTTTCTGAATACTTATTTCAAATATCACATATAGTGAGTGATTTGAAATATAAGATGAGTGTCTTATCTCATATGCTCATACTATTGCAAGAATTATAGTATGGAGATGTCGTCTTACCTTGCATGAGGTATTAGAAATCAGCGACATACTGACAGTCATCTTTGCAGTTTCTAAAAGTGTAAAGTATTCTCATTCTTTAATGTGTAATGCAACAATACTCTATGTTGTGCATAACTAGTTTGCAGAATCATCATAAAAGATGAAATCCTACTACAACTAGTATTAATAATCCTCTAGCATCATTTGTACTTATACAACACTATGCTTTATAATTCGTAAACATCTATATTAACAATAATCTAAACTTCTCAATTAGATATTGTTGTTGTCAGCTCATTTTGTTCTTATACAAAAGCAACAACTAGTCTTATACACAATATAATATATATACATGATAAATCCTTAGTTAGAACAACATAAGGTTTTCATCCATGTAATAAATTATTCCAAGTGAAATATACCATTTAAGACTTGCTTGAATGATATATTGCATTTGTGTTAGACTTAATTTTCAGCATTTGTTTATTCCAGATAAACATCTATTCCGAGGTTGTTTGTTTTATTCCCTAAATTCCAAGTGAAGTTTCATTCCAAGCTTAAGGATCAATATCTAGCTTAAATAGAATGATATCTTCAACATGTAAATTTTAAGTAAAAACACATTGCTCCCACTCAATGTACTCAAGAGTTGTCTTAATTTAATCAGAATCATATTGTAATAAAATTCAAGATCTCAGCTCCTAGATGCATGATTCAATCCAAAATATGGATTGCTCAAATTTTGTATACTACATAAAGATAATATAGATTCATAACCCTTTTGATTACACATCGTCCTTGCAAAAGGTAATCATAAAGAAAGAGTCATAAAATCTAATTGTCATACAAATCACATGTATGACAATTAAATATCTTTATATAATTAATGCATGTATTATATAAGAAAATTTAATCACAGTCAATTGCTTAAGTATGATTAAAAACTTCTGATAAAATGCCAAACATTAATATATATAAAATTTCGTCCTTTTGAGTTTTTCTTCAAAAGAAACTCATTCCAACCTCATAGATTAACTGTTAGGCGAAATAACAATCAAGCTAAAAAGTCGATTTGCCTTTTAAGGATTGCATCTTATCATTCATAGTTCTAAAACATTTATAAGATTCAAGATGTGATAATATATTTTAGTAGTTAGCTGATTTACAAAAATCTTCTAACTTATATCCCTCAGCATTGATATAAAATATCACTCTAGTGATGAGGCATCCTTTCGGATTTATGAATGAGAGTAATCATTATACTTCGGTCGACATTTTCATGTTTAACCTTAGTATGACATTAATAAGTGCATTTAAGAAGGTTAACTATTTTGTTCTCAAATAACTTTGAGATTTGTATATACTCTCACTTACTTTTGTAAGTAGAGACAATTCTCTAAATACTAAGTATTTAAGCAACAATAAATTGTTCTTTATGGAGAACCACAAATACATTTTAAGTTCTCATCTCAAGATTTGTTAATAAAATGCTTCATAAGATTTTAACAAATTCAGAACTTAAATCAAGACATAATGGAATTCTTTCCAACAACTCAAATTAGGGTTTATAGAAAAACTCTACTTTAGTATCACTCTTAAACCAAAAGTTCTAGTAATAGTTTTATGTTTCGTCAAGCTAGGAAGAACACCAAAACTACAATCTTCAAGCTAGGAAGTGTAGAAAAATCACAAATCCTAAAGGGTTTATGATTCAATTGGTTTGAGTGGTAAAACCTCAAATCCCTAATGAATTAGGGTTTTCAGTTATAGGTTGTCTTGAATACCTTCTAGGTTTGAACTCTATTGAGTGTATCCATGATGTACGCAATTTTCTAACCTTGATACGTTTTGGAGGTAGAACAATTAAAGCTATCAAGAACCAAACCTTATGAATAAGGTTTGATCCAACACATTAGACATACCATAATGAAGTGGTATCCTATGAGTTATTAGAATTGTGAAACTATATCAGAATTCTATAGATAACTTAATTCTCTTTGGACCAGATACTTGTCAGTTGGGTCGGGCCAAATTTCATATAAAGTATTTACGAACCAAGTGCATGCAATAATGTATATTCATTGAACAATACAAGTACCTTATGTTCACGTGTTCACAAGAAGACAGAACTATTCAAGGATTATAAGTTCATGTGTTAACAAGAAAACAGAACATTTCAATAATACATTATAAGTCTTTGAATAATTCAAAGGCCTTATGTTTATGTGTTAACTAGAAGACATAACACTTTTACTATATATACTTTATGTTATAAGTCATTTGACTAATTCAAGGACTTTATAATTATGTCTTAACATGTAAGCATAGTTATACTAACAAAATTAATCATGAACGCAAACTCTTGAGTTCTATAGTAATTTCAAGTTAATTTTATACTTCAGAATTATGATCATTATCATATAACCATAATTATGCTGACTAAAATATGTAGTCAAATGTTGAAGTATCTTTACACTATATCATGACATATGAATGTAGTAGGGCAACAAACATCTAGCGTGTTCAAGTCCTAGTAGAATCATTATTAGAATGTAGTAGGGCAATAAACATCTCACGTGTTTAAGTCCTAGTAGAATTCTTATTTTACATGTAGTAGGGCATTAAACATCTAATGTGTTTAAGTCCTAGAAGAATTATTAGTTTTCTTTACCTTGCGGTCAAGAGATACCAATAATATTGTTGTTCCTTGCACACACTTTGAGATTTCTCCCACTTGTGAAAGGTACAACATCATATTATGAAAACAAACAACACGTGATTGATTGTTCAAATGATATGATGATGTCATAGATATCATAAGTAGTTTTATAACCATAACCTTTAATAATGAATTGTGGATTATTATTCTATAGATAACACTTCAGGAAGCGACAGCAGGAAGGCAACGTGTTATCTTATAAAATAAAATGCAATTTTCCTTTAAGCAATGGTTGTTCATATTCGGAAAGTAATGAATTATTTCAAAGCTAGTTTGAAATGATATGGGTGACTAACAGGAAATAAATCCCGTAGCTCCACTGAAATTGACAACATTACATGAATGATATTTCGTAATAAAATGCAATGCTCCCACTGGATTTGTCAACATTGTAAGTGTTACATTTCGATGAAAGCATATAGCGCTTTATCTACTTTCCTATTCTCTTCAAATGCCTACGAGTATCATGTACTCGGTATTGAGCGAGATTATATGAAGTTCTACTTACGTAGACAATGGACTAGCCATTCTTTTATTCAATTAACTTGAATCTTTAGCATGCAATTCCTCCTTTATCGTCTACATAGCCCCAAGGGTAATTAGCACTTTAGGAATAATAAGAGTCCAGGAAGATTACCTAGCAAATATGCTAGTAATTTCTTTACTCTTTGCGGTTTAAACTCATACATCGTGACAAGTGCAGGATGTTATTTATTTTGGTAGCTCTAAACACAATGTTTCCAGTTACATAAAATATTCTATCTTTCAATTAACTTTAGACCACAAAAGGGTAATGAAAGATCATTAATGAGTTTACCAATTAGTAATCCTATCTTAGTTTGTCAACTAAGGAGAAAAGATAGGTATAAGTCTCACTCTTCTTACTAGGAAAAGAGACTAAGTTTGTCTTTCAAAGAAAAACAAATTTTGTTTACAATTATGTTGCAATAACACAATTAATCGAACATAAAAGTTCAAATCTAGTATTTTCGATAATTACATTCTTAAAAGAATTAACTACCCAATTAATTACTAATTAAGACTAAGATCCATCTTGCAACCCCACTTAATTATCATAGGTCCGACCATGTGTAAAAAATAGGACAAGAGGTAGCGACGGCGTTAATTGCAAATGCAACTCTTAGATTTATGAGACTGTTTAAGGATTAGTATCAAGTAATAATGTCAAAAGCATGTTTAGTTCTCATCTTATGCCTCGGGTCCGAGGTCCCACCGTGTTAACTCGATATAAGTCGACCAAGTATGAACGTGTAAAAATAACCGGAGGTCGACGGTGAAATAATTACCATGGGTTGGAAAGGCCCTTAGGTCGACTAGAAGACAATCCAAGTGCACGTGTTCATAGTTGGATGGCATAGACTTAAAATTAAAAATAGGTATGCACATATAAATGTGGTAAAATTCGTACAAAGAAGCATGCAAAACAACTTTGTAACACTAATTTTAAAACTTTGGTAATGACACCGTAGTGATCATCATGGTTCACGGTAGCTCAATCGAGCGCACGGAAGGCAGAGGACCGGTGTGTCAAGCATAACCTTAGACATCCTTTCGGTGCATTTATGCGCACCTCTTTAAACCCCCTCTTGAGTTTGTTCTAGTGGGTGAGCTGTACATCCCAAGTGTCCATAACATCTAGTTTTTAAATTCTTGAAAACGTGTTTCATATTTTAGGTCACTTTATTTAACAAAAATGATTTTCCACGAATCAAATAGCAGGTCACAATGAGCATGTTATTTAGGCGTGTAAATAAAGACCAATATTAATCTTATGGTTACGATATGTATTATTCCATATTGCATACAATTAGGTGTCAAAGCAAGTAATAATCACAAACATATTAAACATAAACATCAATATATAACCATATATTGTTCCGAGTACTCTTGCGAGTCTTCCCCAAACGGAGAACCATAAGACCGTCACTAGGATGTAATACCTAGATCGCCCCATACATCACTTAGAAAAGCAATTGAGTGGGTCTTGTGGCCCGAAAAACACATAAAAAGCATGGCAATCCCAATTATCAAGTAATTACGAAGTTATGTATTTATAACCAATATGTGATTCTAATTATCATAATAATTCTAATTAACAATTAATAGGTACAAATTAACTTTTAATTTTAATTAGCAAGTAATTTTAATTTAACATGTAATTCTTAATTAACAATTTAATTTTAATTAACAAAGTAATTATAATTCACATGTAAATTAAATTCTAATTAACAAGTAATTTCAATTAACAAATTAATTCTAATTATCAATATAATTTTAATTTGTGCGTGACTAGTTATTATTTATTAAAAAATTGACAAGTATCGCATGTAACTGTCAAAATTAAAATAAAACAAATAACTAAACTAGGTTTCATGCAGCCTTTTAAAACATGTTTATTAATTAAGAAACGTGTAACCCATAATCGCAAAAACGAGTTGACTCGTGATGCCACTGTTGGGATTTAGAACCAGTTAACCTCTACGAGTACGCAGCGAATAAGGATCTAGTAATCGCAATTAAGTTAAACACGTAATTAATAAACAATTAATTAATACAATAATTAATTAATAAAAGGGATAAAAGAAACTCTAACCTTGTTTGGCAATTGATCTTAAGTAACAGACAATAAAATTAGTATGAAACTCAGCACCTAAAATAGATGTCTCTACGAGTATCACACACAAACACTTAAACCAAGTACGTTCGATTAGACGCTAGTCGAGAACGTATACCAATCAACCCCTTGAATTACTTGAATACTACGAACAAGAATACCCAAAGAAACAAATCTTTATTTTTGTCCGAGAACCAAACTGTCATTATGCCCGATATCGGACAAGTCATGTCCGATATATTATACCCTTTTTTCCAATATGTGTCACGTACAAAAAAAAATCAGAAAATCTTGTTACTGTTGGAATTATATAACATGACAATCATAAATATAAACAATAAACATCAAAGTAATCAAGCGGAAGCGTATAGGATTTACTAATGAACAATTAATTAACATAAAAGAATATGCGTACCTTTTCTTGATTCTAGCCGAACAAGAATCAAAGCCACAAAACTAGTAATTGAGATAAACCCTAATTAGGGTTTGAGTGTTGGTCGACTTAATAAAGTCGAATAGTGCTAATCACCAAAATCCAAAGTAGGATTTCTCTACGATCATGTACGCGCGTATTGTTAGCGATTTAATTAAAATGCTAGTTTAAGTCACGATTAAATATATATAGTCGAACCACTAATATACAACGAAGGAGTATATAATATATATATGCATGTGCATAGACTAGATTCATGCATATACAATCATTATTAAACCAACTATAGTACATAGACATATTCACCATCAATTCATCAATACAAGTGAATAATGAAAGGATGAAAAACATGCATGGCAAGACATGCATATCACTATTACGCATGGCCCCAATAGTAATAAACGATTCATGTAATCTCTAAATTAAAGGGTTTGTGTCGATCGTATACCTCGCTCCGAATGAGACAAAAGTGTGTTTATATATAACATTAAACCTTGTCTAACAAGTCATTGCTAGCACCTCCTTAAGTTTCAAAACTCGACACTCAACCCCTCCTTTTCTTAGTTCAACCATATAAATATTTCGTGATATAATTAAATCTCATACATAACGTGCAATCCCATAGGTCTCGAGTTCGATCCTAACACACATCTATTAATATTTTGTCCATTAAACCAACAGCTCCCACTTGGACATATCTTAATAGTGTGATCACATCGGTTAGCGTCTAGCAACACTTCGATGCCTCTAGTACACCTCGAGTAAGGTCTCCTGGAAAAACCTCTTAATGATTTCTCATTATTATTATCCTTTTGTTTCTAATACAATGTTAAATAAAGATATGGAATTAAGTCATTCTTTATTCAACCATTCTGTTTCTCGTTATAAGTGATTGAGCAAGATTACCAAATCTTCTGAACATATTCAGGGGAGAACTTTGGGCGTGGCCACGCAAACATCTTGTCAACCCTACGAGGGGCCAGCAGTATTAAACTTTAAAATAAATTTGAAGGAACAAATTCTATCTTGACTACGAGAATAACCCACGAACTTTGCAACACTTCAGGAAACAACCCTTATGACTACCGATTCACGTATAGCGTTAAGTTGCCCCACAAGTGCACTACATTCATGACACTTATCCGGTATCTCAAGTCCGAGGATAACTATTCATAATTTACTTATAACAATATCCACAAAGTAAATTATGTAGTTGGATAAGTCCTATATTCAATTCATTGAATATCATCCGAAATTGGTATGCATTCTCATCAATATACTTTCAAGTATATTCTACCATATCTCTCGATTTGTCTTAGTTTAATGATACTCCCATATCATTAATTGACAACGGACGATTTAGAATAAATAAATTTATTCACGGATTAAACATGCAAATATAGGATACAATATATTATAAAATCAAACATACCAAGTATTTGATTTATTATAACAATTGTTTAACATCCCTTATCCAAATACCAAATAGATCAATGCATGAAAATTCCAATTGATGAATTATACCTCAAGTAATGACAATCATACTTGTTGACAAGGCATAAATCAACCAACTTGATCTATCGTAATTTTGAGAATACTTATTTCAAGAATTCAATTAATGAAGTCCTTTTATGTGTGCATTCAACAATTCACATAATAATTCATAAAGTGTGTGACATCCTCCATCACCAATTTTATGACAATTTAAACTTTCAAACATTTTAAAGTTTAAAGTATTCTTATTCTTTTAATGTATAATGCAACTGCGCTCTTAGATAGTATAACTAGTTCATATGGCCATTAACAAGGATGAAATCCTACCATGACTAGTATTGAGTGTCATCTCAATTAAACCAGCATCATTGTATACAAACAACAATGTGCTCATTAAAACTCCGTAAACTTTAATATCTTATTGTGTAATGTTTGATGCTTTCCTAACTTTCAAGTTTAAATCTGATGACAATTTGCACAACATTTGATATATTGTTCATCCATAGAATCTAGGAGCAATTCCAGGCTGAGGATGTAATTCTTTCAGAATATTCATTACACAAGTTATCTAATAACTTTTAGTTAGATATCAATGTTGTCAAATCACTTCTTATTCAAGAATGATACAACAATTTTAATACACAACATGATGTACATGATGAATCTACAGGTCAACCTTAGAATTCATTCACGTTCTATCTTGTCAAAAGATATTTATCAATTTCCCAAATGATATATCATGTTTTATTAGAATCATTTATTTTATCGCACATGTTTATTAACAATAAACATATATTCCAAGGTTGTATGTTTTAATTCTTAAATCTTACAAGTGAAGTTTCATTACAATCTAAGACATAACATTTAGCTTACAAGGAATGTTACTTACTATATGTTATACAACATATCAGATTTAAAAAACTTAACATAATACTCCCACTAGCTTTCAGGAATACTTAAAATTTATCTCATTTTAATTATAAATCGAAAATGGGGTTTAATAATTAAGCATAAGAATAATTTCATAGATGCATGCATTTATCCATTCATGAATTATATGCACTTCAGATACTTTCAAAGATTATATGAATTCAAAAACCTTTCAATTACTTACCGTCCTCGCTCAAGTAATTTCTCAAGAAAGAGTTTTGATATTCCATTGTCATATTTCATATTAATGAAAACAAGTATGACAATTATCATCTTTATATATTTAATGTGTCTAGAAAAGAATATTCAATCATAATTAATTGCTTAAGTATGATTAATAATCTTGTCATAAGACATGCATTAAATATGTGTACAATATTGTCCATATGATTTCTACATAGAAATTCAAACCACTAGCTTTTTCATCTCTTTGAAGAACTCATTTCCATTCTCTAGTCTAACTATTAAGATAAACCAAATTTCTAAAATTGATTATCTTTATGGACAACATCTTTAACATTCATAGTATGAGTAATTTACCCAATTCAATATTTGGTAATCCATCATAATGATTATCGGGTTTACTAGAATCACAGAACTCATATTTCTCAACATATAAGTCAAATATCGAGATATCCTTGCAGATCTATGAATGAAAATTCCATCATCATGAGGTCTATCATTTACATGTCTAACCTCATCATGATATTTACTAGTGTGTTTTAGAAGATTATGTATCTTGTAATTTTATCTTTCAAGATAAAAACTCCCACTTGCCTTTTGTAATATATAGACTATCTATATATACTTAGCAATTAGAGCAAAACTACATTGTTCTCTATTTGGGACATTACAAATACACATTGATAATTCTTGACTTAAGTTTGTTAATAACCTATTCATAAGTAGTTTAACAAAATTCGAATCTTCAATTTTAAAACTTAATGTGATTCATCACATTCCATAATGAAATGGTGTTTTATTAATCTTCTAGGTTGGAGTCATATTGAGTATATTCAATCCATACTCAATTTTCTAACCTTGTTACTTTTGAAGAAAGAAGTTATGGTTATCATGAATCAAACAAATCAAATATAGTTTGATTCTCCTAACCGAACATACCATCAACTTGTGGTATTCATTAGAATTTAATATTGTAAGACAATCTAACAATATATAAGATAAACATATTTCTTTTGGCTTACCTATTTACCAACTAAGTCAACTTAATGGTATAATAGACTTTCCTAGCCAATTACATGCTTTATAACACAAGTACCTTTTAACCAAGTCACTTCATATCCATGTCTCAACAAGAAACATAAACTGTTATAATCCCATTATACGTTATAAATCATTGATCAACTCAATGACTTCTTGTATATGTCTTAATTAAAAACATAACAAGTTAACGTCTTACTTTATTATAAGTCTTAAAAGACTTTATGTTTATGTCTTTACAATGAATCATAAACATGTTTAACTAAAGTAATTATGAACACAACTCTTGGTTTCAATAGTAATTTCAAGTTAATTTATTTTACTTCACAATAATGTAGGACTACATTATTATTCATTTATGTCATTCAAAATACATAAATAAACAAATTGAAGTAGGATTAGATTACTTCATTTAATTTTATGTCATTCTAATAATACATAAATATTTAATTTGAAGTAGTCTTATATATCATTTTGACACATGTTCTAAATACTTGTCTAATTTAGAAACGTAAATATGTCCATGCAAGGTCGACTTTACATAGAGATTTACTTTGTTGTTGCAATCTCGCCAAGTTCTCACATGACGTAAATTGCAACACCAAGTGTTTCTTGAATTAGATATGTTCAAGTTATATTAGAATGTTAGTCTCTTTCCTTGCGATCAAGAGAATCCGTTAAATCATATACTTATATGTTGTCCCTTGCACACAATATAGATTTCTCCCACTTGTGCATGGAACAACATCATGTATCGATAAACAACACGACATATGTTTGTTTATGTGACTAATATGATTGTGTCATTGATATTAGCATAACTAGTAGATGTAGAACCACTTCATTGTCTAATAAGGAAGCGTTCATGACTATCCTTGAAAACATAAGTGTCTACAAGTGGAAAGTAATTATCTTAAGACATTCTAGAGATAATCGGGTTACTACCAAGATGACCAAGCTTGTAACTCCCAATTGAATAAGAGATCATTACATTAATTCCTTATTCATTAATAAGAACACAATACTCTCACTGGATTTGACAACATTGAAAGTGTTTCATTAACCAGTAAAAGAAAATAGTGTTCTATTTACTTCCCTACACCTTTGAAAAAGTCCATACATAACAATTACTTATGTACTTAAAAGAATGTATTCTACTATGTAGATGATGAATTTTTCCATCAATGCTTTTAACTTGAAAAATTGGGCATGCAATTTCTTTCTTAATAGTTCTACTATTCCAACAATTGTAAGTAGTACTTTTAAATGTTCAAAGCACAACAACTAGATAAAATATGCTAGTTTGTCTTTTACCAATTATACAGTAATTAGTCTAGCTTCTAATTTAATAACTCAGAAATATGCAATTTTCTTAACTATTAAAATTTGCTTACGAGTTATGTATTTAGAATTTATCCTATCATACCTTTCTTCATTCATGAAAAGGAATAGGGTTGGATCTCACTCTTTCTTATGAAAAGAGGACTAGGTTCATTCTTATAGTAAAGTTGACTCTACCAAAACCCTTACAGGTGTAGATCAATTTTACCAATACAGGAATAACCTACGTTTACGGTTTAATGTTGCATTAATACATTTAAAGAATTAGCAAAATTCAATTTCAGTATTTTCGATAATTAAACTTTTCAAGAAAATAAAGTACCCAAGGTAATATTCATATAACCATAGAATTTTCTCGAAAACTAGGATCCAAATTATCGTAGTTCCATTACATCGAGTTGATCGCTAGTAACGAAAGCATATAATAAGGTAATCATCGAACATTAATTGGCAAACAATTTCCAACTCCTAGATCATTATGGGATTTATATTTTCCAATGCTATTGCAAATATAAACATGTTTCATCCCATCTTATGCCATTGAGTCCGGTCTCACTTCCTACTCAATTTAAGTGTCTAACTTAAAGAACGCAAATATGTCCATGTAAGGTCGACTTTACATAGAGATTTACCTCTCCATCACAATCTAGCCAAATCTTGTCATGACGTAAATTGCAACTTCAAGTGTTCCTTTTAATTAGATGGCATATTCTTAATTTAAAAGGGTACTAGTTTTGATTTTATGTGGTTAAATCAAATATGTACAAAGATGTCATGCATTCATCTTGTAGCATAATTTTAATAAAAACTTTTATTACCAATTCATAAAGATCAAATTATCAAAGTTTTGATTGAGGTATTGGGTTCACCAATCAAGGAATTTAGTGTTAATTATCATCCATTATACCGTACTTTTGCATAAGTGTAAACACTTAGTGTTTGGATAATTACCACCGTGGCGCATGGAATTAAAACTAATTAGCCCTTAAGATGAGCTTGTACTTTTATGGCTTACTAAGTAGCTCCATTCGAATTTACAGAGGGTGAGGACCGGTGGCGCAAATGCATAACCTTAGACATCCATTCGGTGTGATGTGCACACTTCTTAAATAACCCTTTATAGTTCATTCTAATGGGTGAGCCGTTCAGTCATTGTACCAAAGTCACCAATCAATTAAACTATTGAAAACTTAACTCTTCCAAAACAAATCAAATTTCGCCATTGTTTAGTCTGTATTATTTTCTATTCAAAATTACCCTTTGCTTAAAACTGTCTAACATAATTAAACAAACAAGTAATAAATAAAAAATAAACTACTAAAAAAACAATGCGCACATAATAAACAATTTATACGTGTAAACAAGTAGTCACATGCAACTTATTCGATAAAACCCTATTAATAATCAATTTCTAGGTTAAATTAATGTATATATTAATTAGGGCTTTCACTCTCTCAATTGAGAGTGAGCCACATACATCGACGAATCGATTGCGTAAACCCATAATTAATGATATACCAAATTGCACATAATTGATCCATTAATGTATATAGTTGGAGTATTCCCCAAATCAAGATTTATCGTAAATAAACATGTCATAACAATTAAACAATATCAAAGTAACTTATCCATGACTAACATGCATGTATAATCATGGATATCATAACCATTATACAAATAAGTCACAAGATCGCATATAAAATTCCATGACACATAACAAATTATTCACGAATTAATCACGTAATCAATATTAATTCTAGGTTTTAATAAGGTTAGCAAACAATTTTCAAAACCCTAAAAAATTTTAATGTGTCGAATACAAAAAAATATGGGGAACGCCCAAAAAAAATTATAATCGACCCAAAAAAAAATATATAAACATAAACCCTAGATAAATATCAAACAACATACAAATATTTGTTTTTATTACGCGTTTATGTAATTAATTACTCATTAAAAACCAATGACTCGTGATGCCACTGTTGGAATTATATAACATGACAATCATAAATATAAACAATAAACATCAAAGTAATCAAGCGGAAGCGTATAGGATTTACTAATGAACAATTAATTAACATAAAAGAATATGCGTACCTTTTCTTGATTCTAGCCAAACAAGAATCAAAGCCACAAAACTAGTAATTGAGATAAACCCTAATTAGGGTTTGAGTGCTAGTCGACTTAATAAAGTCGAATAGTGCTAATCACCAAAATCCAAAGTAGGATTTCTCTACGATCATGTACGCGCGTATTGTTAGCGATTTAATTAGAATGCTAGTTCAAGTCACGATTAAATATATATAGTCGAACCACTAATATACAACGAAGGAGTATATAATATATATATGCATGTGCATAGACTAGATTCATGCATATACAATCATTATTAAACCAACTATAGTACATAGACATATTCACTGTCAATTCATCAATACAGTGAATAATGAAAAGAATGAAAAACATGCATGGCAAGACATGCATATCACTATTGCACGCATGGCCCCAATAGTAATAAACGATTCATGTAATCTCTAAATTAAAGGGTTTGTGTCGATCGTATACCTCTGCACCGAATGAGACAAAAGGTGTGTTTATATATAACATTAAACCTTGTCTAACAAGTCATTGCTAGCACCTCCTTAAGTTTCAAAACTCGACACTCAACCCCCTCCTTTTTCTTAGTTCAACCATATAAATATTTCGTGATATAATTAAATCTCATACGCAACGCGTGCAATCCCATAGGTCTCGAGTTCGATCCTAACACACATCTATTAATATTTTGTCCATTAAACCAACAGTTACTAAACTATATTCAACTAGGAACTTGTAACAATAAGCCAATCAAAATCTAAGACTACTTGGATCAAAAGTATTGATGCAAGCTTAGGATTTAACCAATCAAACTTAACCTTTTTCAAATTTAAAGAAATCTGATTGGGTAAAGAACTAGGTGGATCGATCATGAAAGTATTCTGAATTTAGGGATAGTGTATATCATCGCATGTATGTAAGAGATGTGTTTGTTTATATATTTTACAAACCAACCCAAGTCTTGGGTTAAGACTTGGTCGACAAGAAACAAACCCAAACACCCTCTAGAACCTGATCGTTAGACAAGCTAGGCCCAAGGCTATCCAACTAAACCGACCCACATTAGAACTTGAACAAGCCCATGGATCGTATAATAGATCGGGTAAACATGCATGCATAACGGGTATTACGTATTCAAATGTAAATAACGTTCAACACGTACTCTCGTGTTTATCGTGTGTGCCCCCATAGGCTCACACACTTCTAGTCGTTTACGTGTTTATAACTCCTACAAACCAACAGCTCCCACCTGAATGGCACACAAAACTAACGACGGAAACGCCTAACAAACGCTCTCACTCGCTTTTTAACTAAAAGTGTCTGAGAGAATAGTTTCGTAAAAGTTTCTCAGTAGCATGGTCATTCAATGTCTTGCTCTAATCATCCTTTGTTATAAATACCGTTAAACCATGGATTATGGATCTCAAATCATTCCATATAGTTATCAAGTCATCTAAAACTTAAAATGATTATTAATAATTTTCCTTGAAATTTGATGAACTCTAATGTACTTTATCGAATCGTGGGAGCTTGGAAAATTAAAGGGCGAAATGTTTTTCGGAAGTTTATGGATCGGGTAAGTTATAGTTACAGATGATTCGAATAATGGAAAATACAGATGCGCGCTATCTGGCTTTCAAAGCCAAACTTAATTAGGTAATTGATCGATAGCACTTATTTTGCAACGTCTGTAGAGAACATTGTGGCGGAAAATACTCACATATACATGTCCTCGTTATCGGACTTGAACCCAAAAACTATCCTTCGTGGAGAACTTGTGTTACGATTTTAATTCATCAAAACAAAAAGATGGTTCTAGTGAGCAGTACGTAATCAAGCCACAATATAATACAATTGTGTATGGTTCTACAACTTTGAAGTGTGACGAAACCCATTCTTAGTGAAATTATAAGAAAAACTTTCCCTGCTAACATTCGTGTAAACTGAATCTGCGACAACCAAAATCATAGGATTAATTTTGAAGTGTACGTATACATCAGTTAGTATGGGTGCTATATATATGGTTATATCATTCTAAAAAGCTATATATAATGCATTGATGAGGAGAATTATAAATAAGAAATGATTCGTTATGACCAAAAATATGAACAGACAAACTATTTTATTTATGATATATCTGCAATTCACACACTCGGATTATAACAACCCGCAATTTTACAGGTCCTTACTCAACCTCAAACTCGAAACTAATTACTTTTGATATTTAAATTTCACTTTTACGTATACCCGTTAAGTCAAATCCCGTAACCCGAAAAACAATTTTAAAGGTAAACCGGCATCAAACAACGTTTAGTCTACGTTAGATATGTGCTATATGGCTTTTACAATCATTTTTTTTATTGTCTATACCTTTTATTTTTTTTGGTGTTACGTAAAACGCTTACCATTCGCATTTACGTTATCGCATGCATGCATTTTTGCATTTGCCACCTTCCTAAATACATTCGTAGAATTTCATAAATACACTTGACATCAAAAAAACAAAAAATCAAAATCCTTTCTTTACTCCCTCATATTGCCGTTCAAACAAAAGGAGAAACACCAACAAGAATATTTTTACTTTGAAATCCAATCTTGCCACTTTTGTGAAAGAATAAAAAAAAAAAAAATTCTTGAACCTTCCTCTTTTGTTTCTATCTAAACCAAGCAATCCCAACATCCAAATCCCCCCTTGGTATTACACCATTTCCATTTCTATGATTATAGCCGACCTAAACATGCATGTGAATCACCTATACACGAATTTCCATTTTTGATTAGTCAAAAGTAGATGCCTTAAAAATATATTTGATACCTTCCACAATTACTCCTATGTAAACTTATACTTAACCACTACTGTCTTTAGATTCCAAACTCAAAAACACTTCTTTCTTTCACTCCCATAATCGGCATAAAAAGGGCAAGGAAAGAGGGCATAAATCTTGGGTTTTCACTTCATTTAGTTAGGTGATTTTGGGCATTTTAGAAGCTAGGTTAAGGGTTCTTGCATATTGGGTCTTGGTAATCTTTGTGTTCTTCATTCATCCTCATCAACTAAGTAAGCTATCTAAATCTACTTTCATATATTTCATACTCATTACACATCATACATGTTCCAATTTCATTCTTTTATACACTTGCTATGTTGAGAACTTGCTTTAAAAACTTGAAAACAAAGCTATACCTTGCTGTCCAAATTATGCGACTCACACATGAGCCTAGATAAAATAGCTACACAATTTTTCTTGAAAAACTGGAATAAACATATTTATATATATGTGGAAGGATGTACCATGATTAGTTTCGGAATTTTATAAAATGTTTTGCTATGTAAAATAATTTCAACAAGTGAAGTTACCTGCTAATGACACTTTTCTGAGTTCTGAATTTTAATCGAGAAAACAGCCCACTTCGAGACATTTTGGCTAAAAATAATAAATTAGAAAGTGTTAGGGAACATCTTAAATTAGATTTAGGGAGTTGAATGGGGCCGTGACGATAAATAACGAAGGAAATATGGCTAAAACCTGACACGACAAATTTACATTTTTAGCGCAGATGACCTCGATACCTAAATCGATTAAACTGTACTAAGCGGCACATGGGAAAAATAATCGGAGACCAGATTTGGAAACTATATTCAATGTAGATAATTTTAGGCTTTTGAAATGCATAATTTCATTAAGAAACGAGTGAGCTACGAGTCTTTTAACTCGACAAAAGCTGTTTGTAAAACCCTATAAAAGGGTTGAATATTTTCAGTTGAAATAATTGTTTAAAAACGAGTTATCATGGATTAAGGTCTGTAAAAATCAAAAGTATACATATAGACTTGAGTTTAGCAATTTGAAACACTAGAAACGGATCCTTTTTGAAAAAGATACGAACCCGTAAAGTTGGACGAAAATAACTTTTATATACTTTTTACGAA
This sequence comes from Chrysanthemum lavandulifolium, assembly GCA_022545495.1. Lineage (NCBI taxonomy): Eukaryota > Viridiplantae > Streptophyta > Magnoliopsida > Asterales > Asteraceae > Chrysanthemum > Chrysanthemum lavandulifolium. Next base: position 283,815,551 of record CM040238.1, read on the forward strand.
ATAACCACTTAACGTCAAAAATTTCATTTATCATATTTTGAGTCATAAAACCTCATTGCAAGTGTATACAAACCATTTTGCATTTAAAACTCATATGCATATAGTACATATCATATTTTCTCAAACGACTTAAATTATTAGGTCGCGGTTAAGACTTTCGGGTTACATTTCAAGCTTTCTCATTTGTTTTCGATATCATTGCTTGCTAAGGTGAGTTCTCGTAGCCCCACTTTTTACATGTTTTCCTTGGGGGAAAATGGTACTCAAATGATGTTTTAACTGTTTTTATGTTGTGCTAAACTGTTTACATGTTTTTGGACAATATGTGCGTTTGATTGAATTATGTGACTTCCTTGTGATGATACATTGTGTTTCTTGTATGCGCAACTGTTTAACTCCGTTGGGAGCCGAAACAAGTTGATAGTACTATCTGGGGTAGCTCCCCACTATTGGTAACATGTGTGTAACATTATTGGTAGGTTCAGTTGTCGCTAGCACTGTGTTTCATATTCGCATATCTTGCTCACTATTGTCCTACACTACTATGCACGACCTTGTGGTTTAACTCTTAAACCTCACGAGCTCACCAACTTTATGTTGACGTTTTCGAGTATCCATTTTCGGTGTTAAGAATGAAGTTGCATTAGAAGGTTGAGTATTGGCCGGCCTAGCGGACATAAGACAAGACTCTACCGGGTCATGTTCTAGAGGAGTTGTGCATTTGAAAATGCCCCCTTTAAGACATAATTATTGTGAACTTATGTAGTAAGACTTGTATCCACCGTATTATGGATCATTGTAACTTTGACTTGTGTTGTAATGAATGCATTTAGTATTTCTCTATTTTGACACCTTGTGTTCTTGGTTATGAAGTCATACCCCGTAAATGTCATTCCGCTGCGCCATTTTTGGGGTGTGACACGGATATTACATAACGAATGTAGAAATTAAATAGTTTCAATCAGTTTTTTTTCCAACGACTATGAATCAATCATCGACAATACCTAAACCTTTGTTCCATATTTTGTCCTATCATGAATATAATCTGAAGCTTTTACACAATCGAGGATCACCCATCGCCTCTCGATCTTGATCACTAGGATACACTTTATAAGCCTTCAAGAGTCATCCCAATATCCGTCACCACTTTGCCGAGTCTTCTTGAACACGAAGATCCGAAGAGCGAAAGATGTTGATAATCGTCCCTTCCCACCCCGAACTCACACCCACAAAACACCAATCAAAGCGGCAAGATTGGTTTCAATGCTTTGTATATTAATAAGGAAGGAAACTGATACACTTTACAAAAGTAAACCTACTACCCTATTTATACCAACAATAAACTAACTAAAGTACATAAAACATGCAAAAGATATCAACGTGGTGTGCATGATATTCTCATATAACCCACGTATCCTGAATACTAGGTCAACACAAGACTAGGTAAAACCCATGCCTTTTATTCACATACCGAATGGAGCAACCCAAGTACCGATCCATACTTGGCCCATCAAGATTATACCCAACAAAAGATAGGATTTCTTTTGAGATTTTTTTCCACCCATTTGTTCTCTAGGAGTACTTGCGAGTTCCTTTTGTATGTTAGAGTTGCGATTGGCAGGGTATTTATACAAGAACCAAAGAATATGTAACACCCTAACTTTTTCAGTATTGACTTATTATACAATAAGAGGCTTCTCAGTCCACTTTTTTTCATGTTTATTAATCACTACTAGCTAGAAGGACCTCCTATGAAAACTAGTCATAAAGGGATAAGGACCTTCCATGTAATTATTTTACTACCAGGGACTAGTTTTGCCTAAAAGTAAAACTTGGAATAAATTAGATATAAGACTTAGACAAGTCTGAAAGTTATCAGAACTTCATATCTATCTTTTCCCTTCTATGCTTCACGTGAGTCATACAAACCACAAGAACAATTCTAGGGTTTTGATTGTAATTTGATTTTTATCAAGTTCACGTCAAGAAATTGCTATATTATGGCTTAGAGGTCCGAATTCTAGCCTACTCCTAATCCAATTCGAGGTAAAGATTATCTCCATGTTCTTTAATTCGTGTTTTATGATTACCCAATAGTGGGTAATGCTTAATAACGATAGCTTGATGCCATAAATGGGGTTTTGTAGAAATTTTTAAGTTTATGTTAAATTGAGATTTTTGGAAATCACCAAGAACACATGTTAATCATGTGTAGATGATTAGGAAGATGATGGATATCATGTTATGATGCCAAAACACCAACTTATGGTGCTAATTTTCAGAAAGTATGTTTGTGTGGTCGTATAAGCCACGAACCAAACACCCCTTATGGCCTAGTTATGTACAAAGCTTGTTAATGACTAGCTAAGTTTTATTTTAAGTAAGTTCCGTGTTATTTACGTGTTATTTGAATATAAAGGTTAGCCGAGGATGGTTAAAGGAACTCATGATAGATTACAAGATATACCCGAGGTGAGTAACATATATAAGATTAGAAACGGGACTACAAGAGCCCGTTAGATATACAATATGTGTTATGGTACTTACGTTCGTGTTTTGTTATATGCTTATGTATTACACATGTGTTACGAGTTTATGATAAGTGAGCACATAATCATGTTGAAGTATATATGTCATGAGTAGAAATGGACCTCGCGATATGAGATTATATATGAAATAACTTAGACGGGTCAAAACAGCCCGTAACGACCCGTGTGGGCTTAGTGACATGTTTTTAGCATAAATAATGCATCATTGCTCATTTAAAGGGTCTTTAGTAGCTTGTTAGATCTGAGATCTTGAATTTTATTACAATATGATTCTGATTAAATTAAGACAACTCTTGAGTACATCTGACATTGAGTGGGAGCATTGTGTTTTTACTTAAAATTTACATGTTGATGATATCATTCTATTTAAGCTAGATATTGATACATAAGCTTAAAATGTAATTACACTTGAAATTTAGGGAATAAAACAAACAACCTTGGAATAGATGTTTATATGGAATAAACAAATGCGGAAAATTAAGTCTGACACAAAATGCAATATATCATTTGAGCAAGTCTTAAAATGGTATATATCACTTGTAATAATTTACATGGATGGAAACCTTGTGTTTTTAAACTAAGGATTTATCATGTATATATTATATTATGTATAATACTAGTTGTTGCTTTTGTACAAGAACAAAATGAGCTGACAACAACAATATCTAATTGAGAGTGTTTAGATTATTGTTTTTATAAATGTTTACGAATTATAAATCATAGTGTTGTATAAGTACAAATGATGTTAGATGATTATTTATACTAGTTGTAGTAGAATTTTATCATCTATGATAAGTCTGCTAACTAGCTATGCTTAACATAGAGCATTGTTGCATTACACATTAATGAATGAGAATACTTTACACTTTTAGAAACGTAAAGATGATTTGTCGAGATGTCGTTGATTTCTAATACCTTATGCAAGGTAAGACGACATCTCCATACTATAACTCTTGCAATAGTATGATCATATGAGATAAGACACTCATCTTATATTTCAAATCACTCACTATGTGTGAAATTTGAAATAAGTATTCGGAAAGTTTACTCAGATGACTATTTAGTTTTCTTATAAAAGAAAGGTTGAGAATGTTGGAAACATTAGAATTCAACTTACTAAATGAGTTTCATGCATATCTGTTATAGTATTTGGATAATTGGGATTGAAAGACAATTTTTACTTTATGATGAATAAAGATACTTGGTATTTGTTATTCATTCATATAACAATTGTTATCCTATATTTGCCTATTTAATCCTTGAATAATTTTATTCTTCTAAATATTTTCATTGTCAGTTAACAATATGGGAATATTGTTATGTAAGGCAAATGTAAGTGTTGGTTATATTCTAACGAGAATGTGGATTGTTCCCACCAAACTCATATGTATTCACTAGAGATGCATATTGGATTCTCCAACTTTCAAACATTTACTTTTGGATCCTTGTCATAAGTAAAAATTGAAAATGGTTTGTTATCTTCGTCCTTAGACTTGAGATGCAAGCAAGTTACATTATGTGTGGATATCACTTTTTGTAAGTATCATAAAAGCTATCTGAACAAGGTAGTTATAAAATCTTTATTTCGAGTGATGTGAAGCGGCATTCATAACACTTGTAGTCAATAAAGGATTTGTTACTCCACTTGATATGTGCAGAAAGATACCATGGCGCCTCTCCAGATTTATTTAGATAATTGTTTGGCCACACCCATAGGGTAATGCAAGATGATTCTTGATTACATTTGGTATATCTGAATTAAAATCTATAACGATATTCTAAATGGTTAAACTATATGGAATGATTTAAGATCCATAATCCATGGTTTAACGGTATCTATAACAAAGAATGATTAGAGCAAGACATTGAATGACCATGCTACTGAGAAACTTTTACGAAACTATTCTCTCAGACACTTTTAGTTAAAAAGCGAGTGAGAGCCTTTGCTAGGCGTTTCCGTCGTTAGTTTTGTGTGCCATTCGACACACCAACTCCCAAGTAAGAACATTTGGTTTGTGGAAGTTGAAAACACGACAAAACGACTAAAAGTGTGTGAGCCGATGGGGGCACACACGATAAACACGAGTGTACGTGTCGAACGTAATATAACTTGAATATATACTCGATATAAATGCATGAACCTTGACCCGATTTGCATGACCCATGGACAGCTTGTTTAAGTGAACTTGGGTCGGATTGGATGGACTAGCCTTGGGCCTTGATGTCTATCACTGATCGGGCAAGAGAGTTTTTTGTTTGGGTTTTTTGGCTTGTTGACCAAGCAATGATAACAAAGAAAGAGTTGGTTGCTTTGGCTATAAAAGCAAATATACCTCCTCACATGCACGAATTATCTATCTATCCTAAAACCTTAAAAACCAATCCACAACTTTCTGTTATTTTTTGTAAGTTGATTAGGTATTAAAGTTTCTTTGATTCAAGCCTAAACGTGTACTTGAATTAAGAGTTTGAGGTTTGTTAGATTGGTTTTAATGTTGGTTCCTAGTTCTCGAACAAGCATCAAGGGATGTCTTTTGATTCCTGGTCGTGTAACACTTCTCGGACAAAAGCACAAGGATGATATTGGATAATACTTATCCGATATCGGGTATTGATAATTGTTATCGTTCATCGAGCAGTATGAATTTTTGGATAAGAAGCAAGTTTTGATTTCTTGGGTGTTTTCTTTGTTCAAGTAATATTCAAGTTGTATCACTTGTTGATTGGTTTTAATTACGTTCTCGACTAGCCTCAATATCGAACGAATACGTTATCGGGTTTGTGTGTGATACTCTTCGAGGTATCTGTTTTAGATACTTAAAGTTTCGTTTGGTTTCTTGTTCCGTTACTAGAGATCAATTGCCAAGCTACGTTAGCTTTTATATATACCGTTTATTAATTAATTGATATATTAATTATTGTTTATTATTACGTGTTAATCTAATTGCGATAACTATATACTTATCCGCTTCGTACTCGTTGAGATTAATTGGTTAACTTGTTTTAAAATCCCAACGGTATATAGGTCGATGCCACTTTGTCCACTATTGTAAGATCCGATTATTTTGTTCTTTACATCCAACGGCCAAAAGATCATCTAAACTCTATCAATCAAAGCATAATTATTAAAATACTTCACAACTTCCATTTCAACGGTAAAAATCTGGATCTTGTTCTTTTTCATCTTGTCTTGTTCTCTTTTGTTACTAATCAGTCATTGTGGTCTGATATTTAGCTTTCAAAGATGCAAGCATTAGTGGACATGACAAATAAATTATAATAACCAGAGAATCTTTCCTTTCTGGCCAACATAATTTTGGTAGTACAACGTTAGTCTACGGAGAGTAGAGACCGAAAAAGGGATATAATGTTGGTTTGAGTCGAACATAAAGGAAAAGTAAGTTTGGTGTAACAAAAGTAATGAGCATTGCACAAGCTCTTTCTAGGATGCCACCATCTTTACCATATGCATATGATAAACTATTTACCATTGTAAATTCCACTCGCCTGCAGGCCGGTGCATGAACATTCTTATAAATAACTAGGAATAATATTCGAGTTTTAAAACCATATATTGGCATCAATATATAATGATTTTGTAATTCAATGGGCGGAGAGTAAATACCATGAGTAAGTTTAACATTCCTAATTCAGTGTCGGAAAAATGGATTTATGTGAAAAATGGACTTGCGTAGTTGCATGCTTTGCGAATCCAACCTTGTTATTACTCAATGATTTCGAAGAATGCATCAACGTATATAGGTCAATGCCACTTTGTCCACTATTGTAAGATCCGATTATTTTGTTCTTTACATCCAACTTGTGGCCAAAAGATCATCTAAACTCGATCAATCAAAGCATAATTATTAAAATACTTCACAACTTCCATTTCAACAGTAAAATCTGGATCTTGTTCTTTTCATCTTGTCTTGTTCTCTTTTGTTACTAATCAGTCATTGTGGTCTGATATTTAGCTTTCAAAGATGCAAGCATTAGTGGACATGACAAATAAATTATAATAACCAGAGAATCTTTCCTTTATAGCCAACATAATTTTGGTAGTACAACGTTAGTCTACGGAGAGTAGAGATCGAAAAAGGGATATAATGTTCGTTTGAGTCGAACATAAAGGAAAAGTAAAAGTAATTAGCATTGCACAAGCTCTTTCTTGGATGCCACCATCTTTACCATATGCATATGATAAACTATTTACCATTGTAAATTCCACTCGCCTGCAGGCCGGTGCATGAACATTCTTATAAATAACTAGGAATAATATTCGAGTTTTAAAACCATATATTTTTTTTTTTGGTAAAGGGGAGTAATCCTGCACCCTGGTAAATATATTAACCAAATAAACGTTTAAGTACAATGGATATGAGTGAAATCCCATATCTCAGCCTGTTACATAGGCATAAAGCTTACATAACAAGTTACTTCCAATTCTCTAAACAAGAAAACAAACCACTACTCAAATGATAACATATGACACAACAATAAAACTACTTCCTAGGACCTTGAAGCGTTGTGCCATACATGGCATTAAAAGAATCCAAATTCCCGGAAGATCACGAACTGTTTTCGCATAGTCATCGAATTCATAGTCATCATACTCATCTTCAAATTCTTGGCCCCACCAAAAATATTAGCGAGACTCATCAAATGGGTTAGCAACAACCTCATCTTGAGAATCGACACCTCAATCTCACCCACTTTAGAAAGGGTTAACTCTCTTAGTAGGCGAGGTAGAGCGGAATAGGTTGACCATCATCATCCACAAGAGTAGCTTTCCCATCAATAATTAGCTTTTCAAGCTTACCAATTTTCTCAGCTATGGGGTAGAACCACCATCCATTGTTCCCATTGAATCACTCACAAGCTTTGCGTGCAGAATAAGTCCAGTCTCCGGAGGCTTAGACGCCTCACCATTTTAAAACCATATATTGGCATCAATATATAATGATTTTTGTAATTCAATGGGCGACGAACGAGCAAATACCATGAGTAAGTTTAACATTCCTAATTCAGTGTCGGAAAAAATGGATTTATGTGAAATAAGTCAGAACCAAATTAGTTTAGAAAAAAAAAAAAAATAAGCTTAATTATTAAAACCACCTTAAATGCAGATATATTGTTTAACTTAACAACTAGTAATATGTCATCAAAATGAGCATTTTTCCCCAAATTTACACCTGGAAAGAGGTATAGTTTGGTCAATAACAACTCTTTGCAGAAAAAAACCATTTAATATATTAACTTGGAATAGTAATATTATTAATGAATACTGAAAAAGCTTTCGAATAATTAATGGCATGTAATGGATTAATATGCAAAATTTACAAGAATCATCCGCTCAACTAAAACTAAGCATGAAGACAAACCATCCACAAAATAAATCAAACTATACTACAGTTTTGTAGATCTGCTGGCTTAATTATTGGAGGTTTAGTAGTATAATGATTTGAACGTATCGAAGTTTAGTGTCTAATGCTCATGCATCAAAGCTACATTTCCATCCATGCATATAGTTATCAAGTCATCTAAAACTTAAAATGATTATTAATAATTTTCCTTGAAAATTTGATGAACTCTAATGTATTTTATCGAATCGTGGGAGCTTGGAAAATTAAAGGGCGAAATGTTTTTCGGAAGTTTATGGATCGGGTAAGTTATAGTTACAGATGATTTGAATAATGGAAAATACAGATGCGCGCTATCTGGCTTTCAAAGCCAAACTTAATTAGGTAATTGATCGATAGCACTTATTTTGTAACGTCTGTAGAGAACATTGTGGCGGAAAATACTCACATATAAATGTCCTCGTTATCGGACTTGGACCCAAAAACTATCCTTCGTGGAGAACTTGTGTTACGATTTTAATTCATCAAAACAAAAAGATGGTTATAGTGAGCAGTACGTAATCAAGCCACAATATAATACAATTGTGTACGGTTCTACAACTTTGAAGTGTGACGAAACCCATTCTTAGTGAAATTATAAGAAAAACTTTCCCTGCTAACATTTGTGTAAATTGAATCTGCGACAACCAAAATCATAGGATTAATTTTGAAGTTTATACATCAGTTAGTATGGGTGCTATATATATGGTTATATCATTCTAAAAATTTTGAAGTGCATAACTTAAAGCCCAAACAGTCTTCCCACATGACATGTCATGAAACTTTAACAACGTCATACAAATAGTCATTAACATTAATTACGTATTTTTAACTAAGCAAATGAAAATAATTTTTTGTGGTGGGGTATCCCCGGCGACATGTCGCCGGGGAATATAAACTTAATTTTTAAAATGATATATCTGCAATTCACACACTAGGATGTTACATAACGAATGTAGAAATTAAATAGTTTCAATCAGTTTTTTTTTCCAACAACGACTATGAATCAATTATCAGCTTAATACCTCGACACTGTTCCATATTTTTGTCCTATCATGAATATAATCTGAAGCTTTTCTGTCAATACGAGGATCAGCCCATACTCCCTCTCGATCTTGATCACTAGGATACACTTTATAAGCCTTCAAGGAGTCATCCCAATATCCGTCACCACTTTGCCGAGTCTTCTTGAACCTGAAGATCCTGAAGAACGAAAGATGTTGATAATCTGTCCCTTCCTACCCCGAACTCACACCCACAAAACACCTATCAAAACTGGCAAGATTGGTTTCAATGCTTTGTATATTAATAAGGAAGGAAACTGATACACTTTACAAAGTAAACCTACTACCCTATTTATACCAACAATAAACTAACTAAAGTACATAAAACATGCAAAAGATATCAACGTGGTGTGCATGATATTCTCATATAACCCACGTATCCTTAATACTAGGTCAACACAAGACTAGGTAAAACCCATGCCTTTTATTCACAAACCAAATGGAGCAACCCAAGTACCGATCCATACTTGGCCCATCAAGATTATACCCAACAAAAGATAGGATTTCTTTTGAGATTTTTTTCCACCCATTTGTTCTCTAGGAGTACTTGCGAGTTCCTTTTGTATGTAAGAGTTGCGATTTGCATGGTATTTATACAAGAACCAAAGAATATCTAGAGATAATCTTGATCGTTGAATAAATCTTAGGGGTGTGGTAAAGTGAAGCTTATGTTAAATGTCCGAGAGTAGGTAATAACTTAGGCATAAAAGAACATATCATGACCACCTTTCTTTATTTTCCTCTTTGGACTCATGCACTTACATAATGCTACAGTAAAATTTGTTCTAGTAAGAGATGAGATTTAAGTTTGGTTGCAGTTTGGATTCATTTACAGAGTAATATGTAGTCATTTTGAACTGTTGTGTTAAACAAATACATTCCTAAGAAAAGATGTGAATTGAATAATAATATGTGTATTTGCAATTTCATATTCTTCAAAACGTTTTAATTGATGGTATGCTTTGCGCATGTCTTTTGGAAGCGGACCGACTCATACTCAAGGACCTAAGTTTCCGGCAATGATCACTTATTTCGGTCACCTTTAGCCTTTAGGCAAAAGTTGGGATTGAACTCATGATCTATTTCTCTAAAAAACACTCACTGACTAGTCAGCTGGACATGGACGACCCACATTGGTGCCAGGTGTGGCACGGGCAACACTCATTTTAGGTCACGAGGTGTAAATTTTTTCAAAACTCATTTCTTCATTCGTGCGACATCCAATTTTTTTTTTCTACTTTCATTTTTATCTTGTCAACTCTAGTTAGTCGTGCACCTTTTATTTAGCCTAAAATATAATTGAAGAGAAATAAATAGCCCACTACTTCACTAGCCCATTAAACCCAAATTAATTAATCTAATCATACACCATAAAATATTACTATATAATTTACCAAACAAAAGTCTCGAGGCAATTGTTCTTCTCATTCTCCCCATCCATACGTTTCAACTTCCACAGTGGGCATCATAATTTCAATAGAGATCATAATTCAAGATCAAAAAGTAGCTATTAAAAATTATTTTTATTATTATTTGTAAAGGTGTAAAATTTACATAAAATATAAATTATATTTATGATTTAGTATCATTTATTTATTTAGGGTTTTGAAATTTGAATACTACAAGCATGTTAACTTCTAAGTGTTAAGAGTTTTTATTTTTCACAGTTTGATGAATACTACTATGCTAGATTACCGGTGTATCATGAACCATTTAAACGATATGATCTAAAGGGTTAATTGTATGATTATTTGCTTATTTGTGTTTAAAACATCTCGATAGAAACTATGGAAAGGTATAGAAAGCTTTGGGAAAATGTGTCATAGTGGAGGTGGAGATCCAATTCCAAAACCTACTCCACATTTTGTATCACAACCTACTACAGCTCCTTTAGCACCAATTAATATGAAATTAGATGATCTTTCATGGGATCCATCAGGTAGGCCAATCATTTATAGTTATGACCCTAACATCGTAGAGGAAATAAGGCGAATATACTAGGATAGAGGTCCTTGTCAACCAAAAGGCCATAAGTTTTCAACAAAAATGGTAGGGACTAAGAAAAAATGTTTTGTTGTCACTTAGTTCAATGAGTTTCGTTGCTTAGATTATAGTGTAAAAAAGACAAAGCATATTATTTGTGTTGTTATTTGTTTAGAGATCATGGTGTGGGTGATGCTTTTACTGTACAGGGGTTTGACAACTGGAGTAGAAAGACAAGTTTGAAAGACCGTGAAACTGTGATTCATGATACAGACTTTACAAATGCATAACGTAATGTCTACGAGCTAACATATGCTAAACAATAGTTGTGGTGACCGACACTTCACTATGGATTTTCTAAATCCTAACAGGAATAGGCAGTTCTTAGCTGGATCTAACTGGTTCTTAGCTAAAATAGCATTTTCTTAACCGGTTCTTGCTGGTTCTTGGCTGGAATATCCGATTCTTAACTAGTTCTAACTGGTTCCTACTGTTTCAGCT